>JAHRHJ020003484.1:0-158467 GCA_019776745.2 Taxus chinensis | reverse complement strand
TACATGAACAGAACTATGCTCCAGACGATCTTGAGCTCGCTGCCATAGTACATGCGCTTCAAATATGGAGGCATTACCTTCTTGGCAAGCCCTTTGAATTAAAAACAGACCATCTGGGGCTGAAGTATATTTTCACTCAACCAAATCTGAATGCAAGGCCAGCGAAGATGGTTAGAATTTCTGTCTCAGTATGACTTCGATATAAGCTACATTAAGGGCAAGGAAAATCGGGTAGCAGATGCTTTGAGTCGAAGGAAGCATATCTCTGCTCTTATAACGTTAAGAACTCAGTTTAAGGATGAGGTGAAAGATGCCTTGGAATTAGATCCTTATTTCCAGCAAGTCAAATCAGCACTTGCTGCAGACCCGCAGGACGTCAGGTATAAGGGATTCCATTTTGATAATGAAGGAATTCTAAGGTTCAAAAACAGGGTGTATATACCTGTGGCAAATGACTTAAGAGGGAAATTGTTAACTAAATTCCATAATTCACCTTTTTCTGGACACCCTGGCATTACAAAAATGCTCGCTGATCTTAAGCAGCAATACTTCTGGAAGGGAATGAAAAAGGATGTGGTAGAATTTGTAACACATTTCTTGGAATGTCAGCGTGTTAAGGCAGAACATATGCACCCCGCTGGGTTATTGTATCCCCACAGTATTCCACAGTATAAATGGAAACTGATTACAATGGATTTTGTTCAAGGATTGCCTATGTCAAGAAATAAGCATGACATTATCTTGGTAGTAGTCGACAAATTGACCAAAGTGGCACACTTCATTGCTGGTAATTTGAAGGACGATGCACCAGTGCTAGCAAGAAGATTTGTACATGAAATCTTCATATTGCATGGAATACTGGAATTAATCATATCGGACAGAGATCCGAGGATGACATCAAGGTTTTGGCAAACGCTTAATGCGGCCTTGGGGACTAAATTGAACTTCAGTTCTGCATATCATCCGGAAACAGATGGACAGACTGAGAGAGTTAATCAGGTTTTAGAGGACATGTTAAGGATGTATTGCATGGACCAGCAGTATAAATGGGAGGAATACCTTCCGCTGGTAGAATTTGCTTACAATAACACCTATCATGCCTCTTTAAAAATGGCGCCCTTTGAAGCATTGTATGGAAGAAAATGCAGAACCCCTGTCAGCTGGGACAACGTTGAGGACAGAGAGGTAATTGGGCCAGAAATCCTTATGGAAATGGAACAGCAAATCAAAATGATTCGGGAACATCTAAAGGAGGCTGCCAATAGGCAAAAGAGCTATGCAGACTTGAAGCGGGTTGACAGGCATTATAAACTGGGAGAGAAGGTCTTTCTTCGGGTGAAGCCGAAAAAGAGCTCAATAACTTTTGGCAAGGCTGCCAAGTTGTCGCCACGTTACGTGGGACCTTTTGAAATTGTTGAAATAATCAACCCTGTAGCTTATCGTCTAGCATTACCTCCTACTTTGTCTCAAATGCATGATGTTTTTTCATATTTCTTTGCTTAAGAAATACGTGACAGATTTATCACATGTGCTAAATTGGAATTCCTTGCAGGTCCAAGACCCAGGAATAATCGTGGTTAAGCCCATTCGAGTGCTGGGAACTCGCCAGTTGTACTTGAGAAATCGCGAAGTGAACCAATGTAAGGTCCAGTGGGACTAGTTCAGCGAAGAAAGTGCACTTGGGAAAATCTCGAAGAAATGAGATCTACTTTTCCACACCTGTTTAATTGAATTTGAAATTCAAAGAACTAATAATTCTACCAAATTTAGACAATTATTAGTCTATTGTACAGTTGTCTTAAAACGTTGTTTTTAAGAGTGAATCTATTTTTGGTATGAACTTTGTCCTAGGAACTCCTTGATTTGTTTAATCTGATCATCGGGACGATGATTCTTTAAGGAGGGAAGAATGTAACACTCTGATTTTGCAAATTATCTTGATGAATGTTTTACATGCTGTTATAACTTCTGAAATGAAGGCAAACATGTTAAGATATGTTCTGATCTTAAAGAATGTGTTGCTAACTTGGATTCTTGCATGCTGTGATTTATTGTTAGGACAACATTTATTGTACTTGTGTGTTTGCTGATATGACGACAAATTGTCATATACTTGCTAAACTCTCGTGGCTGATTGACAGCACACCTTGAATCAATTTCATTGATCCAAGTGTGCTGAGGGCTTCTGGTGATTTCAGTATTGATTTACTCTTGAGCCGATTGTACTGTCGAACTTGGGACCTCGTGAGGCAAGAAACGCCTGGACACGGGTGGCCTTGATACGTGATCCAAAGGACGGAACGTCCTGCTCTGCATTAACGTGAACGTGTCTGTTAGGAAGGTCAGTAGGAGGTTGGGTTAGGAGTTGATTAGTGTTAGTGGTTAGTATGAATTAAAAACCCTAAACTCATCCTAAGTCCTAACATGCATCCTACACCACTATCCTAAGTGGATTTTTAAATTCAAAAAAAAAAAAGGGGAAAATAAAACCTAAGGCTAAACTAAGACCTAGGTTGAACACTTTATGCAACCTAAACTAATCCTAATCTAAAAGGGCGCGCAGACCCTTGGAAGGAGAGGATAAGGATGAAGGAAGGGCATTCATTGGCATTAATTGGTAAGTCCATACGTGGACAGCGCCAGTTTTGGCGGGGCAGGTAGGAAATAGAGGCATCTATTTGGAGATAGAGCCAAATTCAGTTTTGCATGGGAAATTTGAAATTTAGAGTTCGCCAACTCAAGTGGCGGTGGCGTGGAAAGTAGGAAAAGGCAGAGCCTTAATTGCATTGATTATTCTTGGTCCTCGCGACCAGCTCGCCTTGGAAAGTGTATGAGGGAATTTGATTTTTCATTGTTTCGATTTGGCTTTTGCAAAGTTGCTCTGCATTTGGTTTTTCTGGTCTGGTTCAGTCGAACCAGCTCTTGGAATTTGACACTGTGCTTGGAGATTTTTAAGGCTGTTGCTAAGCCTGAAGAAGAAAGGAGTGTTGGGAAGTTTGTGCTGTCGCTGTGGAAGGAAATAACACGGCAAACGAAGCTTTCTTCGAGTTCTGGAAAAGAGATTTCAGGCATGTTAAGCCCTTCTCTTTAAAAATCTTTGCTTTGATTAAGTGTTTCATTAAAACAACCCTGCTCTTGGGTTTTGATTCTGTGACTGTTGTCGAGTCGATTCGAATTGGGTTTCATCGATTCTTGCTTCTTTTTGTTTGGAAAATGATATGATGAATCGTTTCTGGTTGCTCGGTTTTGATTTGTTTTTGCTCAAATCAAGTTGGAAATGAATTACTGTATCGGTTGTGACAGTATGGTGGTTGGAAATAGATATTCCCTTCTTTGTTCGTGTTGTGTGGAAATCGGAACAGGTTGTGTAATCGTTCCTTGTTGTTGTGTTCGGAACTGCCTTTGCATGTAAATGGAGGTTGAATATGGTTGGGTTGTGTTGCCATGATTTGGGTTCGTCGACCCTTGCTGTTTCTTTTCTTTTGAAATGATAGGAAAATCGTTTCTATGTGCTGTGTTTAACTGTATTGCTCTTCTTGCATGGAATACCTCCATGCTGTGTTGGTTGTTGACGAATAGACGGGGTTTCGAACTGGTTTTCTTGCAAAAAAAAATGATGATAGGAAACTGTGCAGGTAGTGTTGGTCATCTTATTGTTGTATGATTGTCTTTTGTCACATGAACTTGGTGATAAGATAATGAAAGTTGTGTGTGCGACTTGATGTCGTTTCTGTACTGAAGTTTTCTTGCTGAAAGAAATAGAACTTTTCTCTTCCTTCTGCTTTTCGGGATTATAAGGAAATGGCATTTGTATTTTAAAAGAATGGGCATTGGAATTTTATATGAGTGCTCGTGAAAGTTAGAAAAGAAATAGTTTCTCCTTCTGAACTTATAGTATAATATACTGTTTTCTTGCTGAAGAAGGTATGATGAATTGTTGTGTTTAAATGATGATCGCTCAATCCTCTAGTTCGGACTGTTTTGTGAATGCGTACTTGACTTTAAATTGCTGTGCGAAAGAAGTGATGCATGGGAACTCTGTCTTGTTGTTGGGTTTGTCTTAACTGTATCTGACTTACGCATTTAGCTCCCTATACGGGTTTACTTCAAAAAGAGGTATTGATAACTGAATATTGCATTCCGAAGTTCTGCATATTATTTTGAACTCAACCAAAAAGGGGGATTCGGGCAGAATGCTTGTTGGCAGTGAGCACGATTTGGATGTTTTATTTCTTTCTGAGCAAATGATTGTTCTTACTGATATCACGGAAATTAGTTCTTCCTCCTCTGCTATTGATTTCGAAAGAGATAGTAATTAAGTTATTTGAACCTTATAAGATCGGATTGTTGGAAGTGACAGCGGTAGTTAAATTATTTTTCTAAGTGTTGTACCTTCTGTGCAAATGAATTTTTTAAATATTTCGTGTGGTCTTCCGATCTTGGTACTGTCATTTGGGAGAATTGAAATTAGCTTGAACAATTCTTGATGAGTCCAAAGAAGATGGTTGTTTTCTTAGTGAAGGTTAAGGGCAGGGAATGTTCTCTATTGGCTGTTGAACTTTGGAGATAGCATTAGGGGCTTACTGTGCTTTATGATGGGATTTGCTGTAGGCAACAACAATGAATAATATGCTGTTTTGAACGGGATACGTTCATAGGATTAGGAAATCATGAAATTAATTGACTGTATGATTGTAATACTGTTTATCTGTTTAGCATACAGTGAAAGAAATATGGTTTCTTTTAGTATGGTAAATATATGGTATGCATCCTTATACTGTTTGATCTTGGATGAACATAATGTTGTACTAACCTGTTTCGGATTTTCATATGAGTCTGATTCAAATGAAGTATGGATATGGATGATGAATTCTTCCCTGTTTTCATTTAAAGCGGATTATAAATGAAATTATTCTTGCTGCCGGAAAGTGAATTCCGAATGGATTTTGTAAGTTTCACTCTGAACTGTTATCTTGATTTGTCTTTCGTTTGGATTCCATTTTAGAACAGTCATGTGGAAAGAAATAGAGATATGAATGAATGACTTGGAAAAATAATCTTTTCTTCCTTCATTCAGTTGGAAATCTGTAATTCGTGAATAATGAATTTTATAGTGCTTAGATGGGAGCAACTATATGCATTGCTGTTCGCTTTCTTGTCTGTACTTGATTGCTTGGATTCTAATATGATGCATGAACTGAAAGGAAAGTAATGGATTTACATTTCAGTTAGTTTCATCCTTTGCATTTATTATTAATGAAAGGCGTGGAAAGGATAACAGTATGTTATATCAGCAGTAAGCTACTTGTATTCCTAACTTTACAAATATTGTGAATTGAGACTTGTAACAGTTATGTGGAAACGGGACAGCAGTTCCTTTGGCTGATTGTGATGATATTTTGATAGTTCAGTTGTTATGCTGATCTTTCTTTTGTGCCTATTTCGTGATTGATGTTTAACTGTCGTTTCATAAAAGCAGGGTTCTTTTATTGAGACAGTTAGTTGAAGCACCTTATTTTAAGGATAAGTGCTTAATATGCTCAGTTCATTGAACTGACCCGTGCAATTCATTTTGCAGATGGAATTTGATTAGAATGAAGACTTGGCTGTTTTCTGATGCTTCTTGATTTGTTGATGATGTATTGTAATTGTCGCTTTTATTCCTCTTCGAGGAATTGTGAAAAGAAGAAAGTATATTCTTCTATCTATGAGTTGTATGGATGATTTATGTAAACCATGCCCAATCAGCTGGATTGGCAAATGTACGGATTATGACATGAAATATTGAATACAATTACATGTGTGATATTTTAATGTTTATATCAGTTTGAATTGTTGTCTAAATTGGAAATATAATGTTATTTCTTGATTGGATTTGTTTAATTGTCCTTGGATGGATGTTAAATGGAAACTGATATCTATTCTTACCTAAATGCAACTTTTAAGTTGAAAAATGCAATTAATTCATACTTGGGTAAAGATGAATTTTTAATTGACATTAAAAGGATTAGGAAGAATATGATTCCATAATCGAAAGGTATTCAGGATTAGCTTAGGAGCTAAGGAATATCAATTAACTTTGGAATAATCGAACTTCGCTTTCGAACTCCATTAATGATCTCGTATGCTGAATTCAGAATAAAGGATATAGGATAAGTATATCCAAAACTAATGGACCTTAACCATATAACGTTAAGGAGAACAAATGAATACATTTCTTGGAATTAGACCTCGTTTAAATGACGTCTAATAAGTTAGAATTCTGAATTTAGTTGCAGTTGGAAAATCTTGGCTAAGTTTAATAGGTTAAACTTATCACGTCCGTCGGTACGGACTGCTTAATCCAATGATTAAGAAGAGAACCAAGTAGGGAAATGTAGCCCTTCGACACGAAGGAGAAGATGCATTGCAAGATAATGGACGGATTTAGTCCCTCTTAGCCCTATACAACTGTAACGGAAACGAGGATCAAGGGATCAGCGTGGATGCTGAAAGTTGATTTTAATTATTAAATCGTATCCTAAGCACTTGAGCAGGATGTGTATTCTCGATGGGAGAATTCTGTAGGACATTGGCATACGCCAGCTACAGCAAGGTGTCTCCATGAAGACGGGGTCTTCATGACGACACACTGTTGCAGCTGACATATTGCAATGCCCTCCTGAATTAAAACATCAAGAATACATAGGCTGAATGTGTAACTGTGGACAGGGGATAGGAGTATGATCTGGTATACGGAGTGACTCCGGAATACTAAAGATAACTAGACACACGGGGTCATGGGGAAATGACACCGTATGTCTGCGTATCTTTAGTTACCGGGAGTGCCTTCCTATATTCGTTCATATTACTAACTGTAATTGGAAGTTTAAACTGACCTTAAACGAAGAGGACTGGTAGGAACCAGGAAAGACCATTCTAGATAACAGGTGAAGTGAAGTGAAGGACGTATTCCGTTGATGTGTATAACATCCAGGAATATGATCATGCAAAGCATGTGAAAATCTTTGGCCAAAGTATCGCAATTGCTGGTTGCGTTGTCCTTATCACTTAATTTAAGATGCAGGATGTCAGATGAATATCAGTAACAGATATTCAGATAGGCTTCTTAAATGGATCACTTCGATAACCGGAAACGGTTATGAGAACAGGTATATATAATATACCATGCATAAACAAACATGAAGGATCGGTTGTTGCCGAGTCATGAAGAAGGATCGGTTGTTGCCGAGTCATGAAATGAAGGATCGTTGAAACTCCGAGCCATGAAAATGGAAGATCGGCAGTTCCTCGAGTCATTTACAGCAGCATATAGAATCTGTTATAAGATTGAATGGCATTGAATGTGTGTTCCATATTGTAAATATGCGAACAGGGAACATTCGTTTTAAAAAGAAATTGTGTGATCCAAACTGTGTTGTTTGGGCAGAGAACAATTGTTAAAACTTGAACGTGTGTTTGAATTTTATAATTCATAACAGAGAACGTTATATAAAAAAAAAAAAAAATTCCCTTGTTCTGGTATTTTAAAATGGGGATGTTACAAACCTTAGGTGGTGATAAATAGTGCTTAGTGTTTGGTCCTTTATTATGATCACATAACTTTATATTTATATGATTCCTTTGCTTGAATTTCATAATTAACCCCGAAAAGGATGACTACCAAAAAGATAAGATGCTCAAATGGCTAGAAAGGACCCAAAAAGTGAGAGTAAAGTATAAAGAGGACAAGGGTGCACCTAGAGGGGACGAGGGTGCCTAGCATTGGTGTCCTGGTTGGGCGCTGGTGTCCAAGATGACAAATGTTGAAGAGTAAAAAGGTAGACTGAGCAAGTAAGGGTGTAAGACTAAAAGTAACAATAAAAGAAAAGAAAGGTGGCCAAAGACATGGGTTAATTAGTACTTTTCTTACTTAGGAATCATATGAATAGTAGTATGTAATCAAGACTAGATAATTACCCAAAGTGTGTGATTGTGTGTCTACATTTTCCCCCACTTTATGTTGGTGAGAAAAAAGCTCAGTAACATAAAGTAGATAGAGATGTGTACCTGATAACCATGTAGATTGATGTAGAAAGTGTGTCGAGGGACTAGACAAAGCGTGGAGTGATAAAAATGTGAAGTGTGGATGCTAAGGAGGAGAAAGTGTAAAAAGTGATGATGAAAATGAACCTAGGGTGGAAACACATGTGTAGATGTCATGATGTACCTGTTGTTGATGTCGATGTGTGTGGTGTTATGTCGATTGTGGTGTTGTGTGTTGATATTGACTACCACTTCCCATATGGACAAACCTACAAAAGAGAAGCCAACAAGTAGTCAAATACACATGTATATGATCAAAATATGTAAAAAGTGTGTAAGTAAAGTATGTAAAAATGTTGAAAATGTGAAAAAGGAACATGTGCACCTGATCCATGATGAGAAAAGGGTGTAGAAAGGATCCTGTAGATGATGTCGAACACGTGAATTTTTTCAGGGTGATCTCATGCCAGTGAAATGGAAAAAGTGTAGGGAGAAATTGTCTAGTGTCATCCGCCAACCTTTAACTGCTTCCCACTATGTAAAACACCACTGCAGATGGTGTGTATGTGCTAAGGACTATCTACCCTATAAAATATGTTGTGTATGGAGTTTCTGTAGATTGTGTTGAACTACCAATCACTGTGTAATTTCCCCCTAGTTTTAGGTATCCAAGAAAGGCCAACTGTATTTCCCCCTAGTTTCAGGCATCTAGGAAAGGTTGTTGTGCTAAGGACCCAAGTCTGATTCTAAGCCCTGTTTGAAACTGAAAAATTGTGTTGTACTAGTACCATGTTGTGTATAATGTTGTATGGGGTGACTGATTCACCCAAATGATGCCCCCCTCATTTGGGGTGCATGTGACATCGCTGAAGGAGTATGTGGCCCAAAAGAGGACCAACCATTGTGCTGAAAATTGTGCCCTACAGGGGGAAGGGAATGTGCTTGGTAGAAACCAAGGCACACACAAACAAGTGGCTAGGAAAACAAGTGTTAGTACAAGAAAAGACAAACACTCATGTAAAAGATGAAATGTAATCTAAGAAGACAATGTATAAGCTAAGATGCAAGTAAGAAAAAGAAATGTAGACCACAAAAAGTGGGTTGTAAACATGGGACATCACTCATGATGTCACAAGACAATCAAGGCCGTAGTGGCCGCAAGCAATCAGAGAACAAGAAAGACATAGGGAAAATCCCACAAACAATGACAAACAAAAGCAAACAATGTATCAGACAACCATGGAAGCAAATAGTCCTGCAAAATAAATGTTGCACATGAAGCACCCGTTAGCATGTTAGAAAGATAAAAAGTATGTCAAAGCATGTATAATCTGATAAAGTAATGTGCTATGAAAATGAAACAAATAACACCTGTAGTGTACAAAAGTGGATGCCCCCAGGATTCGTTGTGGGACTGGTAATAGGTACTATGCCAAACATCCATGTTGCATGTATAGATATCTGTAAAATATGTGATCACAACTAGAAAGGAAAGTGAACGTGCATGTGTGTATGATAGAGATAATGACATACAAGATATCTATCTAGCATGTGTAATAAAGTGAACATGTAACAAGTAAATGTAAGCAAGAGTAAATGCAACCAAGATATGCAGTATGTTGTGGATGAGATGGAATGGAATGCAAGAGTGAATGATAGGAGCAACATGCCCCCTGAGTGGATGTGTATGTATGTAATGAGGTTCATTTATTTATGCCCCCTCAGTAGTCAAGAATGAACCGTAAATGAGAGTGCGTCATCAGGAAATGGTTTGAGCGATGTGTTGTATGTAGAAAGGGTTGATGAATGAAGTGATGATGTTGAATGTGACATATGGATGATGTTTTATGTAGAATGTGTGATGATTTATCCTAAAGCGTATATCACTAGAAGGGTGAATAAGATGCTAAAACATAGTGATGATGTAGCACAAGGCGTATATCACATAAATGTGATGAATATGATGATGTAGAAAATGTATGATGATGTAGCAAATTGTGAAAGCGTATATCACAAGATGTATGGATAAATGCTAGAAAACATGATGATTTAGCATTAAAGCATATATCACGAAATATATAATAGGAAAGATATAAGGTGATGGCTAAAAGTGTATGTTGCATAGTGATGATAAATGTCGCATATGTGATTGAAAATGATTGATTGTGAAGATCAAAGTGTAGAATGATGTAGGTGTGATGAGGTGAGGTTCAATTTTGATTTAGACCCTCAGCAGTCGAGTATGAACCATTGGACTAGAGTGCATCATCGGGTAGTGAGTGTAACATGTATGAGTAGATGAGTAAAATGTGTGTAGTAGATGTGGTGATGAGATATGTTATAGGTGTGTATAAGTGAAACGTGTAATGTGGAATGTGTAAGCGGTGTAATGTGTAGTGTAAAAGTATGTAGTGTTATGTAATGCAAGATGTATAAAATGTATAATAATGTAATGTGTAGAATGTGTGCAATGTATGGGTGTATAGATGATGCATAGTAGATGGAAGATGAGGATAATGTATAGGTACATGAGTGCATGATGTGTGAAGTTGTGTAATGTGTAGTGTCTATTATGTAGTGTGTGAGGTTCATGTGTATAAGATGCCCTCAACAATCAAGTGTGAACCATAGCACAAGAGTGCATAATAGGGTAATGACGATGTGAGTGTGTGTAAAGAGTGTGTGATGCATAAGTTAGGTGTGTGAAGAATAACACAAGAGTGAATATAATGCTATGTGTAGATGTAGCATATGGGGGAAGAATAAGTGTAATACCCCCCAAGAGTTGATGAGTGTGTTAAAGTAATGTCATCTAAGAGGTCATCATTTTCATGATCAAAACCAAATGGTGAGGCATCTGAAACTTGATAAGTGATAGTGTCAGGTTGATCAAGTAAGGAGCCATTGAGGCATAAGTTGTACATGCCCATAGCATATTCCTCATCAGTGAAAGGAGGTAATGGGCATCCATGTGCATACCAACGAGTGAGATTTTGTGTATAACCAAGAAATAATTGTTACAAATGAATACACGACCAAAAGGCATAGGAAATGAGATATCAATATGATCAGGGTCTACTATGCCCCCAATATAATCAAGCCAAGACTGTCCTAGCGTGAGTGGAGGAGTACGGGGAGCACGTACAAGAAATACCATGAGATAAAAGACTCAAAGCCCATAAGCAGTGGTGATGCGAACAAACCCATGGTAGAGATGATGATCATAAGGTGGAGGATAGATGTCGTCAACTGTAAATCCTAGCTAAGTCAAACCATCATGTGTGCATATAGATTTAGATAAAGTAGGATTGAATGGAATATGTTCCCAATAAACATCATTCATGAAAAGTGTGCATGTAAATGGTGGGCATGCTAATGGAGATGAATCATGTGAAGGTGTAGGGGATGAATCAATGTCCATAGACTAGGACAAACCCCCGATAAATAATCATAGTAGTAGTAGTAGTAGGGAGGGCAATGGTGTAGATGAGATAATATCTATCATGCAAATATCTACACCTTCAAGTGGTGGAAAATGAGGCAGAGTATCCATAGGTTGGGGTTCATCAGTAGTATCAGTTCTTGGAATAGGAAGTGTAGTATTAGGATCATGGTCACAATATTTGTATGGATGACGGTCACGAAAAATAGTATACTCGATACCCTCATGTAGGAATTTAACACAATGATGTACAATAGAGGGAACTACTTGCATGGCATGAAGCCATGGCCTACCAAGTAAACAATTGTATGAAACAGGGAAGTTCGATGACAAAGAAAACTGTGTTAAGAGTTTTTGGTCCAACCGTAATAGGTAGAGTAATGTGACCTAAGCATGGATGAACAAAGCCATCATATGCACAAAGAGAAAGACATGATGGACTAACATTAGCAGCCGAAAGACCAATATTTTCAAGGAATGACATGGGACAAAGATTGAGTTCAGATCCATTATCAATTAAAGTACGCTTGACACCCACATTGTAAATGTGAATCATGATGTGTAATGTTGGTTCATTGTCAAAAATAGTAAGATCAACATGAGGATTAGATGGGAAAGCAATATGCTGAGAGAAGGCATCTACAAATGTTTGATAGACTGAATCTGGATGCATATTAGCAGGAATGCGAGTGGTAGCTAGGATATTTTTGACTCTTTCTCTTAATTCAGGATTGATAAGCAAGAAATCATTAATGGAGATACTCATGATGATAAGACTCTAGAAATATGAGCAATAAAAGAATGAGGATCCTAGGAGTGTGAAGATTGAGTTCGGGTTCACCAAAATGATTAAGCTAAAATGTAAATTATATGCCTAATTTGAATGCAATATTGCAGTAAATGAATAATAATTAAGTACTGAAATAAATACACCAAGAAATTAAGCAATAAATAATGAAAACCCTAATTGCAAACAAAGGGTAGAGAGCCTTAGCTGATTCATTTGAGAATTCTGGAGAATACATCAGAGTTGGAAAACTGGAAAATACGCGAAGCACAGATGTTGCACTGGAGCTTGAAAATGCAGATTTGGAGGAATAAGTTGGATTGGGGCACCTGGAGAGGGACAGGGGCACCCATGGGTGCCCTAGACATGTTTCTGGGTGCATGGGTCTACAAAAATGCTCAGAAAACCTCCTCTGAGGTATCACACGGTGTTCACCTATAGTCTCCTTTGGTCGCTCTGAGGTTGTACCAAGATCACTGAGGTCATTGAAACCTGTAATAAAGAATAGACCTGTAAAACCCTCAAATAGACATCAAATCCCACAAAAGAAAGATGCAAAATGAGGGGTTCAGACTTTCCTCATCTTCAACAATGATGGACTTACAACTGAGTGTTGCACTACATCTCAAACCCAATGTAGTTTTGTGTGCATGTGCAGAATTATGCCCTAGGTTTCTCTTAGTAGTTGCACTCCAACAGAATCGTGATAGCTCCAGCGATTTGCAAGAAAGAATTGATCAGTAATGGAAGAACTTGCTCAATAGAAACAAAGCTTGCATAGAGGAAAGACAACGGAGTGTCTTGGCATGCTCATAAATGAATAGTAAAGGGGTACATATAGGGTGCTGAGTAACCCTAGTGCATGACACACATGAAACCCTAAACCTAACCCATGTGAGATGACCCTCCAATATGAGAGGAGGACACATAGGATAACTCACACTAACACCCCCCTTCATCGAAGCTGGGGTAGCGGCTGTGAGAGTCAGAGGAAGAGGAAGACACTCCTAAACAACTAAGAAAGATGTGTCAATGGGGCCCGGCAACTAAAGGCCTGATAAGGTGCCCATATACAAACACAATCTTCCTAGAAGAAGAAGAAGAAAAGAAGGACTACATAGCCCGAAGAAGATGAGCAGCTGCAGAAGACCTCACCCCAAGAAGAGACCGTAAGTGAAGAAACTTCATCTCAGTGAAGGGCTTGGTGAATAAATCTGCAATCTGATCAGCTGTCTGAATGTACTGAATGTCGATGATACCATCATGAATAAGCTCCCGTATGAAGTGCATATGGATCTCAATGTGCTTCATCCACTGATGCTGAACTAGATTTCTACAAATAGAGATTGTGCTCATGTTATCACAGTAGATAATGGTAGGCCACCGAAAGTGGATGCCAAACTCTGTCAGAATACCCTGTAGCCAAATAGCTTCTGTGGCAGCGTTAACTGCTCCTCTGTATTCTACCTCTGTAGATGATATCGCAATTGCATTCTGCTTCTTGCTAGACCAACTAATAGGACCCAAACCAAGAGAGAAACTGTAGCCAGAAGTAGATTTCTGATGATCTAAGTCACCGGCCCAATCAGAATCTGTGAACCCAATCAAGTCAATATCAACCCCTCCATGATAGTGAATGCCATCAGTATAAGTGCCACGAACATAATGAAGGATCCATTTAGCTACTTTCCAATGTAGCTCATGTGGCTCCTGCATGAATCTGGACATGATCCCAACAACATACGATAAATCCGGTCGAGTGTGAGTCAAGTAAATCAAGCTCCCCACCAACTATCGATAAAGAGTACCATCAACCAAGGGAGTAGAGCAATCTGAAACCAACTTAACCCCAGAAAGAAAAGGAGTAGGAGAAGACTTGCAATCAGACATCTGAAAATGAGCTAGCAAATCAAGAGCATACTTAGGTTGCGAAATCAAGATTCCTGAGTCAGATTGTGAAATCTGGATCCCAAGGAAGTAATGAAGCAGACCTAAGTCAGTCATGGAAAACTTGTTGGCTAAGGCGATCTTCACAGAATCAATAATAGAGGAAGAGCTTCCTGTGATCAACAAGTCATCAACATATAGAACAAGAATGAGTATGGAGTCATCTTGCCATAGAATATAAACATTTGGATCAGAGTGACACCTGGTAAACCCTGATGTAAGTAAAAAGGAGTCCATCTTGGCATACCAAGCCCGAGGGGCTTGTTTAAGGCCATAAAGAGACTTCTTTAACTTACAAACGAGGGAGGGATCTTGGACATAACCCAGAGGTTGTTCCATATAGATCTCTTCCTCTAGGTCACCATGAAGGAAGGCACTCTTAACATCCATTTGATGGACTTTCCATCTGTTCGCTGCGGCAATGGCTAGGGTCAGTCGAATAGAAGTCATCTTCGCAACTGGAGCAAAGGTTTCTGTATAATCAACCCCAGCTATCTGGGAGAAACCCTTAGCTACTAATCATGCTTTAAAATTTTTGACGTCTCCATCTACTCCATACTTTGTTCGGAACACCCACTTACACCGAATGATTTTTCTTCCTTTCGGAAGAGTGGTGAGATCCCAAGTATCGTTCTTCATGAGAGAGGAATACTCCTCATCCATGGCAGAATCCCACTCAGGAATACCAGAAGCCTCCCGAAAGACTGTGGATCAGAAGCAGAGGTGAAGAAAGAGTGGGGTCCAATGAAATCTGAGTGAGTACGTCTCATATCCGAAGTATCTCCAACTAAATCTCCAGCACTTTGCAAAGTTTTCCTGGCCCAAAGGGGACCAGGAGGATCAGGCTCAGAGTCAGAAGATTCTTCACTTGAGTGAGAAGGGACATAGTCCTCATCATCACTACTGTCAGAATCAGAAGACTCAAAGGTCTGATGGTCGGGAGGATCAGGAAGAGGAGCACGCTCAACAGTATCATCATTTGATGAGTCAGAATCTGAATCAGCGAGCTGAAGAACCTCAATAGGTGGAGAAGTAGAAGTCGAAGAAGACTCATCAAACTTAACACTTCTCTCAATATACAGCTCATGAGAAGTAGGATTCATCAATCGATATCCCTTCACGCCATCAGGATACCCTACAAAGATACAAGGTTTGGATTGTGGTTCCAAGGCCTTGCATTTCTTCTTGGGAATTTGAGCCATAGCCTTGGATTCGAAGAATCGAAAGTGCTCAACATCAGGCTTGCATCCAAACCAGGCTTCAAAGGGTGTCATCCCTCTTACTGCCTTGTGTGGAACATGGTTCTGAATGTAATTTGCACAATTCACTGCTTCGGCCCAATACTGCGGAGGAAGAGACTTCGAGTGAATCATACAAGTGGCCATCTCCTTAAGAGTATGGTTCTTTCTTTCTGTGACTCCATTCTGCGAAGGGCTATAAGCAACTGTATGCTGCAAAGAGATCCCTTCAGAAGTACAGAAATCCATGAACCTATTGTTTACATATTCACCTCCATTGTCAGTTCGAAGAACCTTGATAGACCGTTCCACCTGTTTCTCAGCAAGAGCCTTAAAGTCCTGAAAATGTTCAAAGACTTCAGACTTAAGCTTAAGAAAATATACCCAAGTATATCGCGAATAGTCATCAATGAAGGTTAGCACATAAAGAGCTCTAGTAAACGAAGGAGAAGGAAATGGACCAGAAACATCGCTGTGAACAAGATCCAAAGGACGAGTGGCTCTCCAGGATTTTCCTTTGTCAAAGTTCTTTTCAGGATGCTTTCCAAGGGTACAACCCTCACAAAGACCCTTAGAAAACTTGACACGAGGCAACCCGTTGACCATTTCATTTTGGCTCAATTGTTCAAGGTAGCGATAATTTAGATGTCCAAAATGCTCATGCCATAGCTTACTAACCTCATTTGCATGAGTGAGCAAGGCAGTGGGCGTAGAATCAGAAGTAAAGTGGGAGAAGGTGTACAACCGTGAATGGTGATCTACCTTTCCCTCAGCCACTGTAGTGTCATTGTTAAGCTCACGAATAATCACCGAGTTAGGACCAAATTCCACTCGCATTCCTTCACCAAGGTGAGTAATTTGGTAAACCGATAGGAGATTGGTAGAGAGATCAGGAACACTCAACACTTGGTTAAATGTTCCCCCATCCATCTCTACCGATCCACTACCAGAAACTGACACTGTCGTGTCATTACCCATCGTGATTTGGGACATTCCACAAGGTTCGATGTTGGAAAACTCAACATGCGAAGAACCCATGTGGTGCGAGGCACCAGAATCTATAATCCATGTCGATGAAGGAGCAACTCTGGCTACAAGGGCCTTTCCTTTCTTCTTATCATTTTTAGCACCTTTTGCAGCAGAAGACTCGGCCTTCGGAGCACTTTGTTTTATGGATTCAGGAACACTTATTTTATTCTTCTCAAGTAAATGAGATAAGTGATCAATCTGTTTCTTAAAATAGTGTTGCTCGTCGTGACCAGACTTCTTGCAATAGGAACACAAATACTTGCTTTTCTGTGCCTTAGGCTCAGAAGTCGAAGTGTTTGTGTCATTTTTAGGTTTGGTCTTGGTTTCTTTCTTAGGTTGATCCTTTGTTTCTTTCTTCTTTTCAGTCTTCTTTCCCTTGCTAGTACTTGCTACAAGGGCATGTGACTTGGACTTGAGAGACCCCATTTGAATGAGTTTGTCCTGTTCTCGAATGAGTTGGGACGAAAAATAGTCAAAGGAGGGCATAGTCCAAGTATCGCCCAAAGCAGCTTTTGTAGCGTAGAAAGTTGACACGAAGACAGAATATTCGGGACCTAGCTTAGAGAGAATCGACAAGATCAGTTGAGAATCTTTCTTTTCTACTTGACATCCTTTTAACAATAATCTAATGTGGACAAATTTTGAGAAGAAAGCTTGTAGGTTTTCAAAGTCACTAGGATTTAACCCTAGTAGTTCATTTTCCAACTCATGCGCTCTCATGTCATCTAGTTGTCCAAACATCACATCCAGCATTTTCCACACAGATTTAGGTGTTTCAGACGCCTCAATGTGGAAGAGCAAGTCAGGAGAAACAGACATGCAAAGAAGACCTAAAGCTTCATCACTACGGTTTAACCACTTAGATTTTTCAGGTTCGTCATCTGGTTCAGTCTCAGTTCCCATGGTGATGCGGAATAACCCTTTACCCCTTAGTTTCATTATTATTTTCGATCTCCATTCGAAAAATTTGAACAGCGTAAGCAAAGGAATTGAAAGTGCATCCATAGTGAGAGAGAGAGAGAGAGAAATGCAGAAAAGAAACACAACCACCCAGGACAATAACAACCCCCCTGCTTTCGACACTTTATAGTTTAGTGCGTTGATTACAATCGGGTCCGTGCATGTGGTTTGAAACACTTGGTAACTCGTCTTGCAATTAGTGTAATAATGCGCAAGAGAGGAGACCACAACAGTGTTTCGTGGAGCGCAACAAAAAGGACACCGTAAACAAACATAAGCAAAAAATAAGAAAGGAGGTGAAAGCCAACCCTGGTGGTGAGAAAAAATGTCTCACGTCGTAAAAGGAAACCCCCTTGCTGCAGACTGTGGCGGACGCGCTCACTAGTCGCAAGCAATAATAAGGGTGAAATACAAGGTTTGGGAACTCAAGGAGTTCGAGAATCTTCAGAATGTTGAAAAGAGCTTGGAAGGAAAAAGGTGCTCAAAGTGATGCTACACACTTGAGTGCACGATTAGTGAAAAAAAATCGACAAGAACGCCTAAATTTTACCGTTTGGAAACGCCCAATTTTTCTATTTTGAGAGCTATTGGAGTTTTAAAAAAATGATAAAAAAGGTTATTTAGATGATTTTTTTAATTTACTATAATCGTAAAATAAGATAGGATCAAATTAATTTTCAATTAATAAAAAAATAGATTTAATTAAATTAAATCTAATTAATTAAGATCTAAAAAAATTATATCCTAATTAAGTATTTAAATAAGACTTTAAATTTAATTTAATTTAGATCTTATTAAAAAAAAAATGATTTGTTTTAAAAAAAACTTATCATAAGTTTTGATTAAAAAAGAAAAAAAAAATTATTTTTAAAAGCTTACGAATTTAAAAAGCTTTATTAAAAAAGATTATGAATTTAAAAAAAAGGTTAAAAAAAAAAAGCTTTTAAAACTTAAAAAAAAAAAATTTTAAAAAATTTTTTTTAAAAATTTAGAAAAAAAAAAGCTTACCAAATTTTAAAAAAACCAAAAAAAGCTTTTAAAAGAAAATTTTAAAAAAGCTTATTAAAAAAAAAAAAAGACGAAAACTTACCAAAGTTTTTTTTAAAAGCAATTTTTTTAAAAATTAAAAAAAGGAATGAAAAGTAAAAACCTTACCAAAAAAAGTGACTTTTGCAATGAAAGGCAAAAAACCAAAAAAATGTGTAAAAAACATTGTAAAAAAGTGCATGAGGCAAAAAAATGGACACTTGGAAGGTGAAACTTATGCAGGGAGGTTTGGCGGTTTAGCAGCAGAGAGTCCGGAGGCCAGGGGGGGCAGGCAAAGAAGTGAAGGTTTTGGGTTTGTGGAAAAAAAAGCAAAAAAAAAGGCAGCAAGAAAAGAAGTTTTGGTAAAAAGTGCAGTGGAAGAAAAAAACAGCAAAGAAAAATGGTCCAAACAAAAAAAAAAAAACAAAAATCCATGGCACAGCTGAAAGCAAAAAATAATGGCACAGAGCACAAGAAAGTTCCAATGGCAAAAGTGTGAAAAAACATCCTTCAACAGAAAAAAAAAGCCAGACAATGCCACAAATAACACATGGCAAGAAGGAGAGAAGGCTTAAATACCTACAACCACAAATGAAAACAAGCATAAAAAATCCTGTATCTCTGCAAAAAATGCAAAAAAAAAATTTCTAGAAAAAAAAAAGAGATCTAAAAAAAAATTCACTTTTTTAAAAAATTATTTTAAAAAACTAGAAAATAAATCTCTATTTTGGATTTAGCTGCAGCCAACTAAAAATGAGGTAAAACCCCTGATTGCTCAAGGTATTATGAAAACCTGCACATGCACAAAAAAAACACAAAAACTGACACAACTTTCCAAGAAAGCTTGTTAGAGAGAATAGCAAAATAATTCCAGAAAATAGTGATCGA
Source organism: Taxus chinensis (assembly GCA_019776745.2). Lineage (NCBI taxonomy): Eukaryota > Viridiplantae > Streptophyta > Pinopsida > Cupressales > Taxaceae > Taxus > Taxus chinensis. Next base: position 139,125 of record JAHRHJ020003484.1, on the reverse strand, counting down.
AAAACTTGCATGCAGAGTAAAAGAACGAAACCAAGAAAGAGTAATCGCAACTAAAAAATAACGAGTGCACGTTTACCCGATCTCAGCTCTGATACCATGAAAAGAGTTTGCGAGAATCGAATCAGAAACGAGGCACCACGAAGTAGTTGCACTCCAACGGAATCGTGATAGCTCCAGCGAATTGCAAGAAAGAATTGATCAGTAATGGAAGAACTTGCTCAACAGAAACAAAGCTTGCATAGAGGAAAGACAGCGGAGTGTCTTGGCATGCTCATAAATGAATAGTAAAGGGGTACATATAGGGTGTTGAGTAACCCTAGTGCATGACACACATGAAACCCTAAACCTAACCCATGTGAGATGACCCTCCAATATGAGAGGAGGACACATAGGATAACTCACAGATCTCCTAGCCTTGATGCATGGCACTATGTGGATGCAAGTGATGCAATGGATGCAACTCTAGATGGAGTGATAGTAGTGTGTAATGTTATGACCTAGGACCCTCATTATGGTCTTATAGCTTTATATTTATAGGGCTCTCAAGCTTAATTTCGTAATTAATCCCGACAAGGCCAACTGAGAAAAAGATAAAGATGACCAACAACTAGAAATGACCCAAAAAGGAGTGAAAGGGGATTTGCATAGATTGGGGCACCCAGAGTGGGACCGGGGCACCCCAGTACAGGCTGGGGCACCCTGATTTAGGGCTAGAATGTTGGGGCAGTTGTGAAATGGATGGATAAGTGCTGGAAAATACATGGGAACTACGAAATAAAATATAAAATAAAGATGGCCAAAAGGTGGGATTAATTAGTACTTTGTACACTTGAGAACCTTCTAAATAGTAGTATAAGACCAGGCCAAATTATGTGTAAAGTGCATAATTTTGTGTCTACATTTTTCCCCCACTTTATGTTGGTGAGTGGAAGCTCAGTAACATAAAGTAGATAGAGATGCATACCTGATATCCATGTAGAGTGTAGAAGAAGACATGTCGATGGACTAGACTCAAGTGTGGAATGACAAAAAGAAAAATGTGGAGGAGCGTGGATTCTAAAGATGAAAAATGTGCATAAAAAGTGATGAGAGTGAACCTAGGGTGAAACGCGTGTGTAGTTGTTGTGTGTGTAGTGTACCTACATGGTTAGTATGGAAAGTACCATCATGGTGTGTTTTCATCATTTTTTGTTGTTGTTGTTGTTGCCCCCAATTTGACTACTTGTTTCTCATACGGTGAACCTGCAAGGAGAAAATGATCAAGTAGTCAAATATGTATGTATGTAAAAATGTTGTGTAAAATACACATGTGTAAAGTACGCAAATGTAAAATATGCTAGAAAAAGTGTAAATGGAACATGTGCACCTGATCCATGTCGAGAAAAAGGGTGTAGAAGGATATCATGTACTGTCGTGAGTTTTTTGGTGATCTCATGCCACCCTAGCTGAAGAAGTGTAGGGAGGAAATGCTTTGTGTCCTCCAACTCTAACTGCTTCTGCTGAAATTTGTTGAAGAGATCTTTGTACTGTCCTAGTTTTTTGGGTGATCTGACGCCACTGGATGGAGAAGTGTAGAGAGGCACACCCACTGTAACCCCCAAGCCTGTAACCACTCTGTAGAATTGTTGAAGGACACCATGTCCTGTTAAGGCCACTGTGTATGGAGTTCGTAGACTGGTCTGAACTCACTCATTGTGTCTGAACCAGTGTAAATACGTTGTGTTAGTAGAAAACCCTCAATGATGCCCCCCCTCTTTGGGGGCACATGTGATGACCCTGGAAGGAGAATGCAGCCCCAAAAGAGGACCAACCACACTCTAACCTGTAGAACTCTGCCCTGCAGGGGGAAAGGGAAACACTTGGTAGATACCAAGGCACACACAAAAGGGGATGGCTAGCCAATACAAGTGTTAGTCTGAAAACACATGCATGCAATAAGTGTAAAATACACAGACAATGTAGAAACTACCAAACAAAGTAGTGTAAACACGCAAGAAAACAAGAAGACCACAAAAAGTGGGTTTCAAACATGGGACATCACTCACGATGTCGCAAGACACACAAGGCCATCAAGGCCACAAACAATAGACAAGTGTGCACACAAGCAAAGGGAAAATCCCACATACAATAGCAAACAAAGGAAGACAAGTAGAAATAAACAAGTAGTCATGGAAACATGTAATCCTGCAAAACAAGTGTTGCACATGGAACACCCATTAGCATGTTAGAGTGATAACCAATATGTCAAAGCATGTATGAACAAGTAGTATAAGATGCTAAGTACAAAATGAAACAATAGCACCTGTATGAGATGAATGTGGATGCCCCCAGTGACTATAGGAAGGGTAGAAGGTGAGCATCCATGCCATGTGTAAATGTCATGTATCTGGGATCACACTAGACAAAGGCATGAATGCATGTGTGTATGATAATGACATATAAGAAATAATCTAACATGTGTAGTAAAGTGATCATGTAAAACACTAGTAAGCAAGAGTAAATGCTACCAAGACAATGCAGTATGTTGTGGATGGATGGAATGGAATGCAAGATGGAATGATAGGAGCAATGTGCCCCCCAAGTGTATGGAAGTGTATGCAGTGAGGTTCATTTTTTTTCCCCCTCAGCAGTCAAGAATGAACCATAAACGAGAGTGCGTCATCGGGAAATGGTCGAGTAGTGTTGGTTGTGTCTAGCGCGTTGTGATGAGTGTGTATGTGTAGTGGTGATGAAATGTGACATGGGGAGAAGATGTGCATGGACCCTATAGCATAAGCATATACCATGACTTGGTTGAATAGATGAGTGATGATTTATCCCTAAGCGTATATCACTATGGGATGATGGTAGTAAGTGGTGATGAAGTATGTGATTGTATAAGAATGTGCATGGACCATATAGCCTAAGCATATATCACGACTTGTTGAATGGGTGAGTGATGATTTATCCCTAAGCGTATATCACTACATGATGGAAGAAGAAGGTGACGATTTAGCCTATAGCGTATGTCACTACGAGATGGGTGATGAGGGCATAGGAAGCGTATATGAGTATGTGGTGGATAATGGAAGGTGGTGATTTAGCACTAAGCGTAGACCACTACGTGATGAATAAGAATGCGGTGGTGATTTAGCCTAAAGCGTATACCACTAAGTGATGAGTAGGATAAATGATGATGTAATAGAATGACTTAGAATAGGATAATAGAATATGTGATGATAGGATGTAAGAGGATAATGATAAATTGATTAAAAGAGTGGTGATTTAACCTAAGGTGTATACCACTACATGATGTGATGATGAGTGTGGGTGATGATATAGCCTAGAGCATTGGTCACTAGTCTGATGAATGTGGTATGATGACATGTCACATGTAGGTAAGGTCCATTTGATTGGTAAACCCTCAGCAGTCGTGTATGGACCGAGGAACTAGAGTGTGTCATAGGGTGGTGAGTGTGGCATGTAGAAAACAATGTAGTATAAATGAGCAAGGTATGATGAATGTGATGTAGGATGTGCAATGTAAATGTGTAGTGGGTATGGAATGTAGTGTGTGTAATAAGTGTGTAGAATAGAAATAGTGTATGTGTAATGATGATAGGTAAAACTAGACCCATGTATAAGGAGATCTAATGTAGCATGTATGAATAAATGTATATGAATGGAATCTAGTGTAATGTATGTAGGGTGCATGTAAATAGTGTATATGTAATGAGAATAGGAGTGTAGTATGTAAATGATGGATGGAACTAGATGTAGTATGTAATGATGAATCTATAGTGTAGTATAGAATGGATATGTAATAGATGTGTATATGAACCAATGTAAGATATGATGATGTGTGGAAGCTAGATGCATAGATGTGTAAAGTGTGGATAGAATATGTAGTGATGGGAAACTAAACTAGACCCATAATGATGACTAGTGTAGCATGGATAAATGATGTATAAATGACTAATAGATGAGGTATGTATAGGATAATGTAGATGTAGGCTATGTATGATGTAATGTAGATGATATAGAATGTAAATGTGTAGAACCTATAGTGTAGTGTGTGGGGTTCAGTGTAATGGTAATCCCTCAACAGTCCAGTGTGAACCAAAGCACAAGAGTGTGTCATCAGGTAATGAGGGTGTTACAATGTGCATGAGATAGAAGTGATGATGATATAGATAAAGTATATAGTGTAAGATGGATAGCAAGTATGCTAGAATAGAGAAGGGGGGGGGATATAACTGTTATGCCCCCCACATGTGTCATAAAGCAGGGGTAAACCAATGAGGTTTAGGGATGGAGGTCCGACGAATGGTGTATGAGATGATGAAACCTTAGGATGATGGTCGAGTAAGGGTGGTATGTGAGACAAACATTATGCGGGGGAATGAAGTCTGATATGCATGTGATGGGTGCACATAAGACCAATTGTGAGATAGTAAAGTGTGTGGGTGATGGAGATCGAGGAGGTGTTATGCGTAGGGGAGGGGATGAGCCATGTGGAATAAAAGGAGGTGGTGATTGGCAATGGACATGGTAATGGTCTTAGGAATAGGCCTATGCTGGTGTGTAGGACTAATAGAGTGGAGTGATTGTGTAGAGGCCAATTGAGGTGGTGAATTAGGAAGAGGATGTGCATTGTGGGAAATGTCAGAGGAGTTGTGTGAGTAAGAGGGGAAGACATATGAAAATATCAGAATGAGAAGGCACCATAATGGAGGTGAAGGAGGAACACCATTAATAGAAATAACTTGGTTGTCATATACAAATTTGAGGTGTAAATGAAGCATAGAAATAATAGCTTGGGATTTATGAATCCAATTAAGACAGATCAGTAAATCACATCCTTTGATTTTTGGACTAACAAGGCAAGGGATGAGAAGAGTGAGAGGACCAACTGTGATATGTAACTTAACAACACCATATGGTCAGTTGAATGGATAGTCAATTCGTGATGGAGGGTACCCAATAGAGCGTAAGGACAAAGAACATGTACTAATAGGGGAAGATGCATTAACCTTAGTGTTGTTGATAAGGGTGAGCCGATAGAGGCTTGTCTATGTAAATGGTCAGAGATGAACGTGACATGGTAGTCAACATTGGAGAAGGAAATAACCGGTGCTGAAGTGGTAGTGTGAGCAATAAGAAAGTTGAGAGGGCCAGGGGAGAAGACAATGTATGACAGACATAGTTAGAGGATGAATCGACCTGTTTAGTATCGTGTTTGGGTAGGGGGTTGTTAAAGATTTGGAGTTTGTGGTTATCATTGGTAGGGATGGATGTGGGGGATTCTGGGAGCTCAAGATGGCCACTATCGAGTAGGTCTTGGACAAGATGTTGGAGCTTAAAACAATGATCAGTGGAATGCCCAACACATTGATGATAATCACAATAAGAGTGGTCATCAAAGTTACACCCTTTGGGTCGGGATGGGTCAAGCTGTAAAGGTGGTGGCAGAGTAAGGAGATTACTATCAATGAGTTGTGGCAATAAGACACTTAACGAGGTACTAAGTTTAGTAAAAGGACATTGATATGACTGAGGGTGTAATTCCCTAGGAGTGGAGACCACATTAACAGTGTTTTGTGAATTACTAGATTGATGTGTGGGTGCCTTAAATAGTGTCTTACTTGGCATGCAGGCAGAGGAAGAAGGGGCATCCTGATATTTGAGCTTGCCGATAGAGACAAGTTTAGTCTCACTTAGTTTCAGAGCATGACAAAGTTGGTCGAACGATGGAAAAGTTTCAAAGAGCATGCTATCGTGGAGAGGTGGCAAAAGACTATGGAAAAATAAATCTTGTAGTTCAGAGTCGGCGAGGACATTAGTCATCTTGGTGACACTATTCTTATATCATAAGACGTAATCAGGGAAGCATTCGGTGGAGCCTTGTTTAAGCTGAGAGTTGGGCATAAGAGAGTGTGGAACCGATATTGATAGAAAAGTGCGTGAGAAAAGCATCGGCCAGATATGTAAATGAAACCACTGAGTGGAGTGGTAAGTCATAGAACCAATGCATCACATAATCCTGTAGACTACACAGAAACAATTTGGCGAGGATAGTATGATCATCAGCGTAGTCGAGACAAGCAACATGGAAAGCACAAAGATGCTCTTGTGGGTCACCGTGGCCTTTAAAAATGGGTAGTTTGGGAGAGATGAAGTTAGATGGGAACAGGTAAGCAGATATGGATGGCACAAATGGAGAATGCAACAAGGAGGTGGAATTGAGTGGTAGGGGTCCTTTAGAAGTGGCGACTTGTAACTGGTGGATTTGGTTTTGAAGATCTTGGTACAATGATGCATAATCAGGAGAATTAGAGGAGGAACCAAACATGATACTAGAAGCACCTTGATGGGTTGGAGGGGTAGTAGTTGCAATAGGAGAGAGATAGAAACATAAATGGGAAGTGTAGAGACCATAGGAGTGGAATAAACCGGTAAGGATGCCTCATGAGCTCGCTTAGCCATGAGTAGAGCATGCAAAACATGAGGGAGATGAGTGGGATTCTCATGTAAATCCTGGTGAAAATCCGTGAGAGTATCAAGTTGTTCTTGGTCAACATTAGTGTCCTCGTCATAGGATTTTTCACTAACCATGGTTTCAATTTCGTGAAGGGGAACCTGGGTGGAGGTGTCTAAGGGGTTGTTAGTTATAGAGGGAGGTATGTCAGCCATGGATCTAGAGGGATGGGGAAGAGAAGAAGAAAGCTCACAATAATGGAGAGGGCCAAAAAAACAACTATAAGTAATGGGCATAAACAAAAAATGGAAGTCGGGTTCACCAAAATGATTAACTAAAATAGAACTAAGTGCAAGGAAATAGTAATCCTAGTTAATCTAATTAGGAGGACTAAAACATTGTATAAATGCAGTAAATAACATAAAGTAGATGTAAATAAATATGCTAAGTAAAATGAAACCCTAGATGTGTAAGAGAGTAGGGAGAAATGGCTTAGCTGATTGTTGTAGATGGTCACACAGTGTCACAGGTCTGAGAATAAAATCTGGAAGTGCAGACAAACACTCAGGGACCCTGCGAAGGGTAGATCTGAAGGATCTGAAGTGACTGGGGTGCCTGGGAGTGTACTGGGGTGCCCCAGGGTGCCCTGGTCTGCAATCTGGGTGCTTTGAACACTGTAAATGCTCAAAACCTGCAACTGGTATGGTCACAAGTTGGTTCCAAACCTTCCCTGTTTGTCACGTTGGATCTATCGGATGAGCTGGAAAATGACCTGTAATGCAAAGAGAAGTATCAAACCCTAGAAAAATAAAAGATGCATATGAATGGGTCAGACTGACCTCAGCCACCAAACTAGTGGACTTATCACTGAGCGTTGCACTACATTTTAGACCCAGATGTAGTTCTGGTGTGTGTGTGTGCATGTCATGCCCTAGGTGCTCTCGTGTCAATCACACTTTGTGAAGTAGCGAGCAATAGTAACTATAGAAAATGTAAATAGCATGTGTGCATGGAATAGAATAGAATCCCTCCCCCTATGTAGTGTGTGTGATGCAGATCTCCTAGCCTTGATGCATGGCACTATGTGGATGCAAGTGATGCAATGGATGCAACTCTAGATGGAGTGATAGTAGTGTGTAATGTTATGACCTAGGACCCTCATTATGGTCTTATAACTTTATATTTATAGGGCTCTCAAGCTTAATTTCGTAATTAATCCCGACAAGGCCAACTGAGAAAAAGATAAAGATGACCAACAACTAGAAATGACCCAAAAAGGAGTGAAAGGGGATTTGCATAGATCGGGGTGCCCCAGAGCGCCCCAATACAGGCTGGGGCACCCTGATTTAGGGCTAAAATGTCGGGGTAGTTGCAAAATGGATGGATAAGTGCTGGAAAATACATAGGAACTATGAAATAAAATATAAAATAAAGATGGCCAAAAGGTGGGATTAATTAGTACTTTGTACACTTGAGAACCTTCTAAATAGTAGTATAAGACTGGCCAAATTATGTGTAAAGTGCATAATTTTGTGTCTAAAGTGAGAAAGGTTTGTACAAGTAACTATGGATGAAAGGTGAGGTGTTGGAGGCTTGAAATACATCAAAAATAGAGTGCATTATAGGTTTTGGAAGAAGAGAAAGGTGAGTAAAGAATTGGATAAGAGTAAAAATATTAACTTTGTCTCAATTGGAGTTAAGAAACTAGTAAAGAAAAGGAGGAATAGTTTGGAGTACGAGAAGAGTGAATTGGTAAAGAAAAGAGTCAAAAAATGAGTGAATTGGTAACATTTTTATGAATAAGTCATTTTTAAGCATCTAGTTAAGCTTGATGATCCTCACATTATAGGGTAAGGTGAATTTTTATGGTATAAGCCTTGTAAGTATATTATTTTAAAGATGTAGGAACCATGACTCATCCTTGCTAATGGAAAGGATCTAGCAGTCCCATATTAGGATCCCTATGGGAAAGATAGTGACCACGTAATGAATTTTGTCATTAATTACTCGTTATCCTTCCTGTAGCCATCCTAAGCTGACACGGTTAGGATTCTATTTAAAGGAACGATGATTTAGAATGTCTACACTTCATTTATAATTTGATTTATCTATATAAGATAAGTAAGTTCATCCTTACGATAGGTTATTTGGTATCGTTAAAACAAGTTATTTGTTCTTCGATATAGATGAGTTATAAGATAACTCAAAAATAAGGATACTATAACTTTAATAAGTACCTCTTAAGGAAGATATGGACGATATAGTGTATGTCTATTGAATAATTATTTACTTATTAGTCATGAAAGAAAGTATAGAATTAATCCATGCATACACTTGTTAAAAATAGTCCTTAAAATCATATGATAAGTGGAGTGCATTTAATATGAATAGTGTCCATTTTATTCTAATAAGGTATAATACTAATTATAACAATGTTTTTGAGGGATATTGTTTTCCTTATCATGTTCTATGTTCAACATTCACATTTGTTCATTTATAGAAATGAATAAATAAAATGCAAGTTATGATTGCATAACATAATATCAATTAATTTTAGTCAACTCGAAACTTTTATGGTTACTCAGAACTTGGTCAGTTTACAGGTTTGGTTATGTTTGGGACAAACATCTAAGATTAGAGATACAATTTTTTTTCCTTGTTTTTGGACAAGATTAGAAGTCATTTGGAATCAAAACTACAACTTGAGTACAGTTTAAGAACGAATGCCTCATAGATGTATAACCATTCCATTTGAAACCCTCGTCAGAACTATGCAATAGTTGTGAAACAACCATTGCAGGGCCCTGAGGAAGGTAGGAAAATATGAACATGTATCACATTCTGATGTTCTGAAGCTACAGACAGATTGGCAGTTTTGAAATACAATTTACATTTTTACAAGCAGTTTGCATTTTTAATAAGTGACAATAAGGTACACTTAATTCTTTATTTATTTCTATGATTAAGTGAATTATTTAAGTGTTTTGAGTTGTATAAGTTCATTCATTATCCATACAAATGAAAAAAAGTATAGAAAGGAAGGACATACATCTCATAACATGAAAATATTTTCATTTTATTCATGAGAAATAATAGTACATATTTTTCTCACACAAGCCGTGAGAAATAACTGAAAGGAATAACAATGCATATATTTATGAAGCTGAAAATGTAAAGAGGTAAAAGAAACCCGTCATTGCCTTGAGGAGTTTTCTTTCTATACTTTTGTTCCAGCTGTCCATAGCAACCGCATCATGGTACCTGAAAAGGGAGAAGCAAATGATCATCAATACTGAGCTCAGGGTTTAATTTAACTCTTTATACTTCCAACTTCATAAATTCATGCATTCAAAAGTGTAATTATTAGGTGAAGCAGAAGAATCAGAATTTTAAGAGGATGAAGTCAACTAAAATAAGATAAAATTGCAGCTGAAACAAAGTGAAAAGGAATTCTGGGAAAATTTTTCCAGGGCTTCGCCATGAAAAATCAACATTTCAAATTTTCCAGCATGCTAGAAATACTACTATCCAAGAAATAAAGCATCTAAATCAAAGAAACAAGATTACGGTGTTTCAACAAGGCATCTAAATCATTATGGCTAAAAATAGTACCACATAAATAAAGAGATTCTTGCAATTTCTGAGAAGGCCACTTGCAAGGTACAAAATATCAGAGAATATACTTTGGTCACAACTGATAAATCTAGTTCAGTTTTCAGTTACGAAATCAACTTTAGAGTCAAAAATACAAATGCAGCTACATGTGAAGAAAAGTACAGTTGAATCATACAGTGCTTAGCAATAAACACAAGGTGTAGTTGTAAAGAAGCTACACCAAGAACAGTGAATAAAGAAGTTGACCTTTCTAGGTCATCCATCAATAAATGATTCATCAAAGAGAAGGAAGATCAAGGTTTTCCAAAAGCTTGGAAGTTACAAGTATCAAGGTTCAAGAGGACATTACAAATCATGCTACAACTATCATCTTCAGAATTACACAATGCAATGAAACGTTCAAGTATCAAGGTTTCAGGAAAATATATTTATATTTTTCAATTATGTTTCAGTAAGAATAGAAATATTCCCATCAAACAATGACAACGACAAAGTCATCTAGATCTAAAGCAAAGGAGAAACACATACAAATGGATTTTCATTCTATAGACCCTCTACACCGAGTTTTATACTTGAAATCAGGAGAAAATGTATACCCAAAGAACAGATTCGAAATGCAGAAGATACATCAGGTCAAGCTGAAGCATATCTAAAAATAGAGCACAGATATACAAGTATCTGAAAGTCAAGAGAAAGAACTCACCGACTAAAATGGATCTATCAAAGATAATTAATCCCTCAAGAGATCATCATTTTCACAGCAAAAGAAGGACCCAGAATGGTTTCAGCTCAAAAATCCCCAAAAGGACCACAAGATCACAGAATATGTGAAGAATGAGCAAAATATCAGTGTTTTGAAGTCAAGATGATAAAAATGATGCAGTTGAAAAGCTCAGAGATCAGAAATCTTACCATTCCTTCATCAAAACAGTGATGCTCATCACACAGAGACCAAGTAATGAAGCTTCAATTTCTCAATGATTTCGTCCAAGAAGAACACAAAGTTCCACTGCATAGAACCCTTAAGAAATTCACAAAGAATATTTTCCATAAAGAAGCCTGAGCTCACAAAACAATCATCAATGATTGAAAATTCATCCAACCACCTCCTAAGAAAACTTAGATAGAGGAAGAGCTACAAAATACAGGTGTAATTGATGCTTGAGAAACACTAACAATGGCATCAATAGTTTCTAAATCTTGCCAGGGCTTTGCAAGCCCATGCCAAAAGCTAAGATTTAAAGTGGAGAAAATGAATAGTGTTTGACCAGTTGAAGATCTTTAACTAATACAACCTCAAAGTGGTTAAAATTACTCAGCCACAGTCCAATATCAATGATCACAAAATGACAAGTACATAGATCACTAGAGACACCAACAAAACAGCTCTCTGAATCAAAGGAAAACCACTTGGGTCGAATATGCAATTGACAATATTTAATGCATACAAAAACCTTTCATCCGCAGGTCATGAGAATGACAATGTCATCAAATAAGAGGTACAAAGATCAAGGGTCCAAGTTTTCAAACATCAATATCAAAACTAAAAGTCAAGACAAGGTCGAATTGTCACCAACACCATGACAATAGAAGCAAGTCAAGTCATGGAGAAGGGGTATTTTAAAGTTTAAAACAAAAAAGGTTAAAATTCCAATAAAATCATTAGCAAGCCCGAGCGGGATCCAAAATTATGTTGTTGATCGATAGTCAAAGATCCAAATAATGGCCCAAAAACGATCAACAAATTCATAGAAATGTCAACTGAGTCACGAAAACCAAAAATTTCATCGTAAACTTAAATAAAATCTTTCATTAATTTCCAAGGCTACACCATAGTCCATATCCCAAATAATCCAAAAGTAACAAGGAAATAATAATCAAAGTGGCAGAGTATTATAATGTGCCATATGTATTCAAAGGGGGCCGAATTCATTGGAATTGTTAGTACTATAGTCTAAGGTTGGATAATCAAGAGTGGCCAAACCAATGAAGACTAATGGTCAAGTTCAAAGGTGGTCCCCACTAGTGGGAAGGTTAGAGATAATTTACAGTGTTATCACATGTGATCACTAAAGGAAGAACAATGTCAAATCAGAGACAAAGGTGGTCCCAATCAGGATAGATATTTGGATGAATTATTTTGCAAGTATTGTTAATGGAATTATTTTTATTCAATACACAGGAGTTATTTTTGCATGCCTTCACAAGAGGACAGAATAGAGAAGAAGATAAAGTTGCATGTTCATGGAGAGAGACTTGCCTAGCAAGCAATCTTATTTTTAGCAAATTATTCACCCTTCTTTCTTAAAAATAGAATAGTCAACTTCAGTTTGACTGTATTGTAATTAAGGCTAATAATGCCTATTTGTAATGGCATGCTCTATTTTTATTCCTTTATCTATTATTAAATAAAGGATAAAAATAGGATGCATAGGTGAGTATAAGCCTTAGGCTATTTTTAGGAAGAAGGGAACTTTTATTTTTGCTATATATTGTGTGCCTTTGCAAAGCACAAGGGGGGAAACTTCTAGGAAACTTCTGGATTAAAATTTTGGATATAGGAGTACTGAAGAAATTTTTGTCAGTTTTACCCTCTAAGTGTGAAGTATTTTCTACCTTTCCAAGTTATTTTGCAGTCTTGTGTATGTTTCATTAGTCTTGTGAAGCAATTTCCCTGAAAAATCACCTTACCCTGCTGTAAAATTCAGTCCTTTCTGCATGATATTAATGTGCATGTTAAGCTTAGTTAGTATTGTTATGATTCTCCCTCAGTATAATCAAGTGTTTTTCCCTTAGATATTCTGTTAAAAAACTATTGGTTCGTGCAACAAAATCCTTCACATATCAATTGTGCATATACTCAGTCAAAACCCTCATACAAATTTGGTGTATCACCTTAGTTTTAATTACTTTACAGTCATCTTTTACCCTTAAACTCCTAGAAATCAGTTTAGGATACACCAATAAGGAACCAAGCCTTGATCCTGGAGACTCACCTCAAAATAGGTATACCCACAGACCTGAGGTGTTTCCATTGTATCTACGAAAGAGAGAGATCAATTGTGCAAGCTTAGAAAACCTATAGCCATCTCTCTACAAGGTGCACTTTCGAGAGATAACAGTAATCATTCGTAAACAATCTAATTAATCACTTCATGAATGTCTTTCCTTCCTGCAAACTGTAGGAGAGAAAAATGTATATATGGGTCAATTCAAAGAACTGGCATGAGTTATGACTAACTCATATTCTTATTGTGTCCTTGAAATGAAAAATAGAATAGGTTAAGGTTAACTTAATTGAATAATTAATAAATATCCTAGTTCATTAAATATAGTATATATATCACTATTCAAATGAAATGATACTTCTTAATATAAGGTATGTTTACAATCATATCATAATGCAACTGAATAAACATAACCTTTCGTAAGTTTAAGTAACATACAATGATAATCAATTATGAATAACAATATCTAGAATATAAATTTAATAGTATCCTTTAAATATATAAGAATAAATTCTACAAAGATATCACATCCACCATGAAAGTAACTTTATCAATGCTCATAGTTATGTTTAACTAAATGAACATAACTAACTTATTACTCATTCCTTAAATTAAATAAGTAAATATTTTTTCTAACTTAACATCATTATTCAAATCAATGAATGTATTTCCATTCCTTAATAAATAATTACTATTCTCCTAAATAATAAAAGGTGGAATGAAATGAAACATTCAAGTGTACATTTTACAAGAAATTGTGTGCAATACTAAATAGTTGTCCCGACTATCATGCTATTGAGGAAACAATCATTTGTCAGCTAATCATTACAATCATTATAAATCATTTCATTAATTTTTAATATCAAACATTTGAATGTGTTGACTCTATCCATTGGTCAATGGCAATCAAGTTCTACCATCAAATAATCAAAATATGGAACATGTTAAGGATGAACAGACAAACCTGTGTTCAATCCATGTTGGATTAAATAACTATAATAAACATCAAATGCATCGAGAAATTTGCATAAGGACTTATATTTATTCTACCCAGTGAACTTGACAAAATATTAAATGAGGTTGACGATTAGTCACTTTAAATCAAAAGGAATGAAAGCCTCAAAATACTAAAAACCCACAAGATTTAAAAGAAATCAAGTTTAATGGACTCAATATGAAATAAATCATTATATATGGTACAATACCTTTCTCATGTAATAAACTCCAAGAAGATTTCATAAAGTTTGATCAATGGAAGCAAATGAATTTCAGTTTTACAAAGAGAAATATGTAACACGATTTATTTCAAACCAAAAGCCCCATATAACTTTAAACTAAACACAATCAATAATGAACCATAAACCAATAATGGATTAATTTCCTACATGCTCAAGCTCTTTTTCACAACCCAATCAGACCCAATAACAAAGCTAGTTTTTTTAAAGAATTTAAATACCCCATTTCTAAAATCATTTTAAGTTCCCATAACCTAGATGAAAATAATATGTGTAAAATGCAAGTAACACCCAACAATGAAAATTAATACAACCTATCCATATGTATTAATTTCCAATTTATCATTTTTCAAGTAAGGAAAATGTTCTAGTATTAACAAAATTTTTCAGAATGGATCTCATTGTTATAAACATTCATTACTCAAGCATCCATTTCCTAAATCAATACCCTATCATACAATGCTCTAACAAGCTTGGTTAAATTACAATAATATGCATATTCCTCAAAGGTTCAAACACACTAACAGACCCTGAAAACTATTAAAAATCATGCCTACAAATTTCTATTTAAAACCCAACAGCAGGCAAACAATTTCACCTAATATTTTCAATATGGATCCAATTTTTAAACACCAGTTAGAAACCCCTAACATTCCAGTATTCATATTCAAAAACAACAAGAATAAGGGTGAGAGAAACCCATGGTTGATTCATTCTTTTCTTCTCTCCTTTCCCTTGAAATATTTGAAACTCGTTCCCACAAAAAAATCCACCAATAATGGAACAAAAATATATGAATACCAAATTTTCCATTAAATAGAGCTTGGATATTTGCATGCAGCTTGTATCCAAAACAAGGGGGTTCCATAATATGTCTCAAAAACCTCCATGTAGAGATCAAGACCTCAAACAAAAACAAAAAATGTGATTGGAGGGTAGAAGTTGTGTTTTGAGATTTGGCTTGCAATGCAAGATTTCAATTCCAAAGGAACCATAGAAATTCATTAATGACATTAATTTATCAGTGCCACGTAGTGGCCCATAAACCTCATAAACTCAAATTTATCCAATTAAACAATTGCATGCACTTTGAACATGACCAAAATTAATTTCAAAATAAAACATTAAATTTCCTTGTTATTCCTACATGGTCTGTGACCATTAATCATTTAAACTTTAAAACATTAATTTACCTTATGGAGTGCTCTTTAGGGACATTACACAATATGTTGCAAGATTTAATTAAATTAACTATTAATATTTTCCAAGGGTTTATGATCCAAACCTTAATAGTAATTTAAACATTAATAAATACCTTATCAATGGTCCAAGACCAAGTCTAACATGCAATGCAATAAGCAAATTAAAGTGCAATATGAATCTTATGGTCTATGACTATTTTAAAGATATTTATGATTCTCAGGATAAAATTAGTTAACAAAACAATGATGGTCTATACCCTTTCACAAAATCATTAGAAATTTAAATCAATTTTAATCCTTGCGGTCTATGAACCATTCACCAAAACATGAAATGGTGGAGCTCAGGTGTAACATCATAAGTTACCTTAACAATGTCTAGCGTCCTAATCAAAAGCATTATAACCTTAGACAATGCTAAACTTCCTAAATCCATGTAAACAACAATGGTGGAATCTAGCCAATGTCAACATCATACAATAATGCAACCAAAAAGGTGTATAACATACAAATCATATAAATGACTATAAATATAACATTATATGAAACAATATAATTCATAATCTTGAGTGGACCAAGCAAAAATCACCCTAATGTGATTGTAGCTGAGCACTACGCTACATTTCACAATCTACATAGTTCTATATGTATATGATTGAATCATATATACTTGAATCCAAGTTTCTTATGATCAGAGGGATACAACTAATTTAATCATTATCCATCAAGATTAATATGATGAGATGGAATTTATAAATAAACCCTCCTATGTAGTGAATAATGTAACCCAAATGTAGTCCTTGAATGACTGATCTTTTCCCAAGCATTAGATAAGTAAGTATTAGCCCCAAATTTCCATGACCCTAATAATAGTAAGTAATTCATGTATATATATGATTCCCTTGTTTGAATTTGTCATTAACAACTAAAAATTTGACCCAAAGTGATAAAAGAGACTCTAGAAAATATCCCAAATGATGTGGTCATTCAAAATCAAGATAAGGAGGGAAAGGATAAAAGCACCCATAGGGGACAGTAGCACCTAGGGTGCTCCTATACCTAATGGGTGGTAGTGTTAGGGATGCTCAAAAGATTTAATGGTCAATATAGAGTTGGGTCACATGTTGTTTAGTATCCAAAAGTAAAGTGGTCATTCCAGAAAATCAAATAACAAGAGTGTGGGAAAGATAAAAGAAATGAAAGAGTAAAACAAGTGTTGTTAATGTCTAGTCTTCTTTATTAGGAATCATGCATATAATGAAATACTTAGAGGCGTGATGTAAGTAGAAAGTGTGTGATTTCGTGACTACATTTTCCCCCACTTTATGCTAGGGAATGAATATTTGTTAGCATAAAGTAGATAAGAAGAGCGTACCTTGTGGAGATTAAAGGGAGTTGTAAATGATAGCATGTCTAAATGAGGGTTGTATTTGATATTGTGTTGAATGGAGACAGTAGAATGTGTATCATGGAATCTAGAGAGAGGATAAGGATCCTAGGGTGACCTTTGCATGCATAGTATAAGTGATGTATGTCTGTATGTTCCTTAGATATTGCCTTTTTCTGGAAGCATCTTGTTCTTGAGATTGTTCCTTGTTCCATTTATGTGTTGCCTTTTTGTTAGAGTAAGGTTAACCTGCAAAAATAAAATAAGTGTAGTCAATGCTCATGATAAATGAAATTGAACTTTAACTTAGTACATGTCAAAATAGAAATGTCGTATTGAAAAATAAGTGAATCAAGGACTGTAGAATACACCTTGTGTGTCATGAGAGAAGAGATAGAATTTTTATGTATGTTTTTTTCCTTGGAAGATGGTTAGAATAGTACTAAGTATTTGGGATACTCATGTCGCCAAACTTTATTTGAGTGTCCTGTCACTAAACTTCATAGTTGAGCATCATGTTGTAAACTTCATATTTGAGTGTCATGTTGCTAAACTTCATATTTAGGGTGTCTGTTCAATATAACCAAGGTAAGAGTATTGGGAGAGTGTTCAACTTTTCTCTTCCAACCCTTAATCACTTTCCTACATTGATAAATGTCACTACATATGGTATAAACCCAATAGGAACTGGTCACTGAGCCATATGAAGTAATTAGTTTTATTGCACAAAGTGTGTAACATGTCATTGATTTTGTTCATGTTGTTCCTAGTAGTAACTTGTAACAAGTCCTGTGTTGTTGGAAATTAGAAAATATTATCACTCAAAACCTGTTGATTCTTGTATTGTAATTATTTCTACCCCTAGGATAGGAACACCTAGGTGGGACACTAGCACCCACCGGTTGTATTGTGTTGGGTGCTTCTATCCTAGATAGATTTTAGGCCTAATTTTGATTCTGAATCTATTTCATAAATTTTGTGTACCCTAATTTTTCTATGTATCATTTTGTATTTATTTTATGAACTATTGAGAGGGTGAAATAATCACCTCCAATTATTGTCCCCCACTCGTTTGGGGTGCATGAGATGGAAAAAGGCATAATGTGGCCCAAAAAAGGAAATCTTAAACTGATGTGCACATTGAAAGGCTCATGGAATTCTTACATGGGGAATAAAGAATATACATGGTAATAACCATGGCATATGCAAATAATGGGAAACAGTCAACAAGTATATAAACATGATGTAAATTTAGAAACAAGTCACAAACACGTAATAACATTGCAAAAGACGTAGTGAGTAGGTTGATATTGAATACATGGGACGCCACTTAGGATGTCACAAGATAATTGAATCCTTCAATGCATACAAGTAAACAAGAAATGAATATAGGGCATAGCCTAAAAATAATGGAAATCAAGACACAAGTAAGGAAGATCGAGATATAATTAAATAATAGAACCATGATTGGAAGCTTGTACGAATGTTATTCATGAAGTACCCATTAACATATTACAAATATTGACAGTATGCCATAGTGTATACAAGTGGAAAATAGGAATGAAAGTATGTATACATCGAAGAAGGTGTTGCAAGGGAATTGTATGTTAGGTGGCATGGGTATAAGGGAGTACACTTACTAATGTAGTGTAACCAATGATGACATAGAAGAATGTATAATTGATATTATTAGGCATAACGTGGCATAAGAACATTAAGTGTGCAAGGTCCTATAGTGATGGGTATTGATTTCCAACACTCATTGAGGTGTATTATTTAAAAGCATGAATACATAGAGTTGAGGGAGTTAAATCAGCAACAGAAATCCCGGGATTTGATAGAGAAAAGAGATGTTATATATATTCAGACAAATCCATTATTAACAAATCGTGTTTGACAAGAACATTATGAATGCGAACCTAAATATACAATGGGGGAGCATTGTAAGCAATAATTTGGGAAGAGATATTCATTGTAACATGCAAGGAAAATAAGATCTAGAATAAATCAATATGTACAGAATATAAGCATATAAAAAATGTAAAGACTGATAACATCTATGGAACAAGAGTTGGAGATCAATCAATAAGTGGGTTCAAAGGAAATGATTTAACAAAATTAAATCTTAATCAAGGATTGGATTAAATATCAGATATATCATGAAACACAATGTATCAACATACAATGATGAGAAAGTACAACCAAAGAGATGATAGGAGTGACTTAGTTGATATTTGGTTGTCAGTACAGATCTAGGCAATAGACTAATGGTGGAATAGGCTCAATCTGGATTGTATGCTTCATCTAGAAAATAGTGATCTGATGAAATAACTATGACAGTAGTGCACTAGAAGTAGGACAATATCCTTGGGTGCTAGTGTCTAATTTGGGTGTAGTGTCTTGTAATGAGTGTACGGATCTGGTTATTTCAGTGTCTGATGATGTTTCCTTCACTTTAATTTGTGTCACATCCACTTTGTTGTAAGGTTCTCATGTCACACTTGTACCTAAAAACACAACTCTAACTACCTGCACAAGACTCAAGCACACATTAGATGGAATAAAAGATGCATATGTTTGAGTCGGAATGACCTCAACGTCACCCCAATGTGATTTTCACCCAAGTGTTGCACTACATTTCAGACTCAATATAGCTACATTTTGGTGTGTGTGGGTGTGATAGAAATCGTGTCCCTTGAAACTAGGTTGCCCTTGTGCAAGTTGCACCAAGATAAAAGGCTACAACTACTTTTCCCCAAGATGATGTGTGTTATGGAATTCAGAATTTTCCCTTCCTATGCATTGAATAATGCAACCCAAATGCAGTCCTTAAGTTGTTCCTTTTTCCCAAGTAGTAGATAGAGAATAATAGCCACAGTTACCCTTGTTTTTCACTACTTGATAGAAAGACGTAGTTAGTAGGTATGTGTGAGCAATATATATGATTCCTTTGTTTGAATTTTAACATTAGTAACAAATTCTACCCTATATAATAAGAATTAGTAAAGGTTGTAATAGGATTCCGTTGTTTGAATTTGAAAAGTGATCAATGGACAAAAGTTTAGAAAAGATAAACAAGTGGTGTGTAATTTTAAAATGTAAGAATGCAAGCAAAGGGACAAGAAGCACCCAAAGGGGGACAATAATGTCAGTCGCTATTATCCCTTAGTGGGCACTTATGTCCAGAAAGCTCCAAAGATAAATCAGGAAATGCTCAGTTGAGTAACAATTGTGTGATGTCCAAAAGTAATGGGGTAATTCCAAAAAAGTAAAGGACAAGCATAGAAAGGTAAAAATTGTCAATGTAAAGCAAAACAAGTGTTATCAATGTTTAGTTTTCTCACTTAGGAATCATGCATATAACAACGTACTAGAGGCATAATGTAATAGTAATAAGTGCATAATTTTGTGTCTACATTTACCCCCACTTTATGTTAGTGAATGAATATTTAGTAACATAAAGTAGATAGGAAGAGTGTACCTTGTGGAGAGCTGAAGAAGATTGTAATTGATAATGTGCCAAATGGAAATTGTAGGATGTGTATCGTGGAGTCTAAGAGGGGATAAGAACCCTAGGGGTGACTTGTGCACGTAGTGAAAAGGATACCTACATTTGTATCCAAATATTGCCTTTACCTAAACATCTTGTGCTTGAGATTTTCCTTGTTCAAATTGTGTTGCCTTTTGTTGGGATAAGGATGGACCTTTAAAAGAAGAAAAGTGTAGTCAATGTTCATGGTATATGAAATTGAACTTTAATTAGAGAAATCATAATTCTAATAGAAATGTGTAAGATAAACAAGTGAATCAAGGATAGAGTACACTTGAATGTTGAGAGAGAAGATGAATATAATGTCCCTGTGTATTATTTCCTTGGAGAAAATTTCCTTGGAGATGGTTGGAAGGGTTAAGAGTGATCAATTCCCAAACTGATGTGAATACTTAGGATTTAGGCATTCTGCCACCAAAGGAAGAGTGTTGGGAGAGCATTAATCTTTTCCCTTCATCCATAACTTCCCCAAAAAATATGGATAAGTGTCATTACAGATGGTCACAAACCCAATACATAACTGGTCATAGATGACACTTCACTCCAGACATATCATTAGTCCCTACATATTCCCTAGGTGTCACTCCTTATTAGATATTGATATGCAAAGACAGGGAAAATGTGAATCGAGAAAGAAAAATGGTTAGTTCCCTTTGGGACAAAGTTATGAAACATGCTATTGATTTTTCTCCTTTAAGGTGGATACAAGTAAACTAAAGCTAAATGAACATTGATGGCATTATGTGCAAATTGTCACTGAGAAATTGTGACCAACTATCAAATGCACAATTTTTTCCTCTAAACAAAAATTCCATGTGGGAAAATAACGCCCATCATTATTGTTACACTTGGAATTTTTTCCCTCTATTTTTTTGTCCCATGTTTATACTCTGAACCATTTTATATTCTCTGTTCTCAGCCCAATTATGCTCTATACCATTCTGTCTCTAATTTTTGAACTAAATATGAGAGAATTAGGAAATGTAGATGCCCCCAGGAGCCTTAGTGTGACTTGTAAATAATAGTGTCAAGCATCATGCATCGTGTGATAACCTGTAGATGTCCATTCACCTCAAAGTATCATGTGAATGCACATGTGTGTATGGAAAATGGATATAGCATATCATGAATCATAGTAACATAGTAAGCAATGTGCAACACAGAATAATATAAACAAGTAAGGATACATCCAATTAATATATAAGCTAGTATTTTTGAATTTTTAGAAATGTTTGAATGTTTTTGAATTATTAGAATATGAACTACAATGGCTAGGAGAGGCAAGCAAGGTTACCCCCTAGTGTATGCGTGCAAATTCATATCTATATAGGTAAGGGTGCCCTCAAAAATCATGTTCGAACCTAAAACAAGAGTGTTTCATTAGATAGAAAGGGGGGATAGTATGCCCCAAAATGTAAATGCCATGGTAATAAATATCCAATGATGACAGGGGTGAGGGCCACTATCTGCTAGTGTGAATGAGGTGCGCATGTGAACATGATATAAGACTCGATGATCCCTCAAAAATTCATGGGACAAGTTATGTGGGGAAGGAGGCCTAGATGTGTCAAGTGTAGTATGTATCTAATGTGTAGACCTATACCTATGAGGTTTCCTATGAGACCGATTTACCCATCATGGATGAGAAGCAAAAGTCACATGTGTAGGATATTTAGGTGAAGGTATGGAAGTAGCACAAGAAGTCAGAGGAGATCTAGATTCTTGAGAATTATGTGCCAAATCCATGGGGCCATCATGAGGATGTGAAGTAAGTACACTAGTAATAGAATTCATTGAAGGTGTAACAGTAGTAAGAGCTAAAGATAAAAGATCATGTGGTGGGATGCCTTGAACGGTGATAACGTGGTGCTCACGTACAAACTTAAGGCATAAGTGAACTATCGATGAAAAAAAATTGGTATCCCTAAGCCAAGGGTGTTATGATCCTCATGTGAAATTTTCATTAATGCCTCAAGTTTTTGGTGCAACGGTTCATTACAAGTGGTATCAAAGCTTGATCTCGGTGAGAACTATGTCAAAACCCTAATTTTGAAGACTTGGCTATATCTCCAAATTGATAGTGAATTTTTCTATAATTTTTTTTGTGTTGTTGTGAAATCAATCGAGTAAGATCCTCTCCAATATTCAAGGTATTTTGACTTGTTTTGCAATATTTAAATCAATTGTAGGATTTTTGATAAATTTGCACTATCAACTACAAAATTGTGGAATTTTTCCAAGTTCTTTACATTTTCAAAAAGAAGATAAAAATTAGTTTGAGCTTGTTCTTTAAGTTTGTTCATATTTGGTCGAATTAATATTGAAACCCCAAACCCTAAATTTTGAACTTGATCACTAAATCCTAATGTTTTGGGGCATCATGGTGGAGCCTTCCATGAGAGGAAAAAAGAATCTCTTCACTCCAACTAAAACACTAGACAAGGATGAGATAATAGTTGAGGAGTTAGAGTCAAAAGGGGTAACTATAGATTCCTTAGGGATAGGGTTTACTCCAACGCACTATAGGGTAAGCCAACTTGAGTATGATCTGCAAATCCTACAATCTAATATGCCCATCAAATAATATGTAGAAAAGATTGGACAATGATTAGATGATTTCATGTAACAACTCAGTAAAAATTTGAAGGGTTGTCATCTTCTTCCAAATCAGCCACAACTCAATCATACTCATATCAACCAAGGTGGATCTTTAGGTCAAAGTAATGGACAAACTAGCCAAGGTGGATATTTTAGCATGCCCAATTCAAATAAAAATACTCTGAAAGCCCATAACATAATGCCGAAAGTGGAAATATGTAAGAGTGATGGAAAGGATCCACTCAATTGGATTAACCAAATGGATAATTTGTTTGATCTACATCATATCCCATCGAGATAAAAGGTGACCATGGCATCCTTATATATCAAACCTGACTAATTCATTTGGTATCGATGGTTATATGCTCAAAAGTAGAAGAATGGTCTCAGTGTCACATGGATAATTTTTATTGAAGATATGCAATTACATTATAGTTCTAGTGTGTCAGAGAATTACTTCAACCAATTAACAAAGTTACGACAAACAAGATCAGCCAAGGATTATGTTCATCAGTTCCAAAACCTATCCTTACGTGTGGAGAATATTATGGAAGGGAATTTGAATGACATATTTCTTGGGGGTACTAAGGACCACATTGAGCATGAGGTGTGTATGTTTAATCCAATTAAGGTTTTTGATTCTATTATCAGAGGAAAATATTATCTCCAACAAAAGGCATAATTTCACTAACATAAAATACCGTAACACCTTGCCACCATCGTACCCTCATCCATTTTGACTGACACCTCAACAAATTGAAGAAAAAAAAGAAAAAGGGTTATGTTTTAACTATGACAACGTATATGGACCAGGTCAAAAATATGTTGAGAAGAAATTGTTTTATGTTGAAGGGATTGGTGATGAGGAAGAAAATGAGGAAACATCAAGTGATGAAGTGGAAAAACTAGAGGAAGCCTCTAAATATCCCCAACCATCTATATCATGCCATGCTCTATCTGGTATTATCACTTCACAAGACCTTCAGGTTGTGGGTTACCTTAAGAAGTAGAAGGTGACAATATTGATTGATTTGGGGAGCACATATAATTTCATCTATAATAAGCTATAAACGAGGCTCAATTCTTTCACCTTGTTAAGACTCTTTTCCCTTAACACCCATTTTTGTTAACGAGTAGAGCACATCTAACCTTGTTTAGTCCCTTTCCTCTTAACTCTCATTTTTTAGGAGTCGAGCAATACACTAACCATTTTTTCCTCTTCCCTCTTGGCACTCATTTTTCTAAGGGTGGATCTTTTTCATCTTTCCCCTCTTCCATCTTAGAATTCACTTTATTAAGGGTTGATTTTTCCATCACATCCTTTCTTGTTCCTCCCCTCTTTAAAAAATGGTGAGAACATGACATTGCAATTATAGTCCCTTTCCTTGGGAGGAAAGAGATCCTTTTTCATATCAGCTCAAAAGAAGAGGACAAAGACCCACTTAAAATATTTCTATAGACACCACTTTGTGGAAAAATAAAGACCAAATTATACTTCACCTCCTTATAATGGGAGAAATATTTCCCTCGAACTTTGATGAGGATGAATTAAAATCCTTAAAAGGATTACCTAAATCCCCTAAGGGTCCACCACTCAAGTCAAATAAACATGATGACGAAGGACTAAGTAAAAAAATGCCAACAATGAAGGAAAATCTAATGCTTCATCCTCTAATCCCAACCAATTCTTACTAGATCAAATTAATGCAATGGTGAAACAATTGGCTCTCTTATCCTCTACAGTCACTAATAATGATACCAAAGGTATTGAACACACAAAGAAAAGTGATGACACCTTCAAAACCCATTTTGAGACTAATAACAAGAACATCAATCATAAGAATGATAAATCACTATTTATCCTACAAACCAATTCACCATTTTCTCAAAAGTGAAAAATGATGAAGGACACAATTTTGGGCATGCAAAAACAATGTAAACAATTCAATTTTGATGAATTATGTCCATACCCTTTTGACATGGACATCTTACAAATACCCTTCTCACACTCTTTCAAGATGCCCAAATTTGACAAATACAAGGGCAAAATCGATCTTAGAGAGCATGTCAAAGAATTCTTCATGGCATGCCAAGAGGTGGCTTACAATGATATATTTCTCTTATACCTCTTTCCTAAAAGTTTAAGAGGACAAGCTTTGGACTAGTTCCTACACCTTCTAAAGGGATTTATCTCTACCTTCGTGGACCTCTCGAAGAAGTTTTTCAAAAAAAAATCTTTCAATCTTGACTCAGAGGTCATGATGATGGATTTGTACAATGCCAAACAACAAAAAAACAAGAACTTTATACAAATCTTATAACGATGGCGAGGAATCACAAGTCGGTTCCCATGCTCAATCCCTGAGAAACAAATGGTTAACATCTTCATCCTAAACCTTAATGATGATTTTTCCTTTCACTTACAGGTGCACTTACTCAACAAATTTGAGGACTCAAATTGAAAAGGCCCTCATTTCAAAAGTCTTGATCAAGTCTCATTATAAAGATAATGGGCATAATCATCACAACAACAACAACAACAACCCTAGCACTTCTCATATCAACTACAACCATAAAGTTGTCAATGATGGTGTCATACATGATTACAACGTGCACAAATTACAAAACAACCAATTAAAATGGATTAATTCCAAACCATCTGTAACAATTCCAAAAATAGAAACTTTTCCTCCTCGTG
Organism: Taxus chinensis; assembly: GCA_019776745.2. Taxonomy (NCBI): domain Eukaryota; kingdom Viridiplantae; phylum Streptophyta; class Pinopsida; order Cupressales; family Taxaceae; genus Taxus; species Taxus chinensis. The sequence goes on along the minus strand of JAHRHJ020003484.1, from coordinate 113,378 downwards.
ATTACAACCGAAGACAATATACATCTTTGGGGGAATCTCTTTCAAGCATATTAAAACAATTAACAAGTGTCGATATGGTCACTTACCCTATCACACAACCCTTCCTTGAAGGAGAACCTAAGCCAGGTTGGTTGGTATAGACCTAACACATATTGTGTTTTTCATCACATTGATGGTCATCAAACGGAAAAATGTAAACAACTTTACAACTATATCCAAGACCTCGTTAATAACAGATACATAATGGTTGGAGATCTACCACCTAACCATGATACAAAGGGAACATCTCTCAAACATGGTAAATCCTCTAACAACGTTGATTATAAATCCATCATATCTTGTATTGTCGACACTACTCTGTACATCATTGAACATCATTTTACACCTCTTGGAGAGAGTCTATCTAGTGCCTTTCAACAACTAATAAAGGCTAACATGATCGAATATCCACCTACAAGACCATTTTATAATGGGGTACCCAATCCTACACCATATAATGCATCAGAATAATGTGAATACCATCACAAACATGGCTATTCTATTGATAATTGTACACCTCTTCGTCATTATGTTCAAGACTTAATTGACGACGGAGTCATTTCCATAGAAGTCGAGGATACAACTCTCGCAACCGATAACACATCAACTTCCAAAACTTCAAATGAAGAGTTGACTATTGTCCTCACTTCTGTCCATACTGACATTCAACGTGATCACGACAAAGGTCAACTATCTCTCCCTCCAAACCATTTTCTCTCTTCTCCAAATTTTCTTCCTTTACTCCAAACAAACATTGAACTTGTTTTGGAAAACAACATTCTAACATCAAACGAGAGCTTAAAATTGCTTCAAGACTCCCTTTTAACCCTTGATATAATTGTGGACAATGCAAAAGAGTGTCCATCATCAAAAACTTTTGAACTTGATTTTATTTTTTCCATTCCAACTCCTACGCCTAACATATCTAGTCTTGTTATCGAAACAAAACCACAACAAGCTTGGAAACTTACAAAAATGTAACCTTCCATATCCATTACACCTCAAATGATCAATCTTGTAGACATTTCATCAACGATGATTCCTACCTGTCAAAACCTCTACATGTGTGCACTCTTTGAGGTACGTATACCTAACAATATCCTTATACAACCTTTTCATGCCTTAATTACAAATCTTTCGTTAAATCAATTACTCCCTAGCTTAGAAGGAGAAACATTGATTATTTCCTCTCTATGACATCTAAGGAGTCTTGGATATACATCTAGATATCAATCCTTCTCTCCTCACACTCTTCCACTCACGGATGAATATGAATCTCAACATATTCCTTGCATCGAGAATCCTCTTCTAACATCACATAGGTCTTTTGATCCCATCTAAGAATTTTCTAATCACAAATCTTTGACTTGGACCTTGTCTGCCCAAGTCTCATACTTTAGGACTCATTGAATCATTTGATTCTTCCCTTTGACTTGGCACTTGTCTGCCCAAGTCTTGTCCTTTCAGGACCATTCAAATTTAATCTTCGGAAACTTGGATTATCCGCCCAAGTCTCGTACCTTTTGAATCTTTATGAGGCCAAGTTTCAAAACATGGGCCTCTTTCTTGATGAGTCCTTTGAAAATCTTCATCTGCAAAAACTTTAAAAACATAAAAAGAGAATAAAACTCCATAGCATTGTTTAAAAATCGGAAATGGAAAAGTGAGTATGAATAATGTTAAGTATTCCATCTATTGGAAGATATCTTAATCATACCATTATCATATATTCACATTCTTCACCTATTATGACATAGGTTAACCTTGTTCCTCTTAGGCATTGTGTGTCTCATCTTTGTTATGGTTTCTACCATTTCAGATCTTTTTACCTACGGTTTTGTCTCGAAGCTTACTGATGGCAAACTCCTCCTTTCAAATAAGCTCTCTCTTTAATAGAAAGCTCAAACTTCTTGACAGGGTTCTTCATCAAATTTTGGATAAGCCGCAAAGATAGATATCAAGCCGCCGTAGTATGGAGATAGCCGAAATAAAAAACAAATGCGTATGAAAGGACGAAGCTGAAAAATACTAAGGGAACTCAAGCAATACATATAGGAGAATACACGGACAATAGAAGATGTCAAAGTCTTAGAAGCCACATACTTATATGGAAAGTATGAGAGATTGAATCATTACACGATCTAGGTCCTTTTACTAAGATTGAAGCTGACTCAAACCTCTTATTGATGACATGAGTCAAAAGAAGTCTGAACTTTTGGAATTTATTGAGTATTTGTATGTATTTATTGTAACTAATATTGTATACATGGGCGCTTCACAAGAAATATATGTGTGAGTGCCATTTTGAGAGATTTTGTACAAGAATTGAGATAGATAAGATAGAATGATAGGAATATACATGTACTTGAGAATGATGTAATCATTATTGATAAATAAATAAAGATTGGAGTTTGGGATGAAATTTATTGTATGCTTTCCTTTATGTTTCTGTTATTAGAGTAGATGTGGTGTATTTCCCATGTACATCCTTAACCAAGGTCGAATTTCCTAAGCCTCACAATAATGTCAGGGTTTTAGGTAAACATTTGGTGTCTGAGCCCAGGTTCCTTGTGTTAAGTGGATGTTAGGAAAGATTTCACCACCAAGGTATTGGAAGCCCGCATTAATAGAATTGAAAAGTGGTGGGAAAAGCATATCGACATATTCATAAAAGGAGAATAAAAAAATCAGAACATAACATATAAAGCAGTAAAAGAAGAAGTGTTTAGAGAGTACAGAGAATAATTTTGGGCCCAGTTTCCACATTAGTTGTGACCTTGTTTATTGGCACATGCAAAGAGGACAAAATGGTCACAGATGTATTTAAGACAACCTTTTGAGTGGATGTAACAAAATAACCATAGTAAAATATATTGACGAATCGTGGACCAGAGAAATCGATTACTGATATGAAACTACTCTAGATTCCTACATAATCACGTGGGCAATTCAAGGTTGGACCATAGTTTTGATAATAAGAAACAAGAAGTTCTAAGCGTATCCTGTGGTTTATTTCTTTAATCAGTTCCATTCTTAATTAAAGTGTTAATTATAGAAAAGGGATTAATTAGGGACGCGACAAAGTTCCTTTATGGGGACATGCACCATGGGATGGCATACGTGAAGGGGGATGATCCAAGAGTCATGACTTATCATAATTAATGGGGTGTTGATTGGGGTGGCAGAAATAGGACGACATGGGGAAAAAGAAAAACAAAAAATTAGATAGTTGGCAAAGAGGAGATTAAGAAAATTAAGGGAAGTTAAATTAAAAAGAGTAACTAAAATGAGGAGGATGGAAGAAAGAGCAAGGATAGCCGTGGAAAAGAAAGAAGCAGAGAAAAAATTGGAAAAAAAAGGATAACACGAGAAGAAAGAGCTAAGAAAATGAATGAGAGGAAGGAAAAATTTAATTAAAATTAAGAAAATAGAGAAAGAAGATTCACCCACATCAAGTGGAGGCCAGCAATTGGCTTACCCAGAAACGAAGGTGGACACATCAATCTAGCTATAATACCCACATCTTACGGAGACCAACAAGGTTTTTTTACCCCAAAAAATCTTATGGTTCAATACACTATAGAAATTCCAGTTCAACAGGCAATAACGAGACAAGAAATCCTAATGAGGGATCTACAACAATTAGTAGGAGGTTTAGAACCAATGTTTAAAAGGGTATTAGAAGCAGAAGGGTGGAATGAAGAGGAGTTAAGAACCCCATTAATGATTAAGGAAAGAGGAGAAGAAGAAGAAAAAGTTACTAGAATGAAGGAATTAATTGAGGAATTCAGAGAGAAAATAAAAATAGTAGATGAGGAGAATAAAGAAGAGGAAAATATAGATGAAAGAAGAAGAAGAAAAGATAGAGTCAATAGAAGAGAAAAATGAGGAAAGAGATAGAGAGGAAAACCGAGGAAGAAATGAAGAAAAACATAATAAGAAGAGTGATGAGGGATTATAAGAAGGAAATTGATTAAGGAATAATAAAGATAGAAAGGTATTTATGGAGAATATAAGTTATGAAAAGTCACAAAATAAAGAATCTCCCCCAACTAACACACAAGCCCAAAGGAGATGACCCCCCATGAAGCGGAATTTCCATTCCATGTGCTACTTAATACACCTTTGAAAGAATCTAGAAAAAGGAAAAATTTTGGAGGAAAGTATCAAACATTTCACAGAAGAGATTCAGAAAAGACAAGAGACAATGAGAGAATTTCCTAGAACTACAAGGTGAAATTTAATTTGACATTGAATTAAGTAGAGATAAGGGAAGAAAGAATAAAACAATTCATAATCGTACAAATAAGGCAAATACTTGATCAATCAGACCAATGGCTCAAAAAATCAAATTGCCAATTTTTGACAAGGACATCAGCGATGCATTGGAACATTTGTTTCTATTAGAATCTTACTGGAAAATCAATAATACCACAGATGAAGCTACTAAGCTACAAGATTTTGTATACACCTTAAGAGATGATGCATTGTGTTGGTACATGAAGATAACTACTCAAGGAGAAAAACCATAGGCTGACATTGAAAGATAGTTCAAAATAGATTTCCATTTCCCATAAGTGTCCAAAGAAGGAGTAAGAAAGATGAGAGACCTTGTACAGAAATAGGGGGGATCAGTGAAAGAATTTTGTCAAAGATTCAAGAATGTTACTAGAAAATTGGAAGAGCCCCTGATAGATAAGCAGACGATTGAGTGGTACACCTCGGGGATACTTCCCTACCTTAGATCAACACTAGATTTACAACACTTTAAACATTCTCAGATACAATTGAGATGGAAATTAAAATGGAAGCCCAACCATGGAGAAGAGAGGGTGAAACTTCATTACAGATTGATATAGAAAGGATGTAGTTAGAACTAGCAAAATTAAAATTACAACAGGAGATTCAGAGGAATGAAGGACTAATAAATAGCTCACCACCAAAAATAAATATGAGGCCAAAGATATGGTGTACAGTATGTTGTACTAAATTTCATAGTAGAATTGAATTTCTATAATTTGAAAATTCAAAAAAATCAGCTGCAGTAAGATTAAATTCATTACAAAAAGCATCCTCTAGCAATATAACACCATAAGAAAGGACATGGTGCAATATTTGGAGGACTTTGGGACCAACATACATAGGACACTTGTCCTTTACTAGAATTCAGTCACCCCTACAAATCAATTGATGTATTTTACTGCATGTGAGTCGTATAATCATTATCATCATATTTTCCCCTTAGTGGTTGCACTGGAAGACTTAAAATATATGCTACTAGGATAGAAATGGCCGCTAGACATAATGCAACACCAAAACCCTCCCCTTACCCAACCACATATACCTACAGTAAATATGCCACCTTCACAACTAGTGATAGCTACGTTGCAGTATTTAAATCAACCAGGTGGCCAACCTCAGTTTGGAGGCAGATATCAAGGAGGTAACTATAGCTAGAACTACCAAGGTTATAATGAAAAAGGATACTGTGGAGGATATCAAGGTGGATATAGAGGAGGTTTCAGAGGTGGATATTGAGGTGGATATAGAGGTGGTTATGATAACTACCATGGCATCTAGAGGATATCAAGGTTACAATGATGGTGGTTACCACGGGGGTTATAGAGATAACCAAGGAGGTGGATATCAAGATAGAAGGCCCATGAATTGTTATAAATGTGGAAAAGATGGGAACCTTGCAAGAAACTGTACAGAACCTGATTCCCATGGTTTTTTCCATGAGAAATAAGGACATGATGCATTCAATTTTCCTAAAGCCACCCATTTCTAAGAATGCAGAAAATATTACAGATCTCAAATAAAAGTGCAGAATAAATAACACAACACAGAGACAAGATTTAACGTGGTTCACCCAATTTGGGCTACGTCCACCAAGAATCACTTGCTCAGATTTTATTACAAGCCTCCACTCTCTCAATACAATACCCAGATCCGTTTGGAGCTATGCTCAACAAACTCTACAGAATTCACACCCGAATTCAAAACACATCTGAAATACATTTACTTGTATATCTATCATATGCATAAGACCATATAAATAGAAAACTACTTAACCAGTTTGATATAAAACCGTGGGTATCAAAACCAAGGGCAAAAACCATGGGTATCAAAACAATGGGCAACAGACCGAAAAAACCATGGGCCCAAAAACAACCCATAACGGTTAACCCATTACCCATGGGTTAATAAACCACCCATGAAAATTTGCTTCGGGGGCTTCGCCCCCGAACCCCCTTGACCTACTCACCGGCGAGCGGGAGTGCCGTAAAAATACCCGAGTGTAACACATAGAAGGTGTACCACATTCTAACATGAAAATAGGCTCCACAAACATAACAATCTCCCACTTGGAGACTGATTTCCACTAAGCAAGCTTCTCAACCCTTCACTGTCATCTGCGAAGGCCAACCAAAGCTGAACATAGCTTTAGTTTATCCCTTGTGACCACCTTGGTCATCATGTCTGCAGGATTCTGACTGGTATGAATCTTCTCCAACTTCAACTTATCTTCCTCCAAAGCTATCCTGATGAAGTGATATCTCAACTGTATATGCTTTGTCCTGGAGTGGAAAGTAGAGTTCTTAGCTAGGTGTATAGCACTCTGACTATCACTATATAGCTTACATTCCTCCTGCTTATGCCCTAACTCCTCAAGCAATTGTTGTAACCAAATCATCTCTTTGCTTGCCTCTGTGGCAGCAACATACTCAGCCTCTGTGGTTGACAAAGCCACCAGCTTCTGTAGTCGTGAAATCCAGCTCACTGTTGTCCCACCTACAATGTAAATATAACCTGTTGTGCTCCTCCTGCTGTCTACATCTCCAGCCATGTCTGAATCTACATAACCATGTAAAGTGGTGTCTGATCCACTGTAGCACAAAATTGTCCCCATGGTCCCTCTCAAATACCGAAGGATCCACTTTACTGTTTGTCAATGCTCTTTACCTAGATCACTCATAAATCTACTCACAACTCCCACTGCATGGGCAATATCAGGCCTGGTGCACAACATGGCATACATCAAACTTGCCAACTGCTGATGAGTAAGGTACCTTTGACATCTGGTTTCTTTCCTGCTCTGTCTTGGGACACTGCTCCTTTGATAACTTGAAGTGGCCTGCCAAAGGAGTCTCAACCGATTTAGCATCCTGCATATTAAACCTCTCCAAGACCTTCTTAATGTACTCTTCCTGAGATAAAGTCAGCTTATGTTCCTTCCTATCCCGAGATATCCTCATACCAAGGATTTGTTTGGCTACACCCAAATCCTTCATAGCAAAGGATTCACTTAGCTGCTTCTTGAGTACTTTTATTTCCTGCATGTTTTTACTTGCAACTAGCATGTCATCAACATACAAACACAGGATAATATAACTTCCATCCTCAAATTTCTTTATATACACACAATGGTCAGAATGGCATCTGATATAACCTTGCTCCATCATGAAGCTATCAAACTTCTTATACCATTGACGTGGAGCTTGTTTTAGGCCATACAAGCTTTTCTTCAGTTTGCAAACCATCTCCTCTTTACCTTTGACCTCATAGCCCTCTGGTTGCTGCATATATAGTTCCTCCTCCAAATCACCATGGAGAAATGCAGTCTTTACATCAAGTTGTTCTAAGTGCAAGTCTTCTACTGCAACTATTCCTAGAACAATTCTAATAGAAGTCATTTTTACTACAGGAGAAAAAATCTCATCAAAATCTATACCTTGTTTTTGTGCAAACCCCTTGACCACCAACCGGGCCTTATATCTTTTCTTTCCTCCTTCTTCGTCTTTGACTCTGAACACCCACTTATTCTGTAATGCTCTTTTGCCTTCGGGTAGCTTCACCAAATCCCATGTCTGGTTCTCCATGAGAGCCTGATGCTCCTCATCCATGGCTTGCTCCCACTTCTTCCTGGCATCTACCTGCATTGCTTCATCAAAGCTCTTTGGCTCTCCACTATCAGTGAGTAATAAATAATAAAGAGAAGGAGAAAAATGTTCAGGTTCTCTTCTTACCCTAGAAGACCTCCTCAATATAGGAGTTTGGGGTTCCTGTTGAGGGGGTTCCTGAATTGATTCATGTGTCACTTTCCCATCCGGAAGATCCTCTACCACTGCATATTCTTTCTTGGATTCTTCCCTATTTTCCTGCAACTGCTGCTTATACATGACTTTCTCATTAAAGACCACATCCCTAGATCGAATGATTTTCTTGTCCTTAATACTCCAACATTTATATCCAAAGTCATCACCACCATAACCAATGAAAGTACATTTTTCTGATTTAGCCTCTAGCTTGGTCCTATCATCCTTGTCTATATGAACAAACACTTCACATCCAAAGACTCTAAGAAATGAATAATCAACTTTCTTACCATACCAAGCCTCCTCAGGTATGCCTCCATCCAAGGCACTTGAGGGTCCTCTGTTTATCAAGTACACCGTTGTGCTCACCGCTTCTGCCCAAAAATAAAGAGGCAGTCCTGCATGTAACCTCATGCTCCTAGCACGTTCCATTATTGTTATGTTCATCCTTTCTGATACCCCATTCTGCTGCGGAGTTCCTGGAACCGTCTTTTGCCTGCGGATTCCATTCTTAGAACAGTAATCATTAAATTCATTGCTGCAATACTCCCCTCCATTATCTGACCTGAGACATTTTAGCTTAAGACCTGTTTCATTCTCTACCAAGGCTTTCCATTTAACAAAAGTGTCAAATACATCAGATTTGTTTCTAATACAATAAACCCAAACTTTCCTTGTTGCATCATCAATAAAAGTAACATAATAACTTGAACCCCCAAGAGATGATACCTGAGCTGGCCCCCACACATCAAAATGCACCAGCTCTAACTTACTCTCTTTCTTTGTAGGTCCAACCTTGAGAAACCTTACTCGCTTCTATTTCCCATATATGCAGTCCTCACAGAACTCCAAACCTGTTTCTGTATATCCAGGCAAATTCTTCTTTATGATGTCCATGCCCTTATGGCTCATATGACCGAGCCTATAGTGCCATAATGTTGTATCTGCATCTGAAGCCACAAGATTACAATCATTAGTACTATCAGTGGTTAAATACAAGGTTCCAACCTTCTTACCTCTTGCCATCACAAGAGCACCCTTAGTAACCTTCCAAGAGTTAGCTGTAAATATCACAGTACAACCATCACTTCCCAATTGCCCCGCCGATATCAAATTTCTCCTTAATGTAGGCACATGTCTGACATCCTTCAATAGCCATGTATTCCCATTCTACATCTTAACCTGAACAGAACCTTTTCCAACTATACTGCAAGGCTCATCATCACCAAGAAAAACATGCCCAAAATCCCCTTGAACATAATCAACAAAATAATGCCTATGTGGAGTAGCATGAAAAGAAGCCCTTGAATCTAAAACCCAAGATTCAGTAATATTATGCAAAGAAAGAATCAAAGCATCCTGACATACATTACCCGATGCCACATTTGCCTCCTTGTTTTCTTCCTGTTGTTTCTTCTTATCCCGAAGCTCCCAACAGTCCTTCTTTGCATGCCCAGGCTTTCCACAATTCCAGCATACAATCTTGTTCTTGGATTTTGACCTTGCCCGATCTTTTGATTTTCCATGGTTTCCTCTATTCTTCTGTCTCCCTCTAGTTTCCACTGTCAAAGCATTCCCTGAAGTAGAAGATTCCCCAGAGCTTTTTCTTCACATTTCCTCACTTAGAATCACCCCTACAACATCCTCAAACTTCAACTTCGAGTTAGCTGGAACCGAGTTACTTACCACCATTACCAGGCTATTCCAACTCTCAGGTAAAGAGCACAGAATTAATAAAGCCCTAACTTCTTCATCAAATTCTATTGTAACTAAAGCTAGCATATTCACAACCGTATTGAAATCATTTAAATGATCTGCTACTGAACTATTCTCAGACATCTTCATATTAAACAACTTTTTCATTAAAAATATCTTGTTAGAGGCAGAGGGTTTTTCATACAACTTCCCTAATGCATCCATTAGATCTTTTGTAGTCTTTTCCTTTGAAACATTAAATAATACCGAAGATGCAAGACACAGCCAGATTGTCCCAAGTGCCTTCCTATCCAGCAAATCCCATTCCGCATCTGTCATACTCGAGGGTTTGTTCACCTTCTCAGACAGCGGAGTATAAAGATCCTTTTGATAAAGGTAATCTTCCATCTGCATCTTCCAAAGACTGAAATTCTACCCGTTGAATTTATCAACCCTAGATCTTCCTTCATCTACCATAGCTCCCACTCAAGCTAAAAACTTTCCCTGCGATTCAACACTTCAGCAAACCAAACCAGGCTCTGATACCAATTGTTAGGAAATAAGAGATAAAATATGCGGAATAATCCCTTACAGAATCGCAACAGTAGAAACTAATATGCAGAAAATATTACAGATCTCAAATAAAAGTGTAGAATAAATAACACAACACAGAGAGACAAGATTTAACGTGGTTCACCCAATTTGGGCTACGTCCACCAAGAATCACTTGCTCAGATTTTATTACAAGCCTCCACTCTCTCAATACAATACCCAGATCCGTTTGGAGCTATGCTCAACAAACTCTACAGAATTCACACCCGAATTCAAAACACATCTGCAATACATTTTCTTGTATATCTATCATATGCATAAGACCATATAAATAGACAATTTCTTAAGCAGTTTGATACAAAACCGTGGGTATCAAAATAATGGGCAAAAACTGTGGGTATCAATATAATGGGCAAAAAAACAATGGGTATCAAAACAATGGGTACCGAAAAAACCATGGGCCCAAAAACAACCCATAACGGTTACCCATTACCCATGGGTTAATAAACCACCCATGAAAATTTGCTTCGGGGGCTTCGCCCCTGAACCCCCTTGACCCGCTCACCGGCGAGCGGGACCGCCGTAAAAATACCCGAGTGTAACACATAGAAGGTGTACCACACTCTAACATGAAAATAGGCTCCACAAACATAACAACTAGAACTCAGTAACAATGTTGTTAAAAGCAAGATATATGGAAAGTGAAGGTTATTATGCCGCAATTCCTGAATACACCGATGAAACTAGCCTGCAGAGGCATAAGAAAATTTGTGAACAACATTGGCAACTATGCGGGGAGACTTCTCCCTTGGTATGGATTCAATTTTTTGTATGGACCCTAGTGCCCATACTGCAATCCTGGTATGCACATCAAGAAATTAGATGGGAGACCAAAAATTGGGATCAAATAGTTAAAGACTTTTGCCATACCTTTAATTTTTGGGACGTGCAGATTTGAATGTCTTGAAGGCATTACAAAATATTTGAAATTTCTTATTTTTGACACCAGAAGAAGCAACAAAGCAATATTCTGAAGAGAATGAGAAAATGGAACCTAATATTCTAAAGCCGCAAGATACTTTAAAGAAAGATTCTAGAAATGACACGGTGCTTTACTATCAAAAAATAAGAAAAAGAGGAAAAACCAGAGAATTTGAGATACAAGGTCATAGAGGATGAAAGAAAAGTAGTGGAGAATAAAGATGAAGGGGAAAAATATTATTATCAGCCCTTAAAAACTAGAAATGAGAATATTGGGATGAATGGAGATGAAAAACTTGCCAAGATTGGAGACTATTGGTCGGAGGAAGAAGTGGCCAAGGTAGTAGAATTACTACAAGAATTTCATGACATTTTCCCTAAGGACTTCAAAGAATTGAAGGGAATAAAAGAGGAGGTAGGAACGATGAAAATTTAAATTAAGGATGGGTTCAAGCTAATGAAGAAAATACCATATAGATTGAACCCTAACTTGAAGGTGAAGGTGAAATCAGAAATTAACAAAATGTTAAATCTTGGGATTATTAAACCCCTCGATGATTCAGAATGGATTAGTCCCATGGTAATTCAAAACAAGAAGAATGGAAATATCTACATGTGTGTATATTATAGGGTGTTAAATAAAGCATGTGTGCATGATCCATTCCTAACCCCTTTTACAGAAGAAGTATTGGAAAATGTGGCTGACAGAGAGGTATACTCATTTACAGATGGTTTCTCCGGTTACTACCAGGTAAAAAATTGCCCTTGAGGATCTACCTAAAGCCAAGTTTTCCACAAAATGGGGATCGTTTATGTATACGGTTATGCCATTTGGGCTTAAGAATGCACCAGCAGTGTTCAGTAGAATCATGATCAATGCATTCAAAGATTTCATTCATGATTTCCTAGAGGTCTATCTTGATGACTAGAAAATTTATGGACTATTGAAGAACCATATACAAGTACTAAGGATGATGTTTCAAAGATGCAAAGAATTGTAGATATCATTTAATTTGAAGAAATTCATCTTCTTGACCCCATTTGGCACATTACTAGGCACATAATTTATAAGGAAGGTTTATTGATTGATCCCTTAAAAAATTTTGTGATTGTTAATCTACCACCACCAAAAACATAGAAAGAGGTGCGGACAATTCTTGGTTACACTGGATATCATAGAAAGTTTATTAGAAACTATTTAGAGATAAGTGCCCCACTAGAAGAACTATTGAAGAAAAGGACAAACAAACAAATCCCTTGGTCCAAAGAATGTGTGGATGCATTTGAAATCTTAAAAGACAAAATTTTACATGCACCCATCTTGATTTTCCCTGATTGGAAGGTACCCTTCCATGTTCATGTGGATGCATTTGGGATATCAATTGGAGTTGTATTGATATAGTCTAGAGATAAGATGGATCATCCTATAAGCATTTTCTAGTAGGAAGTTGGCTAAGATAGAAAGAAATTATACAACAACAGAAAGGGAAGCGTTAAGTATGGTTTATGCCTTGATGAAATATAGACAATACTTAATAGCCACCTCCTTTGTATTTTATACTGATCATGAACCTTTAAAGTATCTATTGAATAGACCAGTATTGTAGGGGAGAATATGTAGATGGCTCATGCTTTTCCAGGAATTTGATTTCACTATTGTAGTAAAACCTGGGAAACTAAACAATGGTCTAGATTATTTATCAATAATTGAAACAAGGGAAGATGAGGGGCCCATAGATGATGATTTTCTTGGTGCTCATTTATTCAGTATTGAATCCATACCCAAATAATTTGATGAAATCACACAACTGTTGCATACAGGATATTTTCCAAGTAACTATACCCAGCAGTAGAAAAGAAATTTATTAAGTAGGGTGTTTCCATTTACATTGATTCAAGGGAATTTATTACAAAAAGGGACAAGATGATGTCCTTATAAGAGTAGCTCTGAAGCATGAGAGGAATAATATCTTGATCGAAGCACATGAAGGTATAGAAGGAGGTCATAATGGAGGAGAGCAGACAACAAGAAAGGTAATGATGGTTGGTCTATGGTGGCCTACACTTTTTAAAGATGCACACAAACATGCTAGATCCTGTGACATATGTTAGTGGGTAGGAAAACCTAATGCAAGGGATGAGATGCCACTGAGACCTATTTTGACATTAGCTCCATTCAAAAAATGGGCCATTGATTTCATCGGACCTATCAAACCACCAAACATTCTCAAGAAAGGTTTATCATAACTGGGACAAAATATTTAACAAGATGGGCAGAAGTGGTTCCCAAAAAATATTGTACTGCAAAAATAACTGTCAGATTCTTATATGAGAACATCATTACAAGGTTTGGATGTCCTTTGAGCATTACCAGTGACCAAGGTAAACATTTTGTGAATAAAACTATTCAAGAACTATTGAGAAGTTTTATGATCACCCATAATAGAATCACTCCATACCATCCCCAAGCGAATGGAACAACAGAGGCATTCAATAAAGTATTGGAGAAGGTATTAACAAAAATTTGTTCCTTACAAACTACAGACTGGGATTTGAAGATACCCGCCACTCTATGGGCATACTACACAACCTATAAAAGGCTCACAAAATACTCCCCATTCAAATTAGTTTATGGAATAGAAGTCACGGTCCCCATAGATTTTTTGCTTCCAAGTTTGAGGATTGTAGTAGCATTCAGAATGACTAAAGATGATTCACTCCATGAGAGGCTAATAGAACTAGAAAAACTAGATGAAAAGAGGTTCATAGCCATGTATAACCGGACTCAAGAGAAAATAAGACAAAAGGCATGGCATGACTACCAAATTAAAATAAAGCAATTTGGTGTTGGAGATAAAGTACTCATGTATGATAACAAGTATAAGCATCAGGAAAAATGAAGGTAAGATGGCTAGGACCATACATCATTAAGAGATATTTCCTTCCGAAGAAACAAAGTTACAAACCTTGCAATTGAAAGAATGCCCTGGATATGTGAATGGGGTGAGACTCAAGATATATGTGACTTAGCCAAAAAAAAATCCCTACCTATTTGAAAACTAGAAATTAGGTGGGTAGGTCAAGGGGTAGGATGAAAAACTGCAAGGGCATCTCCACCCTTAGAAAAATAAAGATGAGGAGAAAGAAGAAACTATAGAAGGAGAAATACCCACGCAATAAAAATAACATTGGCCTATCTAAAAACCAGTAATTCGGTGGGTAGGAAGAGAGGCAGGATGAAAACCCGCAAGGGCATCCTTACTCTAAATTAAAAAAAGTACTGGGAACTAAAAAGATAAGAGCTGTGGACGAAGAATACATGTGTAATAAAGAAAGGATAGAACCATGGAGGGATCATACCCATGTAATAAAGATTAAAAAAAGGGAACAAAAATGTGCAAAGAAAAGCAAAAAGTCACAGAAAGAAGAATTTGAAAAAAAGGAACGAAGGCATACCCGTGCACTAGAGAAAAATAACAACCGTAATAAGGAAAAAGCCAAAGAAAAAACCGCACTAAGAAAATGAAAAGAATCCGGCACTAACTAAAGATGAATCCACGATACAAAAAAGAATAAAAAGACACCCAAAAAGAGGAAGAAAAGATAAATCCCATGATACAAAGAAAAATGAAGAAAATCATGAAACAAAGAATAATAGAGGAGAGCAACGGAAAGAATGAATGGGAAAAAAAATCCACTAAAGGAAGAAACGGGGTAAGTCGCGATACAAATACAAACAGAATAACACCGCAAAACAAAGGAAGGAGAATCCACATACAAATTATGTACAAACCACGTAATAAGGAAACCCATGAAATAAAGTAAAAGTTGACCCGCCAAGAAGATAATAAATGCAGTAGTTGGAAATAAAATCTATATAAAGGAACGATTATGAAGAGCTAAGGCACTAAAACCACAAGAAGTGATCAAGGAGCTCATCAAATGCAAAAGATACAGCTAGGGTAAAAACTAGAGAAAATTGAGAAGAGGACATGGATATTCCTCAGATCACCAAATACATGCCACAAAATATGCCATAAAGGCCTAGAGTTTGAGGTGTCCCACAAACCTAGTTGGGCTAGTCGAGTGAAGGAACTCTTCCCTACACTAGACGTCTAAGTTTCTGAGGAGGTTGATGCCTCTATAAGTTGGCATCCCATAAATCTAATCAAGTAAGTCGAGTGTTGGAATCCTTCCTTACACTGGATGTCTAAGTTCTGGTGGTCGATGCCTACATAAGATTTTTTTGAAGGAAATTTTTGGAGGAAATAATAGGGTTATTCATCAGTTGTTATCTCAAGGTTGAGACAAAGTTTTAGCGAGGGGATGGTGTTAACAGGGTTCTTCATAGAATTTTGGATAAGTTACGAAGATAGATATAAAGCCACTGTAGTATGGAGATAGCCGCAAAAAGAACAGATATGCGTATGGAAGGACGAAGCTACAAAATACTAAGGGAACTCCGCGTACGTAGAGGAGAAGCCACATACAATAGAAGATGTCTGCCGAAGATTAGAAGAAGCCGCCGATAAAAGTTCAAAGCCGCAAGATACTAGAAGAAGTCACAGAACATGAGAAAGACTAGAGAAATCCACAATAAATTGAAGTAAGCCAACACGAAACTACAGATTGAAGATAGATCGAGCATGTACAAGATTGAAGCCAACAGAGGCACAAGTCAAAAGAAGTGTCTTTTGGAGTCAATTGTATTTTGTGTATTTATTGTAACTAATATATTTTATATGGGAACATCACAAGAAATATGTATGAGTGCCATTTTGAGAGATTGTGTACAAGAATTGGGATAGATAAGATAGAATGATAGGAATATACATGTACTTGAGAGTGATGTAATCATTATTTATAAATAAATAAATACTGGAGTTTGGGATGAATTTGTTGCATGCTTTCCTTTATGCTTTTATTATTAGAGTAGATGTGGTGTATTTCCTGTGTACATCCTTAACTAAGGTCGAATTTCCTAAGCCTCACAATACTATAGGGGTTTTAGGTCAACACTCAAACTTCTTTACTCGGTCCTTTTTGGATGCTCGTCTCAATCTATGGTGTTGAACCCTTGCGTCATACTAGTCACATAAGGTTGAGACATGGGGGTAGAATGTTCCTTCCCAAAAAGAACACTATCAACATATAAGGAAAATTAAATGAATCTAAAAATACAAAAAAAATAAACTATAAAACCACTATAGCTTTTGTCCTTCACATTCTTCGATGATAAGCCCATACTTCTCGTTAATGGTATGAGACTAGTAACGAAGGAAGCCCTTACTCACCTACATTCTTTCCTTGGTGTTGAGCCCTTGTCTCTTATTGGTGGCATGGGGCAAGATGTAGGGGTCATTTCAAAAAAAATCGAACAAAATAAAGCCTTCAGAAATTATGCATCAAGAGTGCTTAATCATACACATCCCAAGGAGTTGCTCATGTTAAGAGAGATAACAATTCCTTCAACCGGATCTTGTCAATCAATAGGCCACCAATGGATCTAAGTCTAGTCAAAACCTATAGAGTGAAATCATCTTGTAATCGGTCAGGTAATCTTGACTAGAGATGAGTCACATTTTCCTGAATGGATCATTGTTACACCTTGTGTCTTGAAATCCTTCATCTTCATTTTCATATCACTATTCATCCTAGTTCTCACATCCTTCTTAGCTCTCAGTGGATGATCCCTTGCATCTTCCTAGTTGTGTGGAGTCACGAGTGGAGTGAGATATCCTATCACTATATCATCTACATTTCTACCAATGGAATGAAATGCTTATAATTGTTTGAACATGAGTTCAAGACAGTGTTCCCTTTTAACAAGTCAAAAATCTAAAAACATTCAAATATGTTCACCAAAATCCCATAAACAATAAAAAATGTTTTACAAAACCCAAAAATAATATACTTCTTCTTTGACGATATAAACAGTATGAGGATTTTCTATAGAGACTTAATTAGACATTCAATTAATGCTCATTGAAAAATCACCTATTGCAACATGGATAACACAGTTCATACCTTATCGCTCATTTGAATCGCTCCTCATGATCATTAGGAGATCTTAGATAAGTGAGAATTTTTCAAGAGACTGTATATCTAGACTTGACATAATCATTTACCCTTTTGCAATATAAATTTACTTGGGCCACACTTGAATTTTACATTAAAATCCAATACATATCAAACTTCAATGGGATCTGACAAGAGTATCTTTTAGAGTATCTAAGTATCACATATAACTCTTCAGCTTTTGATCTAGTCCTCTTGGGTTCTAAAGGTATCGCTCGTAGGGCATTCCTTCCTGTCTAGTTCTTCAATGTGGAACACATTCAAAGTGTCATTAGACGTCGTTGTTACAAATTATGTTGTATTGTTGCAATTTGTCAACATTGTGACGATGTTTTTGCTTCTTTCAATTTTGTTATTTTGTTGTTCTTTGTTTACCATTGTTGTAGACCAATTGCATAAACTTTATTCGCATCTTAGTTCACATATAACTTTGGTGTGGTTCATTCATGTTCATATTGGGTTTGTTTGCAATGCTTGTTTTGTGTTTTTTTGTCACTTTCACATGTTGTGTTTTTCCTCTTAATGTTATCTAAATAAGCCATGTAAGAGTTTTGCTTTGTGTTATGTAATTAATTTTGTTTGCATTTGATATTTAAAAATTTTCAAAAACTCACAAAAATTCAAAAACATATATATATATATTTCAAAATTCAAAAAAATCTTATATTTCAAAAATTCAAAAAAATAAAAAATTATAAAAAAATTCGAGCAAACATTCAATTATCGTAGAAATCCTACAATTGGAAAATCCTTCCAAAAAATATTTCAACATCTCAACACAGTCTCAGTAAATGGCATACCTTTATCTACTACCCTAGTGATCGTTCCAATTTTACAACTATCACTTTCTTCCCTTTGCATGATAGGCTAACTTATGTTTGGGGCAAGTCACAAAATTGTTTTTCCTTCGTGATATAACTTCACCTAGGGAAATTTCAACTTCAATCATTTGCATAACGAATCCAACAAGAGTGCCATAAAGGATTCACTTTACTCTGCTCTTCTAGTTTGATCTTATTTCCACTTTGGGAGCATTTGCATCTATTTAATCACCATTGTGGCACACATTACGGGCATAGTTAATTGTCTTCTTTTTCGAATTTGTGTTGCATTGTTGATGTTTTACTTTTTTCGGACCACTTGGAAGTAGTGTGATTACATCGTGACTTCTTTATAACCCTGATGCCTACACCTATTCTATACATGGAGTTTTGTTTTCCTTTCTATCTTTCCTTTATTATGTGTGTTTGTTTACATGCATCTGGGTTAACCATATTGATTCCTTCATAATCTCTTGATGTTGTAACTGCTGAAATGAAGGCAAACATGTTAAGATATATTTTGATCTTAAGGGAATGTGTTGCTAATCTGGATTCTTGCATGCTGTAATTTGTTTACATGGGACAGCAGTTATTGTTGCTTGTATGTTACTGATGTGACGACAAATTTGTCGTATGCTTGCTGAACTCTTTATGTTGTGGCCTTCTTGTAATCGCTTTGTCGATTTACTCTTGAACTGAATTGAAGGTTGATATAAATGTGCAGCACCTGATTACAGGTATGAACAGTTGGCACGTAGATGCCAACGGAAAAGGTTCGATTCACGAACCATACACTGTCGTAACGTGAGACCCCGTAAGGCGAGAAATGCCGGGATACGGGTGGCTCAGGCATGTTAACAAGGGACGGAATGTCCTGTACAGTGTTGAAATTGGAAGTCAGTCGGGAAGACTTGACTGGATTGAAGGTTGATTAGTGTTAGGTGTTAGAGGGAATTAGATCCTAATCTAATCCTAAGCTCTACCTTACATCCTAAACTACTATCCTAAGTGGATTTTTAAATTATATAAAAAGGTGGAAATAGACCTAAGTTCTATTAACCTAAAGACTAGGCTATGACCTAGGTCGAACACTAATATGAATCCTAAACTAATCCTAACCTAGAAGGGGACGCACAGACCCATGGGGGAAAGGATAAGGATGAAAGGGAATTTAATGGCATTAATGTGAAGTCCTTACGTGGACAGCGCCAGTTTGGCGGGAACAGGGAAAAACTAGAGGTATCTAGTTGGTTATGAAGCTAAACTTGGTTTTGCATGCAAAATTCGAATTTGATGGTTCGCCAACCCAAGTCGGCGGTGGCGTGAGAAAATAGGAAAAGGCAGAGCCTTTAATGCATTTAATTTTTTTTTGGTCTTCGTGACCAGTCTGCCTTGGAAAGAGTTATGGAGGAAATTTTGATTGTTCATTGTGTTGTTCGGGTTTTTGAGAAGTTGCTCTGCATTTGGTTTTTGCTTGGTTCAGTCGAACCAGTTGATTTGGTTTTTATCACTGTTTCTTTGGAATTTGGAGGCTGTTGCTGAGCCTGTAGAGGAAGGGATTGTTTGGAAGCTCGCTGCTGTCACCGTGGAAGGAAACACCTTCTGTAGACGCGGTTTTCTTCGAGTTTCGAGGAAGAAATTGCAGGCATGTTAAGCCCTTCTCTTTAAAACACTTGCTTTACTTAAGCGTCTCATTAAAACAACCCTGCTCTTGGGTTTTGGGTTTATTCGATTTTGCTGTCATTGTTTGAAATGAATTGGGTAAAATCGTTTCTTGCTGTTGTGATTGATCTGTCTTTGCATGAATTTGAGTAGGAAATACGAACTGCTGTGTGGGTTTGTTTGACAGTTTTGGAGAATTCGAAATGGGTATTTTCTCTGTTAATGTTTATATGAAAACGGTACAGGCAGTATGAGTTGTTTTCATTGTTGTGCAATCGTTCTTTTGTTATATGAACTTGAATGATGAAATCTGTACAGACAGTAGGAGTTGTCTTTCAGTGTTGAGCAATTGTTCTTTTGCTATATGAACTTAAGTGATAAAAACTGTACAGGATGTGCGAGTTGTTTGATGTTGTTTCTATACTGAAATCTTTAAAAAGGAAATAAGATCCTTTTCCTTCTGCTGTTTTGGATTTTGATGGAAATAGCATTTGGGTTTTATTTGAGCTTATGAACTCGATTTGAAGGAAGTAATGGTAATATTTTTATTGCTGTTCCTTTTTCTTGCATAAGAAATGAACGAATAACGTTTTGGGTATTCGTGGAAGTAGGAGAAGTTAACTGTTTTTCTTCTGAACTTATTATGAATTACATGTTTTCCTTGCTGTGAAGGAAGGATGATTTTGTTGTGTTTTATTGATGCAATTTGGTCTTCCTGTTCGGACTGTTGGACACGATTACAAACTCGCTTTGTATTTCTGTGCAATGAATGGAAATGAACTTATTTTCTCTTGCCTTGGTGGAAATTGATTTTGTTGTGTTTGTGGTCGGTTTGACTGTACCAAGCTTATGAATTTAAACTTGACTATGCGGGTTTGCCTTGATAATGAATGGTATTGATATATGAATATTGGGTCTTCTTGACTGTTCTGTTACCATCATTATGCGAAATAAGGGTATTGAATGCTTGTTTTTGGATTCTGTAACGTTTGATCGAGGATAGAACTTGAATTGATATTCATTGTTTGTGGTAGATTGGATTGAAACTGTTTAGGCTATGTGAGTTTGCTTTCATTGTTGAATGATTGTTCAGTTATCATTATGAGTTGAGCTGTCATGCTAGGATAAACACGATTGGGTGTTTTTATTTCCTTCTGAAGAAATGATTGTTTCTTACTGAAATTATAGGGAAATGAATTCTTCTTCTTTCTGCTGTTTTCGATTTGAAAGAAACAGTAATTTGGGTTTTATTGAACTTTATAAGTTCAGCTTGATAGAGATGACAGTGGCATTTAGATGGTTTCCTGAGTGTTGTGTTTTTTTGTACAAATAAAATATTTAAATGTTTCTTGTGGTCTCTGATCTTTGCACTTTCATTCAAAGAAAAATGAATCCGAATTGACTGATTCTTGTTGAGTTGAAGAAAATGGTTGTTTTCCTATTGAATAGGTTAAAGGAATGAATTCTTCTCTTCTTGCTGTTTGAATTCTGGAAATAGCATTGGAGCTTTACTGTGCATATGAATTGGTCTTGCTGTAGGTAACAACAATGTGCAAATTGTTATTATGAACTGTATGCGTTCATGGATATAGAAGGTCATATGAATAAGTGATTGCGTGATTGTATAACTGTTTATTTGGTTAAAAATACAGTGAAAGAAGTATGGAATCTTCTAGTACAGCAAGTACATAGTATGCATCCTTATACTGCTTGTTCTATGATGAATACGATGTTTTACTAACCTGTTTTTGGTATTCGTATGAGCCTGAATTAAATGAAGTATTGATAAGGACGATAAGTTCTTCCTTGTTTTCATTTAAAGCTGATTATGAATGAAATTATTCTTGCTGCTGGAAAGTGAATTCCGAATGGATTTTGTAAGTTTCACTCTGAACTGTTATCTTGATTTGTGTCTCGTTTGGATTCAATTTTTAGGACAGTCATGAGGAAGAAATAGGAATGTGGATGGATAACTTGGAAAAATGATCTTTTCTTCTTTCATACAGTTGGAAATCTGTAATCGTTTAAGAACGAATTTTGTATTGCTTGGGTATGAGCAACTATATTTATTGTTGTTTGCTTTCTCGTCTGTACTTGATTGCTTGGAATCAAATGAGATGCATGAACTGAAAGGAAATTAATTGGTTTACATTTCAAATAGTTTTATCCTTTGCATTTATTACTAATGAAAGGAATGGAAAGGATAACAGTTATGTTATAACAGCAGTATGCTACTTATATTCCTAGTTCTTACAAATATTGTAATCTGGAACTTGTAACGGTTATGTGGGAAATAGGACAGCAATTCTTTGGCTGATTGGGATGGTATTTTGATGGTTCAGTTGTTATGCTGTCCATTCTTTTGATGCTTAATTCTTGATTGATGTTCATACTGTCGTTTCATAAAAGCAGGGTTCTTTTATTGAGACAGTTAATTGAAGCACCTCATTTTAATGACAAGTGCTTAATATGCTCAGTTCATTGAACTGACCCGTGCAAGTAATTTTGCAGATGGAATTTGATAGAACGAAGACATGGCTGTTTTCTGATGCTTCTTTTGATTGTCTGAAGATGAATTGTATTTGTTAGTTATTATTCCTCTACGAGGAATTGTGAAAAGAAGAAAGTACATTCTTCTATCTATGAGTTGTAATGATGTTTTATATAAACAAAGTCCAGTCAGTTGGATTGGCAGATGTATGGATTATGAAATGGATTGATGAATACAAATACAAGTGTGATATTTTAATAACTATATCAGTTTGATATTGTTGATTAAATTGGAAATATAATGTTATTTCTTGATTTGGATTTATTTAATTGTCCTTGGATGGATGTTAAAAAGGAATTGATATCTATTCTTACCTAAATGCAACTTTTAAGTTGAAATGTGCAATTAGTTCATACTTGGGTAAAGATGAATTTTTAATTGACATTAAAAAGGATTAGGAAGAATATGATTCCATAACTGATAGGTATTCAGGATTAGCTTGGAAGCTAAGGAATATCAATTAACTTAGGAGTAACCGAACTTCGTTTTCGAACTCCATTAATAACCTCGTATGTTAAATTCAGAAAGAAAGGATATGGGATAAATATATCCAGAGCTAATGGACCTTAACTATGTAAGGTTAAGGAGAATAAATGAATACATTTATTGGGAATTAGACCTCGTTTAAATGACGTCTAATAAGCTGGAATTCTGAATTTAGTTACAGTTGTGAAAATCTTGGTTAAGTTTAATAGGTTAAACTTATCACGTCCGTCGGTAACGGGCTGCTTAATCCAATGATTAAGAAGAGAACCAAGTAGGGAAAATGCAACCCTTCGGTAAGAAGGAGAAGATGTATAGCAAGCTAGAAGACGGATTTAGTCTCTCTTAGCTACATACAACTGTAACGGGAACGAGGATAAAGGATCAGCATGGTTGCTGAAAGTTGATCTTAAATATTAAGATCATATCCAAATCACTTGAGCAGGATGTGTACTCTCGATGGGAGGATTCCGTAGGACATTGACATACGCCAGCTACAGCACGGTGTCTTCATGAAGACGGGGTCTTCATGACGACACAATGTTATAGCTGACATATTACAATGCCCTCCCGAATTAAATCATCAAGAATACATAGGCTGAATGTGAAGTTCTTGGCTGGGGATAGGAGTATGATCACGTATACGGAGTGACTCCGGAGGACTAAAGATAACTAGACACACGGAGTCGTGGGGAACGACACCGTATGTCTGCGTATCTTTAGTCACCATGAGTGCCTTCCTATATTCGTTCATATTGCTAGTTGGAAATTGGAAGTTTGAATCTGACCTTAAATTGAAAGGACTGGTAGGAACCAGGAAAGACCATTCTAGATAACAGGTGAAGTGAGGTGAAGGACGTATTCCATTGATGTGTATCACATCCAGGAATATGATCATGCAAAGCATGTGAAAATCTTTGGCCAAAGTATCGCAAGTGCTGGTTGCGTTGTCCTAATCACTTAATTTAAGATGCAGGATGTCAGATGAATATCAGTAACAGATATTCAGATAGGCTTCTTAAATGGATCACTTCGATAACCGGAAACGGTTAAGAGAACTTGTATATATAATATACTATGCATGAACGAACATGAAGGATCGGTAGTTGCCGAGTCATGAAATGAAAGATCGTTGAAACTCCGAGCCATGAAAATGGGAGATCGGCAGTTCTTCGAGTCATTTACAGCAGCATATAGAATCTGTTATAAGATTGAATGGCATTGAATGTGTGTTCCATATTGTAAATATGCGAACAGGGAACATTAGTTTTAAAAGGAAATTGTGTGTTCCAAACTGTGTTGTTTGGGCAGAGAACAATTATTAAAACTTGAACGTGTGTTTGAATTATATAATTCATAACAGAGAACGTTATATAAAAAAAAAAAAAATTTCCCTTGTTCTAGTATCTTAAAATGGGGATGTATCCTTCTTACTAGGGTGTCCTAATGCTTCATTGATTTCTTCTTGATACTATGCATGTGTCTACTATCTTTTAATCACTACTACTTCGCAATAACACTTTAAAAAGGGGAAAATGTATACACCCCAAAATCACTCACTTGTTCCTAGTATTATTCAAGTACATCCTAGTTCACCTCCTTCATGATTGATTAATTAAAGTGATTAATCATGTGCATTTTACCCCTTTGGATTAATTAAATAATCCTTAGTACCACTATTAGCTAAGTTAATTATCATTTATTAATTAAATGATTAATTAATTAGTGTGCACATTATAACAACCACTTGGACTCCACTTCCTCATCCCAGTCAACTCCACATGGACTCCACTTCACCATTCCAGTCAACTGCACTTCTAGAATCCTAGAAAGGCGAGGCAATTCAATTCCATGTACAACCACCTTTCTAGATGTAACTTTTGCAATTAAATTCCTTTACTGCCCATAAATGGCATTTAACCTCTCAGAACTGCTATAACTTCCTCAAGTGCTAGTATGTGCATTCATCCATCTGTAATCAACTTCCAACTAACTTTATCCTCTATAAAATGCAAGATCATCCTCTTACAAATGCTCTTGGATTTACAACACAAAACCTCTAGTAATTAACCTTCCAATATCTATATATTGGAAGCTTCCAAAGTTGTGTTCGTAGCATTGGTCTATGTTTAGTTTTGAGGTCATTCAAGAGCACCCACAATTAGTCATTTTACAAGGTTACACAAGATCCAAAGCTTCACACAAAATTACTTGAGGTTCCATTGGAAGGTTACATGGAGGTTTGCAGTTATTTGTTTATCTTTCCATTACTGTTGTTTTTCATTGCATTTGGTGCTAAGTTTGAATATGGGAAATGAGAGGGGAAGAAAGGTGAGTGTTATGTGTGGAAATAGAAACATGTTTGGTGGATTCCCTCGTATTGGTGGGAGGGGAAGACAGTGGAATAGAGGATATGGGGATTGTAGTGAGGATAACGTTAGTGTCTGGCGGAGCTGATGTAGAGATCCATTGGGATTCTTCATGAGTAGAAAATAAAACAAGATCTAGGTTCTCAAGATGATCTGCAATGTACGTATTTAGGTCATTGAGATTTTCAGTAGTAAACTCATGAGAGGAGCTAGCCATGATAGGAAACAAAGAGATTCGATAAAAGGCATGTAAGGCTCGGGTTCACCAAATAATTTAATAGAATTAAATCTTATTAGAGGATTAGATCAAACATATATAACAATAACAAGCAAGATCTATCATGTAAAAAGTAAAACAAGTGTAAGTGACGATGAGACGAGAATGACTTAGCTTATATGTGGAGATTTGGGTTGATTTGGGGCAGGAAACTAAGTGGAATAGGATACATCTAGACTGAGTATGCCTCATTTGGGAAATTGGAATTTGAAACTCCTTTAGACAAAAACACCCAGAGAAAGACCTACCTGCCCAGGTGCTAGTGTTCTAGAAAATGCTACGCTTTCGATCTTTTTAAGGTCTAAATTTATCTTCTTCCTTTCACTCTTTGTCACTCTAGCTTCATTGTAGGGTTTTGCTATAACACATGAACCTACAAAATAAACTCTAGCTACATGTACAAGCCTCAAGAAAACATTAAATGAAACAAATAATACATATGCTTGAGTCAGAATGGCCTCGACGATCACCCCAATGTGATTCTCACTGAGCACTACACTAGATTTCAGACTCTATAGTTCTAATCTGTGTGTGTGTGTGTGTGATAAAATGGTGTCCCTTGAAGCTAGGCTTCCCTTGTGTCAGTCACACGAAGATAATAGAATATAACTACTTTTCCCCAAGATGAATGTGTGAGATGGAATACAAAAATAACCCCTCCTATACAGTGAATAATGTAGCCAAAATGCAATCATTGAATGTTTCACTTTGCCCATGTTGGTACCCAAATTTAATCTCCTTCAAAGGTTGAGCAACATCATGGATTTAACAGGACACTCAGAGGTAGATAGATGATTATGTATGCTGTTTTGTAGCCGGGGAAAGCATTCTATCTGACTTTTTAGCACTCAGGCTTTGAAAGGAGTGGCTAGCACCTTAAAAGGATGTGATCTGATCCTAACTATTTTAGGTTGTGCCTTTCAACCAAGGTAAGAGAACCTATTTTGTAACATTTATTATTGAAGAATGTCGGTAAATCCTTCTTTTACACAAATTTTATAGAGAAGGCCTTGGGAAAATATGATCAACACACCAAATATGACTCTCACAAGTTGTCACTTCCAGATTATGGAGATATTTTCAAAACAAGGAAAAGGTTACTAAAGACATTTGGAAACCTGATTGTTTCTGCATGCTTTGGTAATAGAAAATATGCATTTTTATACACACAGGACAAACAGGGGTAGTACGGGTAAGATTGAATGTTTTTAAATAGATTTTGGTGGGAGGTGAGGCAGGAGGAACTTGATTCACCAGATCCTTGAGAGATTTTACAAAATGGAAAACTAAACCAACAAAATGCCACAGAGCAGTTAAATTGTTTCTTTAACCAGAATATGTGCTTCAATGGAGGCCCAGATTATCAATTTTTCATATAATCTATGAAATTCTAACACGAAGGCTCGAGTTGGAAAACCCAACAAAGCATCAAGATCTGAGCCCAATCACGCCTGAGGTACACCCAGAGGCTTATAGACAATCTCTATCAATAGATGAAAGAAAAGTGATTTTAAATCGTTTATTTCACTCCCAGATGAAATCTCTTCTGAGAAATGAAATTGCAGATGCCACTAAACTGTCACAAGTTGAGACCTGTGTGATTGAGAAAATTTTTGATATAAGATTGCAGTAGGAACAAGAAAAACTATTTGCAAACATTCAGAAATAAAACAAACACATTTTGCATAAGATCAACACAGAATAACTCGAGTTTGATTAAATTTATCAGTAGGGGAAAGTTTCTAGAACAATCTCAGAGCTTGTCAATGGCTGTACACTCGTAACCACCTTGATACGATCAAATTCAATACATAAGAGATATACAGTTTTCTCAAATAGCTTCTCAAAAAAGATGGGATCTATCAATCTTTTTTTTATTAGAAAAATCAGTCCTGACCCCTCACACTCCAACCTCTTTCACGACAAAAATCATGTAATTTATAACATTTTGCAACAGAATTTTCCCCCAAAAAAACCCAAACATTGAGTGCACCAGTGCTTGCCTTGATCATGATCACGATTCCCATAATCAAATTTGCAAAAGGTCACCAGGTGCTCAGGGGGTAGATCTCTTCGAATATCTCCCACATTCAACTCCTTCCTCTGAAAAATCACTCTTCCTTCTATTTGCCAACCACTTCCACCCCTAATCTGTCTAATTTGGTTCTTTGCGTGCTCGGGAAGAAAAAATGGAAGATCAAATCGATTCTAGAGGTCAGATCTCATCTTAATGGCAAAAGACATCCCCAGATCTTCCTCACCAAACTCATGTTAGCATAATTTAGCATAGGCATATTTATTGCATTTTATTGCATTGTCTTTTATTTAATAATGTGCAACATGTGCACTCTAGTCTAGTGACTTGCATTCAATATTGTTATGTTGGATAACATTCAATATTGGTATTAGTAGTAATTACATGTGCATGTGAGATGGGTCTTATCATCTCGTAGTTGGTGCCTGATAGGGTGTCATGTCTATCCATATGAGGCTATCTAATATCTATAAATATTACAGCTCTTGCATTGTTATGTAATCTGATTTCATGATCAATAATATTTGTGAGGCTTCCATCCCTCTTTGGTCATTGCAATCTTATTCTATTCTATCATTTGGTATCAAAGCTATACCATCATTTAGTATCAGAGCTATACCATTATTATCATTTGGTATCAGAGCAGGTTCTATCCAAGCAAGGTTGAAGAGGAGCACTATTGGAGAGGATCCATTGGAGAAGAAGATCTGCATCAAAGGAGAGCCATTGAAGCATCCCACAGCCTCCATTCCTTCCAAGCATCCCTCAACTAAAATTTGACCTATCCACTTATTTGGAAGGTAATTTTTTTTTATTAGTCATTGGCATAGCCAATTGATCCAACATATTGGCGGAATATTTCAGATTTGGAGATCTTTAAAAAAAAAAAAAAATCTTGAAAAAAAAAAATCTTGAAAAAGAATTTGTGAAAAAAAAGAGATCTTGAAAAAAAAGGAGAAAATCTTAAAAAAAAAATATCAGATCTAAAAAAAAAAAATCAGATCTGAAAGTGGAGGTGTGAAGAATTCGGGAGCAAAGGTTGAAGCAGTCCCGTCAACAAAATTCCAGCAGATAGCTCTTAGAAAAAAGGACATAACTTTTTCATACAATGTCAGATTGATATTTAGTTTTTTTTTCTAGAAAGATAAGAAGGAGGCGCACAACTTTACAGTTTACATCATCTTCAGATTCGGCCTCTACATGTGACGAAAAGTCTGTACAAGTCGGATCATTTTTTCTGAAAAAAAATCAGATCTAGCTGGTAAATTGGTAAGATCTCAAAAACTAAGATTCTGATTCTTCTGAAATTTTGTGGGTTTCAAGAAAAATATTGTATGATGTTGTTGTCAAAATTTTAGAAAAACCTAGATCACGGTTTGTGAGAAAAGGTGAAAACAATATTCAGATTGTTTGTTTGGATCTTGGGAACAAACAGGTCAGCGGTTCAATTCCCACTCTCTCCATATTTTTTATTAAATTATTTTTTTGGAAAATTTGGAGAAATTACTAAATTTTGGGAGATTTCCAAATTTAGAAGCTCACCAAACACATTTAGAGCCACCGCTAAATTTAGCGGAAAAACACCTATTGGGGGGTAAAAAATATTTTTGGCCTAAATTGTGTATTTTGTGATTCTAGACCCTTTTTTCTAAAGAGGGGGGACACAAAAACTTCATTTTGATGTACTTTTGGAGCATTTTGTACTAATCTTGGTGCATAAAGTGAAAAAAAAAAAAAAAGTGCAAATTTTTTATTTTATGTTTGGTTCTATCACACGAGATCTTTGATCTCATAGCAGCGTTCGGTATATACGGTGCCTCTGGGAAGCGCTTACGGGTGATGCCGTCGTGACTACTACTGCACTTAATGCCTAACACAGCTGCCTAAACATCATCTGGGCATCGACCCTATAAAATCGACGGGGAGTAATAAGGACACAATACACACACATTTGAGCCCTCCCATCCGTTTGTGCTTGCACAAACCCCTCTCCGTACTGTCTAAGTACCACATACTAAATTCTTTCACGTGCGTTAACACCTCTTTCTGTACTGACGGGTATATTGAAAGGGTGATCTTCTTCCACGTACCGATGGGTATATCGGAAGGGAGCGTATATAGAAAGGTTTGGTATATCGGCCTGACGGTATATTGAGAGGGAGACCATAAACCTGGAGTGATAAGAGCCTTACCCTTTGTCAGAAATTCAGAGTTTCAGAAATTTAGATTGCAGAAATGGGTGCACAAGCACCAAAGTTCTTCTTGCCAGATTCACAACTGCTTAGAGGAGACAACTATGCTGCATGGAAACCGAAGATCAAGATGTTACTTGAGTTTGAAGACCTATGGACAGTTGTAGATGGAAAAACAACAAGATCACTTGATGATGGAAGACAACAAGTTCAATTTGATAGGGCCAATCAAAAGGCCAAGTTGATCATCTTGTTTAGCATAACAGACGATGTGCAACCCCACATTAGAGATGCCACATCGGCCAAGGATGCATGGGATAAGTTGAGCACAGTCTATGAGGCAAAGAACAAGAATGCCATCCTCAACCTACTATCACAACTGCATACTCTCAAGTTCAAGCACAATGAGAAGGTTGAAGTTTTTTTGAGACGAGTTGCTACTTTGAGGGCATCTCTATTGGCATTGGGAAAAGAGATAAGTGATGAAGACCTCGTACCAATTGTGTTGCGAGCACTTCCTCCTTCCTACAGAATCTTTGTGACAACTATCAATATGAGTGAACACACAGTCACCTTTGAGAAGTTGGTCAATCTACTCCAACAAGAAGAGGCAATGAACAACAAAGATCATGAAGATGAGCAAGCACTATCTTCCAATCATAAAGGAAAGGGGAAATTTCAGTCCAATCACAAGAAGTCCCAACAAAATCAAAGTCAACAAAGGGACCAAAGTCAACGAGACAACACCAAGAAGTGTCCCATTTGCAATAGAGGGGGACATGACATCAAATATTGTTGGTACAATTCCTACAAAAAGGGTTCATCAAGCAATTCAAAACCCAATAACCAACAGGGTAACAACAATTCAAATCAAGGGAAGTCCAACAACAACAACAATCAAGGGCAGAAAAATGGTAATTGGCAAAGAAAACCCAAACAACAAGGGTACATTTCCGAACATGAGGATGATTCAGATGAAGGACACCACATGTATTCTGCTCAATTTGATGAAGAAACCAAGTCCACACAAGATATCTGGTATGTTGACTCGGGTGCAACTCGACACATGACTGGATGCAAGGATTGGTTCTACACACTACGTGACTCACCTAACAAGAACCATGTGTCATTAGGTGATGACTCATCATACAGTGTCAAGGGGATTGGAAACATTTCACTACCTCTTGGAAAGCATGACTGTAAAATCACAAATGTATTGTATGTACCTGGGTTGACCAAGAATTTGCTATCAGTTAGTCAACTCCTTGATCACAACTTGAAGTTGGATTTTGACAGTAATAATGGAGAAAAAGTGTGCTTGATAAGAGATAAGTCAAGAGGTTCCAAGATTGTAGCAAGAGCCTCCAATGTGGGATGCATGTTCCAACTTGATTTTGTCCACAAGGATGATCAAGCTCTAGTGGCCAAAGACACACAATCTGCAGAACTATGGCATCGCAGATATGGTCACATCAGTTTTGGCTATCTCCAAACACTTCAAAAGGGCAACATGGTGAAAGGATTGCCTACACTCAAGCACAACACTGACAAGTGTCACAATTGCCTAGCTGGAAAGCAACACAGAGTACCCTTCCAGAAGAACACATATAGAGCTAAGGGAAAGCTTGATTTGGTGCACACCGATCTTTGCGGGCCCATGCAACCAAGTCATTCTGGATGTCAATACTTCATGCTTTGTGTTGATGACTACTCAAGAAAGATGTGGATATATTGTCTAAGAAACAAGAGTCAAGCCTTTGAGACATTTCAGAAGTTCAAAGCACTTGTTGAGAATGAAGTTGGTCGCAAGATCAAAACTCTCCACTCAGATCGAGGGGGGGAATTCACAAGCAATGAGTTCAAGACTTACCTGGAAGCTCATGGGATTCATCGACAAATGCCTCCTACTCACACACCACAGCAAAATGGTATAGTTGAGAGAAGGAATCGTACTATCATGGAAATGGTGCGATGTATGATTGATGACTCAGGTTTAACAAAGACATTTTG
Source organism: Taxus chinensis (assembly GCA_019776745.2). Lineage (NCBI taxonomy): Eukaryota > Viridiplantae > Streptophyta > Pinopsida > Cupressales > Taxaceae > Taxus > Taxus chinensis. The sequence continues at coordinate 81,534 of JAHRHJ020003484.1, read as the reverse complement.
GGCAGAAGCTGCAAGAACTACAGTCTATTTGTTGAACAGAGTGCCCACAGTAGCTCTTGAAGGAGTGACACCTCAAGAAGCATGGTCAAATCGGAAACCATCAATTGCACACCTAAGAGTATTTGGGTGTAAAGCTAGCATGCACATACCCAAGAAGAATAGGAACAAGTTGGATATGAAAGCTGAGAAACTGATATTCATTGGATACAGTGAAGAAGCACTTGGGTACAGATTATGGGATCTGAAAGCAAAGAAAGTATACACAAGTAGGGATGTTGAGTTCTTTGAGAAGAAACAAGCAGATGCTCCACTCAATGACTCAACAAACATGCAGAATACACCTCTTGTGAAGACAGAATTTGATGTTCCCACTGAAGATGACAGTGATGAATTGGATGATGGTGAAAACTTGGATCCACCACAAGCCAATGGAACAGCTAAGAAGTTACCTAAATGGTATACTCAATTAATAAGAGATGCAAATTTGGATGAAGCACCTAGCACATCATCCAATCCTGGACCTAGAACTCGCAGTCAAGCTCGTGAAGAGGTCAATTATGCCCTAATGAGCAGAGTTGTTGAAACAGTTGAGCCATCTACAGTTCAGGAAGCCCTACAATCAAAAGCTTGGAAAGATGCCATGGATTCAGAGTATCAGTCAGTGATGAAGAACAACACATGGCAACTTGTCGACCTTCCACCAGGGAAGAAACCCATTGGATGCAGATGGATATTCAAGACTAAGTACAAATCAGATGGGACTATTGACAAGTATAAAGCAAGGCTTGTAGCAAAGGGGTATGCACAACAAGAAGGCATTGATTATGAGGAGACATTTGCTCCCACAACCAAGATCAAGACAATCAGGATGATCTTTGCTCTAGCTGCACAATTTGGTTGGAAAGTCCACCAAATGGATGTGAAAAGTGCCTTTCTTAATGGAGATTTGCAAGAAGAAGTCTTTATGACTCAGCCAGAGGGTTATGTAATACCAGGAAAAGAGATGATGGTATGCAGACTCATAAAATCTCTATATGGCCTAAAACAGGCACCCTAGGGGCATGGTACATCAAAATTTATGAGCATCTCATAAGTCATGGATTCGAAAGGAATCCTTATGACCCCAATCTCTACCTCAAAAATCAAGGGGGGGAGATTGTCATTGTGGTTGTTTATGTCGACGATCTAGTCATTACAGGGAGTTCTGTGAAGATGATCGATGCAACAAAGAAGGATTTTAATCGATCGTTCGACATGACAGATCTCGGGCTCATGCACTATTGTCTTGGGTTGGAAGTATGGCAAAAAGAGAATCATATCTTTGTGTCACAGTTGAAATACACCAAGACAACACTCGAGAAATTCAGGATGATGGACTGCACTCCTATTGCTACACCTATGGAAGCGAGACTTCAGTTATCTCGTTCCGATCCATCACCACTGGTGAATGCAACTCTCTATCGGCAGTTGATCGGGAGTCTCATTTACCTGACATATACTAGACCAGATATCAACTTTGCAGTCAGCTATTTATCACGCTTCATGCAAGAACCAAAAATATGTCATTGGAAAGAAGCAAAGAGAATACTGAGATATCTAAAGGGTACAGTTGACCTTGGTCTAGAGTACAAGAAGAATGAACAACTTCTTCTTGACAGGATATTCAGATTCAGATCATGCAGGAAACATGGATGATAGGAAGTCAACATCAGGCTTCGTCTTCTTTATGGGATCTGGACCAATATCATGGGGAAGCAAGAAACAGAACTTTGTTTCTCGCTCTTCTACAGAAGCAGAGTATCGAGCTGCAGGTGAAGCTGTTTGTGAAGCAATATGGCTACGCCGAATACTGGAAGGAATTGGTCTACCACAACAGAAATCTACTCCAGTATATGTTGATAATGAAGGAGTTCTGAAGCTTGTTCGCAATCCAGTATTTCATGAGAGAACCAAGCATATTGAAGTACAGGTTCATTTCATACGTGAGCATGTCTTGAAGCACAACATACAGCTCCAGTTCTGTCCTACAGCTGAACAGAAGGCAGATGTTTTCACTAAGTCACTTGCATGTGACAAATTCACACTTTTAGAGAGTTCCTCTCCACTTCATTGGAAACTATGCAAAATTAAGGGAATGTTAGCATAATTTAGCATAGGCATATTTATTGCATTTTATTGCATTGTCTTTTATTTAATAATGTGCAACATGTGCACTCTAGTCTAGTGACTTGCATTCAATATTGTTATGTTGGATAACATTCAATATTGGTATTAGTAGTAATTACATGTGCATGTGAGATGGGTCTTATCATCTCGTAGTTGGTGCCTGCTAGGGTGTCATGTCTATCCATATGAGAGCTGTCTAATATCTATAAATATTACAGCTCTTGCATTGTTATGTAATGCTGATTTCATGATCAATAATATTTGTGAGGCTTCCGTCCCTCTTTGGTCATTGCAATCTTATTCTATTCTATCATTTGGTATTTCAAGCTATACCATTATTATCATTTGGTATCAGAGCTATACCATTATTATCAATTCAAATATAGAATTTACAACCTTTCACCATTTGGCGTGAAGAAAATATGGAAATCATGAAATGGGACATCTCCAGGAAAAAGGAGTGAAAATTGGGAAAAATCAATATAGGAATCTCACAATTGCTGTTGATATGTACTTTGAATTCCACACTAGGACCATCCATTCATGGATGAAGAATCCACAATATAAAATGGGTCCTACTTTCCTTTTTTCCTATTTACAACTTATTGGAATATTGTAAAATTTGGATCACATTTTGCTCTGAACCTCCACCTTTAGAAAATGAGCATGACATGTGTCCTAAGGGAAATGGGCCTCCATTGAGTGAACCACGGCCAAATTCTGCCTTATTTCATCATTGTATTTGGAAAAAGGAAACATGAAGTCAAGACCCCTGAGAATGGTTCCCTTCCGTTCTAGAAACTTGATAAACACCACAATTTTTCACGCTTCATTTAAGTACAAGTTTTTGACTCCTTTCTTCACAACCTCAAGGGAAATTTTCATCAAACATTGTTTCCCCCGAAAGTTTTCACCTCTGCCGTTGACCGGGATAAATTTACATTGACTATTCTCTGTCGATGTCTACAAGCCATTTTGATGCTTCAATCCTTTTGGTGACAAGAGGTTGCAAATTATCCAAAAAAATGGTCCGCCTCTACAAATTTTGAGAGTGTATTCAAACAGCCACAGGTCACAATGGCAGATCTTGAAAATGGTCCCCAAAATTTGAGAACTTGAATGAGTGCAGGATCACCACATGTTTCGGGCCCCTTTTAAGAAGTTGTTGAAAAGAAAAGGACAGAATTGGGGGTTGGCTGAAGACCTCCATTATGTCGTTATGGTGCAACTTCAAAACCTCAAGGCTTTTAAATAACACTCCTATGATATATGTAGCGCTTCCATTTTAAAATTTTTTCCATTTTTCGAGAAGGGAAAAACATGTAACTTGCTTTCAAAGGCCCGCATCTCCGCCTTTAGCCTTGCCACACAAAGTCCTTCTGGTAGGAATGGGGATCAAAGTAAGACATTTTCCCTGTCATTTAAAATGATGCTTTAATCAAAGCTGGAATGGGGCCTAGGGGCGGGTTCAAACCCAAATGAAAGGATACCCAAAAAGGACAAGTTCAAAAAGAAAAGATTATATGATGCCCCATTCAATCAGAAGAAGCCACGTAAGCACTATAAGAACCCATCAGAATTGAGTGGAGATTCTACGATGACCAACATAAAGTGCCCTTTTGCTAAAAAGGCAAAAAGCCATGTGCTAAGAGCATTTTCCCGTTGTCCCCTAGCCAACCAAAAGAAGTTAGCTTACTATTGATGCAAGGATGTAAATTTGAGAGGTTATAAATGCTACAACTAAACCGTAAAATGCAAGGATGTGTTTCCCACCATTTCGAAAAATGGAGATGAAATTTTCTCAGGTAAGGACATAGAATTTAGAAATGTTACAAGGCTCAAATATTCCTCTGAACTACATCCATATCAGGATTAAACCTCAAGTATTTGGGGTAAAATGACAAGGACATAAAATCCTGGTTGTGGAAAACAGAAAACACGGGATAGCTCGAGTTTTACACAGATTGGGTGATTCCAAATAAATAGATACAATTACCTTTTTACTGAGACACAATGCAGATACATGAAAAAACCATGGGGGTATCCATACGTCACAACCCATGAGATCTTGGATTGAATAGTGGCAACAAAAGGAATGAGGGACTGTTAGGTGCACTTTACAAATGGATTGAGATAGATTTATACCAAATTGATGATTACAATGGCAGAAATTAGGGAGAAACTAAACCAGCACTCCACAATTGAATGGGGTATAGGATAAATGGAAATTCCATATGTATTAATACTATGCATACAATATTTTCTAGACTAGTTGTATGATTCATTTAAGGAATTTCATTTATAATTTAAAAAGTATTGATCTTGATGATTGGGCATTATTCTCTCTTCTCAAGATAGGCATTATATCCAAGGTAGGATTAATGTTAAAATGAGAATAGGAGCATTACACATGGATTTGAAGAGATGAAAGGGGACTTTACCAAATTTTGGAACATTTCTTGTCTTTTGTATGAAAATAAGGAATTATAGGATAGATACAACTCCAAACATTTGAGCTAGGTCATAATCGGCCTCAAATATTCCACAACTCCTTCAGATTGGTCATTTCTAGGTCATATTGGGTGTTAGAAAACTTATCAAAGGATATGCTAGTATTGTGTAAAAGCAAAACAAGTGTTGTTAAAAAAGTTTTATTGCTTAAAATCAATGTCAATAATGCATTCATGTATTTGAAGCATGAATAAATGGTCATTGCGAGATACTAGTGTTCATAGATACCAAATAAATATTTTCATGTACATGTTGATGCATTCGGAAGACCAATAGAGACCTCCTAAAGTCAACTAGGATGAGTGGGAATTATTTACTTTACAAGTAGGAAATGTTTTTACATGATACCAACTACAACTTTTACAAAATTAACTAATTTAAAGAAATATCAACACCACATAATAATAGTTAAATGCTTATTGAAGATAAGGAATGTTACATCAATGATAAAATATTAATAAAATGCTTGAATGGAGACTAACATGAACTATAATCAAAATAACTAAAAGCATGCCTACTAGTATGTTGAATTAACTAACATAGACCTAAATAGATCTAGGAGCAATCAAATTGGGGGTTTGTTGCTACTCCAAGAAAGTGAGATGGTCTCTCTAGCAATGACTACAAGATCATATTAGATACCCATCTACTAACCCCATTGAAGACTTGAGGCAAGGATTGAGCTTGAATCTATAGGAGTTTATCATATGTATTATATGAGGCTAAATCAAAGCATGGTGTAAAGTTGGAAGGTAGTGGTTACTTCGTATTTTTATAGTTTTTCCTTTGAGGAAAACTTGCATCTTAGTGCAGTGGGACTAAAAGTACAAAGAAGATTTAGATTTGCTAATCATGATTAAGATTTTCTAATCATAATTAGTGAATTAACAAGTGATTAAGATGTGAGGGGCCTTAACCAATTGCTTAGGGTCAATTAAGAGGCTAGGATAAGCTTTTGAAGCTTGGTGAGATGTTGTGGAGGAAAGTGGGGTGATTTTGAGTGGTTGGAAGAGGGGTTTAAGCCAATAATAGGGTATATTGACCAAAACAAGAGTAAAATAGGCTTAATTAGCTAATAATCACTAATTGTCTGTTTGGAAGAGGATTTTGACTTACGATTTGTCGTAAAGTGGCATCTTGAATGTGAAAGAGGTTAGGCAATCAACAAAGCACTGTTAATTGACCAAAATGGTAAGAAACATTAGTTAATTAGTGGAAATCACTAATTATAATGGAAATGGTAAGAATGAGAGTGATTTGTGTGCTTTTGGCAATAAGATTGCAAAAGCGGAATTTAGGTGTCTACACACCTAATTAGGGATTTATCCAATACTCTTTTCATGTGTTCTCACACACCTATTGGGAGGGATAACTAAATTTGTCTGAGGCCTCTTTTGAGTAGTTCTATGTATGCAATGCCCAATCATCATGGGGGTGATGAGGAAGCTCAACTCAATTGCAAACTAACTTCTTTTTAGGTTACAAGAGGACAATAAGGGTTTCAACACAATAATAAGATATTTGTAGGTACAAAATTGTGATCACACAAATCCAAAATATTGAGATAGTTGCATTGGGTGCCACAATTAAGTCACAGGTTAAAGTAACAAGGGCAAATTTGGTAGTCTTAGGATGCATTCATTGAGTGAACTTGGGCTAGGTAGGTGAACATGTCCTCCACTCCATTTCATGCTCTTAGATTTAACAAACATCCTCGAGACACTCTGTAAGGCGTCCTTTTCTAGTTTCATATTACCATCACATAACTACGACCTATATTGGGTGAATATATTTCAAATCCTAACCTTAATCTCCATTACCACTTTCTAGAAGTTGCATTTAAGTGTAAAAAATAATCCTTTTATAACAAAGGATTTCTATATTTTAATATTTACTATTATGAATGATCTTATTACACATGTTGCAATATATTAATTAGTTTAACCCTAGTTTAATATTACACTCTCTCCCTCAATCTCCCTCCTTTTGTTTTCAAGCATTGTGGGATTTGTGTCAAGAGTGTTAGTAACACTCTTATGTCTACCACAAGCATTTACACTGATATTTGGTTTGTCCAAAATGTCAACAATGCTTTTGGGACCTTTAGTAGCCTCTTTTGATCACGGTGCACCTGTCTTTATGGTCTCATATTTTTCACATTTAGTCATTATTTTGTCTTCGATGTGCCAATTGGGTCCTAATTTGAATTCAATTTATCCATAAATATACATGTGTTGTCTAATACATTTACATATGTAAAATCACAAAACATCAATTTATGGTACATTCACATGCATATATTGAGCACTTACAAGAATTATAGAGAAATCAAACAATCATTAAAGCATTTATAATTGAAATGCACAAATTTATGTTAGATCAATCAATAAAGGACACACACCATGTACCAGTGGGATTTGCATGCTTATACCAATCATAAAGTTCATTGTGTTTACTATTTTATTGTAGATGAGCTTGAAATATATCAATATAGTTTTGTTATTTTTTGGTTTACCATGGATTCCAAATCACATGTTGTTTTCCTTAATCTTTCGTGTATTGTTTCCCCTCTTAAGGTAAGGAGAATAAATTTGTGTTACATACGATCATATTCATGATATAGAAAATTGAGAGAGGTTATTGAAGATCAAGATTAGGTGAACAAAATCATCATTGTATTAATTTGTTATTTTTCATTCATTAAGAACATCATTAATGCTCTACACAACTTGAAGAGTGCCAATAAAAGTTTATATATAGTCAAGAGTGGATTAATGCTTTCAACATTTGTCTTTGTTTGTCATCAATTTTTTGGGTTAAGTTTCATCATGTTTAGATACACATTTTCACTATAAAATCCTTAAAAGTGTCACTAAATATCACAATAAAATATATATATCTTTATACCTTGCATGTCACCTCTTTGATTTTGAAAAATTTAATTAATCAAATTTAATGTCCATTTCCACATGTTTATTAAGCCCAATTAAAAGGAATTAAACTATTTCTATTGCATTTAAGTGTGATATAATTATACTATTACAATTATGTTTGGTATTTTTGGCTTTGGTGGACTCTTACCTACTTATTGAGAGATAAGTATAGATTGACTTTTGATAGAGACAACATATTTTACAAGAAAAATGTTTCTTATTTTTAGTTCAAGAGAAAGTTATGAACTATTGTGTCCATTTTTCCCTAATTCATTATTATAACTTCATGCTTTAAACTAATCACTAGTTTGTATTATTTTCTTGTAATCAATTTTTTTATGACTTATAATTCCAATTTCATATTTGTTATTCAAAAGGGTGGTGGGTTTGTTTGACATGGGTCTATTTTTCCCATTCAACTTTTATTTTGTTGTTAAATACATGGAGAAATAAACAACAAATACAATACTTTTGAAGCTATACGATTCATATCATATCTTTTCAACCGCAATGTTATCAATCTAAGGAATATCTATATCGAATGCCCTTAAAAAACAAATCTAAAATGTGTCCTGACTCTGCAACCCCTATTTTCCTACATTAAACTTGTTCTATTAAGAAAATATTGATAATGGCGTACAACATGAGGATAAATCTAAAATATATATAACTTGGAAATCCTAAAATTTCATTACGTCGAAAGGCGTTTGCACATGCAGAATGCTCCACCCCTTCTGTCAACTAACGGGACATGGACGCGAGAGATGAATCGGTCGATGAAGCACGGACTCACATATGCCCTTCACGTGGCAGACCAATGGTTCGACAGTTAAATCTTTCCCGAATTAAGAAATAAACCATTTTTTCGCATGTACCTACTAGAGAATATTTTTCCTAAATTCATTGGTCAGGGGTTTTGGAGCAGAAAGTGGAGGCCATCCATGGGCTCTACGTCTTACTGCTGCTCAACTATCTTTTGTGACAAAAATAATTATTGTGGCGATGAAGTCCACAAACACAGTCCTTTGAGCGGGTGTATTCATTTGAACTAGGTCCTGGCGATTGCACTTTGGGAACGAACTCAGGAGCTTGCGCATAAAGCTAGCTGAACATGAGTTCTTTTCAAGAGAAAACGAGGACGATGACGCCTCTGCTGGGTTAGGATTTAAGTTTTTGAAGACTTTTTGTCAGGGCATGTCTGAAAAATTCTCCATCTTCCTCATTTAGGGTTTTGTCCTGAAAAAAATTTCTCCTGCTAGGATTTCCTTTTGGAGCAGGGGCAATGAGTACATCACCTAATTACGTTGTGAATGCATTGATGGTTTTCATGGACGCTTTGAGCTTCCCCTCAGACCCCATGCCCAAAAATCTCATGTTTTTCAGACGGCGGAAGGGGCGATGAACCTACAAAAAAAGATTAATTTAAGGAAAGAGAATGAAGAGTGAGCAACAAAGCAAATTACCTGAGCACTGTCGCATCTAAGGCCTGTTTAATGGCGAGCTCCAGGCGTCCAATATCTGAACATCCCAAATCCGCCTCAAACCCAAGCACACACATTTTGTGGAAAGAGAAACTAAGAAGAAGATGTTCGAGGTGGAGCGGCGAGGCGGATCGAGAGGCGTCGGCGAGCAATGGAAGCAGTGTGTCCGTTAATGGAGCGGTGGAGGGTGAGAATGATGTGGGTTTTAAAGGCGAGGGAGTGTAGACACAAAGCTCATGCTCTTTACGATGCACGCCCCCTTTGGCCCCTCCTGTGTTTCTGAATGTCCATCGTGCCAAAAGCACGTGGAATATGGATTTGTAATAAACTCCTTTTGGGTAGTTGTCGAACATGGTTTTCAGAATGTACTCATATTTTTGGGATCTGTGATGACCACAGAAAACAAGTTTGCCATCCGTGGAGGCCTAAACTGTAGCGTGCGATGCAAAAAAGAGGGCAAGAAAAAGGCGGAGTAGAAGCATCAGAGTGATGTAAAGAAGAAAAACAAACCACAAAATAAAGAAATTGTGTATTTTCCTAACAGCTATGAGTACTAATACCAATTGATGACAAGTTGGACAACCAAAACCTTCAATTTTTGAAAGCCCTAAGTTACTCTCACGTTGCTAGATCCATTGCTATGAACATCAATCATACTGACTCAGGATAGGTTGATTATGGATCAATTGCAACACAAACTTTTTCTCTGCGTCAACCAGAAAGTCATGCTTTGCACAAATTTTTGGGTTGAAACATGTCTTGTAAATGGTGGTACTCGCTTTATCATCAACATTGTTTACGAAAATTTGTTCCGTCCACCTGGTTTGCCTTTATATATAAATTTTATATTTATAATTTTTTTTTTTATTATATGTTACAAACTTCCTAACCATATTTTGAGGATTAAATAAAATATAAAATTGTATATTGTATATAAACTACTTAAAACATATTATATGTATGGACACCATCAACTAGTACAAAAACATATACATAATCTATTTATCATCATGAAATTTGTCGCCTAAGAAAGCAAATGTATAAGACATATTATTTTTTTGTCCGTTGGACGAGGACATTAGTGCCCCTCCCGAGTAATCATATGTATGTCGAGATTTGCTTGAGATTTACTCTGTTCACCAAGCATGAAAGCCACTGAAAAATGACATTCCAATCAACTTTACAAGGAATACTCCATACAATGTTGAACCGGAAGCAATTTGTATGACCTATAGAGCCCGTGGTTGAGGTTTATGTTGCAGGATTGGATGAGGATTTGCCACAGGTATGGAATAATATTTTGTGGTGGTTCTTATATGGTTTATGTTGTTGCATATTTAGAATGAATCAAAATGGTGGGATCTTGTTCTTTAGTCTAGGAAAATTGAAGGAATGGGCATTACAAAGTATTTATCTAATGGGCAATACCAAGTATTTATATTTTCTTCAAGATAAATTGCATGCCAGTGATATGAAATGGTTTCGTCTCAATTCTCAAGGTCGCGAGTTCGAATCGCTTAGTCTTCAAATGTGTAGCATGAAACCAGAGCCTCTGCGACCTACGGGACTCAGGTTACCGCCATCTTCACCTGATCAAATGACCCTTTTTGGCCCTCCACGTTTCTTTGGATTGGGCCCCCTTTAATCCCACGGTATAAATGTCATAATTTCTGTCAAGTTTAACTAGGACATGCACCTGGCCTAATCCGGTAGAGCTACACCACTCCACAATTGGATGAAATAATTAATTCAATATTTTAGAGATTGGAACTCGGGGCTTTACATTGAACACCTCGTTGATTTAACGCTCACGCTCATCCCAATCGACCAAGCGAGCTTTCGTTTCATTTGTCACGATGCTACATTTTCCAATTGATGGTCACCGTTTCAATTTTTCGCTCCTTTGAAGCTTTACAAAGGAGCCTGAATTACCTAGAGGAAATCTTACTGTGTGGAATTCAAGGAGAGCCTAAATCAAAGTGAAATCTTACTCTCTTGTTTGAAAGCAATGTTCACCTCATTACTTTAATGGAGGACGCCATCTAGTTCATTGTTGTTCTATGGATTTTAAATTTTTAATAGCTTGTTGACGCTGAATGGTCAACATCATCTCCCAAGGAATTTTTACTCAGTTTTATACTGTCTGATTAAAAAAATCATCTGAGAGTAGTTTTGACGGTTTAGGATCATGTTTTTATAATCCACAGGAGACCACCTGGGTGTATCAAACCATACTGAAATCAAATTACTCTTTTAGAACTGCTGCCCAAAGTCACATTATTCTTGCTGGGCGTTGCATCAGCTTGGCTGAAAAGGAAAACTCTGAAGATTACTGGGGGAAAAATTTGGCAGTCAAAACAATAGAGAAAACTATTATTTTAAAGGAAAAAGAAGACTAACTTTTTCCCATCAAGTTTGGTTGGATGAGTTTGTGTGTTTTTTGGTGACCTATGAATTTATTGTCTGATCTGCAAGTTTTACCAAACATTCTCCTAACTTTAACGGGTTCGGCCAAGTCTGACAAGTCTAAGTAAGAATAGCTTGTTTGGGCACCAAGGGGGGAAAAACCTGCAAGGCATGTGACTATGCTGTTGCTTTTCATTTTACAATTTTTGTTGTTTACTGTCAGTTTTCACAGTTAACTGATGTTGCAACGGTTATATAGATAGTCCCCAATTCGCCCCCTTTTATCTTCTCTCCCTACCACACAAAGGAGCTTGAATGGCTAAACATAAATATAATCAGTTGTGGTTTGTATCTATGAATCTGATTTGGCTGTCATTAGATGGTGATATGCACAAACTGCGCAAGTTAATACCTATGGCATAAAAATATTTGTAGACACAACATAGGCCTGAGTGACATCAGCGGATGCATTGTGCAATGGGTAATTAAGCTGTTTATAATCTTAAAGGGCAAGATTTACTTTTGTTCCCGTTTCTGCTTTTTCCTTTGATATGCTTGCTCTCTCTCTTTTCTAATTACTTGTCCCTGTTTTGGTATTAGCTATCACAGATGAGGGATGGATGTTGTAAAGGAAAGGATAGAAAGGGGGCTTAAGGTAATAATGGCTGAAAACAATATCTCATCTAAAAGGTAAAATGGTCTTTCTTATACATCTCAATCATCTGATACCTTTGGCATGCTTGATAAGTTATTACAGTTTTTTTCTTTTTTTTCCCCTCCTCTTTTATTCAGAGAGCAGTTCTCAATTGAAAGCGCATTCATGATACTTTCACATATTTCTATCGTCAATTGGAAGATCTATGAATTTTATAGATGGTTCTGTTTTTTTATAGCTTTGAAAACCAAATCATGATAAAGGGTGGATTTCCACAACTGGATGATGCAAACTAGTTTTTAATGATAGAGCAGCAATTACTCATATCATGGGCCGTAATTAAGACTACTTGAGTTTTAACAAAACCAGGTTCCAAGATCACCGTAGTAATTGTTTGTTGGAAATATTGTATTCGTATATTTGGATTGTTTGAACATCAATGAAATATTTATACATTGGATAGTTTGTTCATGTACAACAATTTTTTTATCATCTTATTATCTAGGATATATGTAGTGTTACGTGGGAAGTGTTCCCCCATTTCCCAACCATCCTGAATATTTTAGGGACTTGGCTATAGGATGAAACGTCCCCCCATGCATCCGTTAAGGAAAAAAATAAAGGGGGCCTCCCCCAAATTCTAGGGACATTTCCGGGTTGTTTGGTTCTTCAAAGGTTTGGGGATGCCTTGACCATCCAACGATTCGACATCCCTGACGTCTGAGTTGCCATTCTCGGCGTAAAATATGCCAAAAAAACATATTATAAACGTTAAAGATTGTGACTCTGAAAAGGGAAAATGAAAACCAATATTCTATGTAGTGATACCATATGCGAATCCTTTTCCCATGCAAAGTTACCTTCCCAAGAAATGGACTTCTGCAACATTGTTTTATGGAGTCTCCAAAATAAGATATTCTAATGAGAGATTTTACATTTTAAGCTTTTAACATAGCAATAGCATATACAAGCTCACGTGCATACTGTTAAGCCCTTCTTTAGTTTCAAAATGTTCACGTGCATACTTTTAAGCCCTTCTTCAGTTTCAAAATGTTGTTTGTTATACAGGTCTTTTTGCCTGTTTTTGTATGATAATGGAGGCCTTACCAATATGTTAGGATAGCCTAGAGGCCTACTTTGTATTTAAGTTTTTAGTGTTTTTCCTTGGCCACTTTTGTGTATGGATGGCTATTGATGTAGTTTGCATAGCCTCTGTTGTTCTAAAAGCTATTCCATTGCTGTTCTAAAAAGCTATTTTCTAAAATTTAGGGATATAAGTGACATGATAAAGAGGCGCTCCACGCCCTTTAGTACATTGTTGGATTTGGAGCCAAAATTTTAATTTTTCATGTTTTTATTTAGGGCTATATTTTTAATATTTATATATATTTTACTAGCCGTACCTGGGCCCCCAACCATCCTTGCCATACTGGGATTTTTTTTTTGTTGTCCCGTAAACCATAGCACCATCCCCCAGTACCAGTACCGGGAGGCCGAAAATCCGAAATCAGCAGAATTCTTTCTGTTCGGCAAAATCCGCTCCGAAATTTGACATGAGTCCAATACATTTATCTATGATCGCATTCCAACACAAATACAATTGTCGAAGCCACATTTCACCATTGTCAATGTAGGATGTTTGATATTTTTTAATATATAAGGTTGATAGTAGCCATGTTTTTCAAGCTTCAGAAAAGGGCTACCGCCTTGCAATGAAGAAGATTCAAATCGATGGAAAGACTTCCCCTTTTCGCCCTATCCCCTCCTTCCGACCAATCAGATTTATTCGGATCAGATGAAAAATCCATGCAATTTTTCCACATAATCTGCCAATTGATGCCGTAAAGGGTCCCTATGTCCCCACATCCCCCTGCCCCATGTATTGATAACTAGGCCTCTGCATATCATGCCCTTGAAATTGGTATACACCTTATTTTTCACTCTTAATAATGATTTCTCTTTGCAGGTTGTTGGCACATTAATCTCCTTGAATGCGTGCCTTAAGGGGTGTCACCAAGAAAGGGTTGGTTGTTGCAGTATTAGTGAGAGACCTCGTGCGTGGCATTGCCCTAGCATGTCTCCTTACTACCTTGCTACTACCTCTATCTTTTTATGACCACTTGATATTCTTTATTATCTCTTCACATCTGCCTATAACTTTTACCTTATAATTGCCCCTTCAAATCACCTTTGTCATACCTTCTTGAAGTGTTTGCTCTATCCTCCATGTTTCTCTCCTCTTCTTACCTTTATGCAATGACCATGTTTGTGGCTAACTCATTTACCCCGTTCAATAAAACGGGGCTTTTGCAGACTCATAGATCCCTTTTTACTAGACCAATATGGTCAATTGTTAAGCAGATTCTGTTGGGCTAAGAGAGATTGATGGCATGGGAAAGTGTTCATTTAACTCATTGTTCTCATTTCTAAGATCATCATCATTAGTCTTCTTTGTTCTCACTCTCAAATCATGATCACATAAAGGTTTAAGAGGTTTGGGTTTACTGGAGCTTATACTTGAGGTCTCATTTTGGAGCATTGGGTTACTAGGAGCAACAAGAATAGGAGTTGCGCCGCAAGGTCTACTATGTCTTTGGAGTTCTCAACTTTGGTCTACTTAGTTCTCCCTATCCCTCTTGTGATTCGCCCATGACAACTCTCTCACAAGGTGCTACTAAAAGGACTCAAAACTTAATGTGCCAACAATGTCTTCACAAAGGTAAGTATCCCTAATCCTTTTCTTTCCTTTATATTGGTATGATTGATTATGTTTGATGTATCATGTATTAGACTTAGGTATATAGTGCATATCCTTGTCTATTACATTATTCTCTTATAGACCTTGAACTATCTAGCCATGGACATTACAACCCTTAGCTTAGATATCTTATATCACTTGCTTATAATACCTTTGGAACCTTAGATTCTAGTAAGATGACCATGCCCTTTCTTAGAAAAAGTCAAACCTTACCACTTTGATAATATAGATTTGTACTTACCGTCTTTAGATGCCACCATTAATCACCTTAGCAATACTTGGCTTGCTGATTGGCCCTAATCATGGTCTCTTATTTATCCTAATCTATATTATTGAACTAAGGCCTAGGCATGTAATCATATTATTCTTAGGCATCAACATAATTATCATGAACCCGATGTTGATTCTTACTAGACACCTTGAATAGTCTTGACTCACAACCAGTTTCCTTTTATTTCCCGTAATGATTGCCTTCACCCCATCATTGCATTTTTATGGAACCTGAAGTGAATCTTACTTCCATTGAGTGAGTCATTTCACATTTTCTTTTATCTCCTGATTTTGTTTCTAGCTTTACAACTTGACCCATACATTATCGATGGCATTATCCTTAACTTATACCAATCTGCTAAGCATACCTTACTCGACGTAAGGTTTAGTGATTAGGCACTATGTTGGGTCCTATAGAGGGGGGGGAAACAAATGTTGTCGTTTAAAGACTCTGAACTAACATCATCACATTAGTCTATTTTGCTTTCTTATTAAGTGCTAAGGAGATCTATTTTGGAAATTGATTACTAAAGTGGATAAATTTTTAAGCTTAAGAGGTGAGGTGGATCTTTGGAGTCCAAACTTTGGTCTACTTATGATTTCTACTAATCTTCCTCTTGTTAAACTCAAGGGCATGATAACTCTTGCAAACCTGCTACTGAACAGCTCGGGGGTTAATGTGCCAACAAGGTCTTCACAAAGGTAAGTATCCCTAATCCTTTTCTTTCCTTTATATTGGTATGATTGTTTATGTTTGATGTATCGCTGTATTAGACTAATAGAGTAACATGTCTGATATAATTGCATTATCAATCTTATACACCTTGCCTAATATCCACCTCATTGGCATTACAACCCTTAGCATAGGGCGATCTTAGTCATAAACTTGCTTATTAAAACTTACTCTTGTAACCTTAGGATTCTAGTAAGATCAACATTGCCTTTCTTAGACAAAGGCTTTGGAACCACGCCTTTGATACGAGTGTGGACTACCGTCTTCTAGATCTGCAACAATTACAAGTCTTAGGATTTCCTTGGCGTGTGTGTTGACCCTAGAATGTTCTTCTTTACAAGCTAATCTATATTATTGAAAAGAAAAAGAAGGTAATCATATTGACAATCTTAGCATAACATACATTAGATGAATATAGACATGATTCTTACTCCACCATTGAATGATTCATTGTTCATGTTTCCATTTTATTTCACCTTGGCTTTGCAATCAAAGCATGTCTACAGAAACTTGTGCTTTTATGAATTCAACATTTGTAGTGAGTTCAGCTTCCCACATTTCTCATTCATATTGTGGCTATTTAGTTGCATATCTGTTTTCAACATCCAATGATGACCACCTACATTAATTCATATTCATCCTTGCATCTTGCAAACTTGTTCACCAAATCTGAGATTTAAGCATACCTTACTGCTTTGAAATACAATCTCTAGTGAAATCCTGTACCAATGTTTTAAAAATCGGAACCGGACTCGGAACCGGTCGAGGGTTGGACCGGACCGGAACCGGACCGGTTCAAACTTTATGAACCGGTTTACTAAAAAACACATAAAAATTTATATTTTTAATGAAAACAATATATTTGAAAGATTAGAAACCATGATTCCAACAATTACACACAAAATATGCAAAGCTTGCTCATGTATATATGTAAGAAAGGTGTTTATAGCAAAATGGCACGAACTCCAAGTCCAATACACAATACATATATCATATATGAGATTCCGAAACAAAATACATAAATAATGAGGCTCTAAATGGCCTCTATAGTCCAAGACTCCAAAAAAACAACATGCTATGATCATTGATACATTACAGATACTACAAGTTACAAAACTCTAGAAGAAACTAGATGACATCAATGATCAATCATCAAACTCTGCACCACTGCTGAGAATGGGATCCTCAGGCTCATCCTCATCAATATCATCACCGTCCTCTGACTCGGACCCATCCAAATCCTCAGGGACATCTGCAACAACTGTATTGGCACTGGCAGTAGCACGAGTGCGACTAGTGCCTGCTATGTCTCGTGACGGTGGCTACTAGTGGCTCATCATCCTGATCCAAACCCATCCACCCCAAGTCATCGGGATCAAACTCTGCTGGCTGACTCTCCTCTACCCAATCTGAGGTTGGATCTATATCATCCAAGACAATGGGATCTGTATCAGGTCTTCGGTTCAGCAACTGGTTGCGCCTTAGCCGAAGGTTGTACTGCACAAAGACAAGATCATTCAACCGTTGTTCCAAACGGTTTCTCTTCTTCGTGTGAATCCGCTCAAAGACGGACCAGTTGCGCTCGCACCCAGAAGCACTGCAAGTTTGGCTCAGGATCCTAATTGCAAACTTTTGCAATTGAGGACACTGACTACCAAATGAATCCCACCAATGTGCTGCAATAAAAAATGTAAATGTTTAATTATTAAACAATGACGATAAAAAACAAAGTTAAAAATTAAAAGTAAAACTTATAACTTAAAGCGTAATTCAACAAATTAGATTGTGTCTTATGCTAAAAATTCATGATTATTCATTAAAAAGTTTAATCAAATGAACTTCAAAAAACTTAGAATTGCTTACCTGGTTGGTCCACATCTCTTGCAATCTTTGCAAGGTTTTTCCCAAAGGTACCTGTGGCTCTGCTGAAGAAACTGATCTGTCGGTGAACCTCAAGTTGTTGCCTCTCATCAGGGACCATGCGCTCTAGGCACTCGTACAAACCATCTTTTACTTCTCTTGTTTGATCTTCTCCAAGCTGAGCTCTATAATGATATCTTGGGTTCAAGAAATATCCAGCTGCATGTATAGGGCGATGGAGTTGATTGTTCCATCTATTATCTATAATCTCCCATATAGGCCCATACTTAGTTACCCTGTCTTTGTATGCTGCCCTTATCTGCTCCTTTGCCTGATCCATAGCCTCATAAATGTAGCCCATGGCTAATTTTTCCCCATCCACCAACCGCAACACCTTAACAAGAGGCTCAACAATTTTCACAACCTCTGCTGTTTTTTTCCAAAATAAATTGTCAAAAACTTTCTTCTTTGTGTCTTTCCCATCTTGTTTGCGGCTCCACTTTGATGCATTCCATTCATCACTTGAAAACATCTTTTTCAAGTTTTGTGCTTGGGAAAGAAGAGATTGCAACGTGAGGAAGTTTGTTGCAAATCTCGTGATGGCTGGCCTAACAAGTTCTCTGCCCTCAGTGTTTTTCCTCATTAGGTTCAATACCCATGAGTGATTGTAGATGTATTTTGTGATGCTTTTGGCATGCTCTACAGTGTTCTTGATCCAATCTTGTTTTCCTATATCCTCAAGCATGAGGTCTATGCAATGTGCAACACATGGAGTCCAAAATATTGTTTTGTGTTTAGTCTCTAACATCTTACCAACAAGAACATAGTTAGAGGCATTATCTGTGATGATTTGTACAACATTTTCCACCCCCACCTCTACAACAACCTCATCCAAAAGCTCAAACAACAAATTTGCATCTTTCACCCTATCAGATGCATCAACTGATTTCAAAAACATAGTTCCTTGTGGACAAGAGGCAAGAAAATTTATTATGGTGCGGTTCTTGCCATCACTCCACCCATCTGACATAATAGTACATCCTGTTTTGGCCCATGATAATTTACAACTCTTCAAATATTCATCTATGGATGCAACTTCTTTCTGCAAAAGAGATCCTCTCAAGTCATGCATACTAGGGCCTTTGAAGCCCTTACCAGTAGCAACAATGGAATCAAACATAGGCTGGTAATAAGGTGAGCGGGCAGCATTGAAAGGGATATCTGCATCATACCACCATCTAGCAATGTATTCAAAAGCTGCTTCTTTGTATTGCTTCTTCCAATGGTTATCTAAGGTGGGCTGATTTTCTGTTGGCATGGAGGCACTAGCAGGTGTGGAAGATGGAAAAAAGCTTTGGATGTTCTTTCTTTTTTGAGGCCGGTTTTCTTGACTATGAGTGGATGTGGGAGGCATATACCGAAAGGGGTCTCTAACATGGACAGAGGGGTCAGAGCAAGAGCCTTCAACACTTGTTTGGGCCATGGCATGTTGCCTCCTCCCTATTTCAACATCCATCTCTTTTTGCCTAGCCTTCTCTTCTTTATGTTTCTCAAGCAAACTTATCATTTCACATCTAATGGCATCAATATCAGGTGCATCACATGGGGAAACTTGGCCTCTTTGACCAGCCAAGTGTTGTTTCAACCTATGAATCCCCCCCCTCCCCCCCCTTGATGTGTTTCTTACAATATTTACAAAATACTTGATTATCAACTATGTCTGCATGGTTCCATGTAGGGTCTTTAACTCGGGGGGCCATTGCAAATGCAAAGAAATCTGAAAATGCAAATAAAAAAATATATTTTCAGATTTCCTATTTAATAAGATTTAGAAATAGGGGCAAGTTTAAAACTTAACATACCTTTCAATGTGCACACAAATGAGGTCAAGAAACACTCCAAGCTTGTATATGGGCTGCACCCTCCAAATGTAGATGTGAAGACCACCACAAAGAGCCCACAAGCAATGCCAAACAAACCCCAAGCTCACTCCAAATCAACACTCTTCAATGCTGCCCCAAGCCTCCAAATCCTTACAAATGAGAGAGGTGCTCACAAATAGAAGTGAGGAAGTCTCTATATGGATGCCAATATCACCACAAAGAGCCCACAAGCAATGGCAAACAAGCTCCAACTTCCAAGCTCACTCCAAAACTAAACTCTTCAATCTTTTGCTCACAATGCTCACAAATGCTCAATGAGAGAGGTGTGAAGTGAATAGAGGGGGGGAGTGTCTATATAGCAATAAATTAGGGTTTAGGTTGTTTAAAAAATATAAATTTTAATTAAAAAAGTGAGATTTTTAAAAAAATGCCCTATGGCAGCGTTGCCCCACGACTTGTCGGTTTTTGATGAAACCGGACCGGTTTGGGGCCAAACCTGCCGGCTCCGTACGGAACCAGCCGGTTTGGCCCCAAACTGGTCAACTGATCTGGTTTTTCTACTGGTTGGTGCCAAAAATAGTCAGACCGATCGAACCTGTCGGTTCCGGTTCCAGTTTGACCGGTTTTGAAAACACTGGTTCTCCTATAAATAGGCATCATTGTTGTTGTTTCTCTATATCATCATCACATAGTCTATTATGCTTTCGCTTGCAAATACTTGGAGGTCTATTTTGGAGCATTGGCTTACTAGGAGCAACAAGAGTAGAAGTTGCACCGGTGAGGTAAATCTTTGGAGTCCCCAACTTTGGTCTACTTAGGGCTTCTACCTCTCCCTCTTGTTATTCACCCATGACAACTCTCGCACAAGGTGCTACTAACACTCAGGGGTTAATGTGCCAACAATGTATTCACAAAGGTAAGCATCCCTAATCCTTTTCTTTCCTTTATATTGGTATGGTTGTTTATGTTTGATGTATCATGTATTAGACTAGGACAGAGTAACATATCTGTCTATTGCATTATTCTCTTATAGACCTTGCCTACTATCCACCACATGGCATTACAACCCTTAGCTTAGATATCTCATTTGCTTATTACCTTTATTCTTGCAACCTTAGGATTCTAGTAAGATCCCATGCCCTTTCTTAGACAAAGGCTTTGGAACTCTACGCCGTTGATATGAGTGTGGACTATTGTCTTCTAGATCTGCAACCATTACACGTCTTAGAATTTTTTGGCTTGTGTGTTGGCCCTGGTATGGTCTCTTATTTATAACCTAATCTATATTATTGAGAAGGAAAAGAAGGTAATCATATTGACAATCTTAGCATAACATACATTATGGTGAACCCGATGCGATTCTTACTCCACCATTGAATGAGTCATCTTCATGTTTTCTTTTATTTCCCGTAATGATTGTCTTCACCATCATTGCATTTTGGTGAACTTGATGTGAATCTTACTTCACCATTGAGTGAGTCATTTCACATTTTCTTTTATCTCCTATTTAGTTGCTACTTTATTAACTTCTTACCTACATTATCTTTCGTCCTGCTTCTTAACTTATTACCAATCTGCTAAGCATACCTTGCTCGACAAATTTATCTTATCGTCCTACCATGTAGCTGTTGACCAAAATTACACCCCCATGTAATTTCAAACAACTCATAAAAAATGGACTTAGTCATTTTGCTCAGGAAAGCCGCACAAGACTAAGTCATTTGCGGAGTGCAGTCACATAGTCTTCTGCGGGTTCTCCTAACCCGAGGAACAAGGGAACTTGAGCAAGGACTTAGGCGGATTTTTGACGGAGAGAGTGTTTCGCGGAATTGGCTAGACTTCGCGGCACTAAGGAAATCACTACTTTCAAGTCAAAGACAAGTCAAAGCAAGCAGGGTTTGGTGCTTGCGAAAAAAGTTAAAAAATCGGCTAAGGACAAGATCCGTTGAGTGAGTAAAGGAACACGAAGCTTAGTGCTTCGCGGCATGGAGAAACACAGTGTCACACGGACTTGGAACACAACATTCCGCGGACTTTGTCAATTCTGCGGAACCAAGGATGAAGTCCACCAAGATAAAGCGCCACGATATAGTAGAAGAGGCGCCACTAGGCACCACACGGTGCGGAAAAGTAAGTTCAAATGCGACTAAGGTTGGAAACTGCAAGACACTAACTTAGTACACCGCGGGTTTCCCAATTGCAGTGTTGTCCGGGTTCTCATAGGGCCGTGGAACGGAGGAACATAGCCGCATATAAAATGCTGCACAAGAAGGAAAGACCTCCACGAAAAAACAGGAGTATTAAAGGTGGAACCCGCGGAAGTCCAAAAGCCACATAACAAAAGGAAAAGCCATGGAGCATTAAAAAAAGACGCAGAACGTTGTCGAAGCCGCATTACAAAGAAACTCCGTGCATGAGGAAGGTAGAGCTGTTGGAAACTATGAAGACCATCTGAAGTTCGCGGATTGCGCATAGGAGCCACGCCTAATTCGAAAATCAACGTTCAACCACTCCACCAACCATAATTTAATGGAGTACGGGCGTCGTCTTCCTCGACCTGCAAATCTAGTTACGTGTGATTCGAGCCATGTCAGGTGCCCACGCTTCTCTGCAAACATCTATGGTGATTGGTCCTTGGTGGTTAAATCCATCTTCTTCTTCTCATTTCTCTATAAGTATGGAACTCATCCATTGTAAAAGGGATCTCTCTTTTGTTGTAAAGGCACCATGCCAAAATGGGGGCCGACTTCCCACGAGTTTCAGACCTCGGACTTGGTCTCTACAATGTGTTTTCACCTTCTGCCATTGTTGTAACCGAATGTGCGTACTTTAAGCAATGAAATTGGGTGTTTGTGGCTATTCTCTGCTCTATTCTCGCGTTTATTGCATTCTTGCCTCTTTGTTCACGTTTGGTATGCTGTGTGTGTTGCATTTGTGGGTTTCTCCATTTTCGTGTGTTGTTAATGTGCGGAAGGGGTTAGTTTACATGACTTTAGTCTGTGGCACATTTGTCTGCCCTCTCTTGCGTTTTCTCCCTTTTCTTCCCCTTGTAGAGAGTGATTGCCCTTCTCTTCTGGTGCTATCACCACCCTTTTAGCAGGTTTTGCTTTCTACATTTCTCTCCCTCTCCCTATTCCCTTGGATGTGTTAGTGTAGGATAGCTTTGGAGTAGTGGTAGCATTAGTTTAGATAGGTTGAGGAGTCGGCCTTCTCGGGAGGTCTATCTCAAGCCGCAAGTCTCACACTTGGAGACAGTCCCATGTTGCCCAAAAATTCTAATTTTCATGTATTCTTATTCAACGGGTACAATTTTTGGCGACAACGGTAGCATCTGCTTAGTGCTCAAAATACTAATTGGGCCTCGTTTCCTCAATCACAACCCTTCTATGTAGATTGTAATATGGCTGATAGTAACACTAAAAAACTCTTGCCCAATATATCTACAAATAGGGTTTCCACGAGATCTCACTCAAACAAACCTATACCCGAAGAAGAATTAGAGTAGTATGGTAAAGAAGAGGATAACATCTATCCCGACTATACACCCACAATGCAAAAGTTTATCCAAAGCTTTCTTGAATTTGTTGGGGATGCTCTTGAATCCATCCAACAATGTATAGATGAGCTCCTCTATCAACACAATCCTATTTACATATTTGAGAGAATATTTTCTGGGTTCAATTGTGTGATTTTTTTATGCTCTATGCATTTTGAATCACATCCTGTGATTCATCGTCAGGAGGAAATAAAAGATAATGAGAAATATAGAACAAGTTCACTATTTTATTTAAAAAAAAAGAAATAAGTTGAGCAAGACTTGCAAAAGGAACAATTTTGCCCTCACACCAGGAAGCTTCAACTCAAAACCATGGAAATGCAACCAGACATCTGGAAACAATTGACAAAACCCAAGAAGAATTCCCCAAAATCCTTCTCATGGACACGTAGACCTTGAATAAAACATTCTCTCAATTACCCAAAATTCCATTATTTCATTTCCTTGGAAGGAGGTTTGGCACAAGCTCCAATAATTTGGAGTTTAGGGATAGTTAAGAATATTAGATAATTTAATTATATTCATTTGTGCTTTGTTGATTACATTTTGAATTTCAAAAGATTTATTTTATTTTATTATTTTAAATTTGCCTTTCCTGAACCTCAACAGCTCAAGGCACTTACAATATCACTTAATTATATTCATTTGAAAATCAACCAGGTTGCCTTAATTATTATCCGTGGTATAATTCGGATAGATCAACGATAAATGATTTATACTATTTTTTACTTTAAAAAAAATGCTTTAATTGTACCCACAACAACTCCCCGCTACCGTGTTTTCCTTATCACGAAAATATTTTCACTAGAAGATTATGTGGATTACTGCTATAGTTATCCGTAAAACAATTTGATTAGGACAACGATAAACGTAGTAAAAACTACATACCTATCACAAACTCAAACCTCAAAATTCTATCGAGTTGAATGAATCGTAAGGCGAATGACATCACCTCACGAATCAAAGGCACGAAGATGCACTTAGCCCGCAAAGGACAACTTCAACATTACCCTCTTTATTTTTATTACACCATAGTTTAAATTTATTCCATTTCCAATTTTATTTACGATCCCTGCATCAGTGGTCAAAATGACAACCCGACACAAGTCCGACATTCAATGACCATTCCGTAGTCCTTGGGCAAGGGTTCCAAACGCACTTATTCGACAACCGGGATAGGGTTATTCCGATCCCCATGGCCACGGGGACTGGGGACAACACGAGCACAAAGGGGGCACTACAAAATTAAGACATAAAAAGGTGGCGACTTTATGTTTTAAAAGCTTACCTACCACATGGAGCGCCCCACTTGGAGAAAGGTGCCCAAAAAAGTATAAAAGGATGTAGAGGGCTCATTTGTAAGAATCATTGGATCATCTAGTTCTTCTATGAGAAAACATTTTGCTTCTTTTCAGCTGTTAAGGATGAAACCCCTTGAGAGCAAACTATTGAGGAGGGAAATCCTCATTAGAATTCAGATTTGAGGAAGGAGACCCTCATTTCTTTCACTTTGGAGCTTCAGAAAAACGGATATCAGTAAGGGCATCGAGTTAGAAGAGTGTTGCAGCGATTGTCAGTGGTTTGAAGGGTTTTTGGATCAGTTTTTTGCCATTTCCAGCCTGGGTGCCCCATTTTGTAATTCGGGATGGAATTTTTATGTTTTCCCGTTGCTGAAAAATTCTGTAATAAATATATGAGTGCTGTCATTCTCATAGATCATTTTCAGCTATTCTCTGTGTTGTAATTCCGCATATTTCTCTAGATATGAATTTTCAAAGTTTGCAGCTGCTTAGCCTGGAAAAATAATTAAATTAAATCGGATCTGAGTTTGTATCTGATTTTAAGTGGAATTTCTGATTGCTAAAATATTTTGCAATTATTCCCCGAAGTTAATTAATTTTCTCTAAGGGTTTGATAGGGAAAATCCCTTTTCTATAATTTTCTGCATAAGGGTTTCAGGCAAATCCAGATCTGCTGTGTTTTTTTATAAAAAGGGATGTTACATGAAGTTTGGCCCCCCAATCAAAAGGTAATTCATCACCGTGTCTTTCTATCTATGGCACTTGACCTCACTTTATTCTGTACATTCTATTTTCATGCACTATTGTGACCATCAGATTCTTATTATTTGGACACTCAGCAAAAGGATCAGCCTACAATGTCGTACTACAGAAGGCATCATTGATTTCCCACAAGTTCTTGTACTCTATCATCCTTTTCTCCAGCATCCTACCATTCTTGTACATGTGCTGCAAATCTGCCATTGCGAGAAAGAAGCCATTCTCATATTCCGGAGTTTCTCACCCCCAAGGGTTTGGGTGCTGCCACAGGTCTACCTCTGATTCTGTGAAGGATGTTTCGGAAGTCCCTTCCCCATCTCCATTGCTTTCCTTTCTTGCCTCTCTAGGACACAAAGCTCAGCCATTTCAGATAAGGAGCAGATTGGAACTGTTAAACATGCACATACAGATCAATTGCACCATCTCTCTTTTCCATACAGGGCTAAGGACTCCAGTTGATTTCCTAAACTCCCCCGGGTCTTCTGAGGGTTACATTTTAATTGGTAGGAATTGTATGATATACTTTGGAGGAGTTAAATCCCAAAGTATTAGTTTTCCATTCTTACATTTCAATTGTGTGGGATTATTTGGGAATTGTTTGTCGAGTGTTGTTTATATAGAGTGCATCTAGGGTTCTGAAATTCTGGATTTGCATTTTACTATATGTTCAGGTGGAATTTGTGAATCGGGAAGTAGTGTTCTTTAACACCTATCTCTATTTGCTGCAACCAAAAAAAAGAAGAGGAAAGCAGGTAGATAGGATATTTTTCATTATATGCAGACTAGGTACTACTTCTGTTTCATCTCTTGCAATTAAACATGGTAGAAAGATTTCTTTGCCTGCGAGTTGCCAACTTTGTGAGACCAAGGATCATTCATACACGAAAAGGGAAACCCTACTTTTGGAGTCAAACCTTAGACAGCTTCTTTTTCTCTCTTAGTTCTCTCTTAGTTTTCTGGTGTTGCTCTTACTCTGCGGTCCTGCTCTCGAATGGTTCCTTCGCTTGCCCAAGGGCTCTGTGATTGTATGGGACATAATGCTTTGGAGGTTTCAGTTTTTCAGCCAGAATATTCATCTCTGATAATTTTTGCAGTAGGAAAGATAATGAAGTGATGGTACCAACTGCAATACTGCCTGTTCGTGTTTACCTTCCCTGGTTCATACCTGTTCGTGTTTCCCTTCTATTCGCGCTTCCCTTCTAGTTTGTGCATCCCTCTCCCTTGTTCGCGTTGGGCATGATTGATCACGAGTCTCAGAGTCTGAGATACGGTTTTAATCGCTGGTTTTTCCTTAAACAAGGGTTTTTGAAACCTCCTTCACTTGCGAATCTTGTTGTATCTGTTAGGGCAAGGAAATATAGACGGAAATCCATTTGTTTTTTGGGCTCTCATGACAACTGGAGCTCTCACGACTGTGGGTTTCGACTGTTGGGGCTCTTGCGACTGCTTCGGCTCTCACGACTATGAATAATGACATTTGTACCCTTGCCTTTACCATCACAACTATTCACGACTACCCTGGGTTGTGACTAAGCTTTTCCCTTGTTCGTATTTCCCTTCTGGTTCGTGCATCCCTCTCCATTCTACCCTCCCAGTTCTTTTCTGCCCTCCCGTCCATCCTTTCCCGTCCTTCCCCCTGCTCTTCCATTTCTGTCTGCATTCATACTCTTCCTGTTCGCGACTGTCCTCTCTCTCCCCTGCTCCCGATTCATATCGAACTCACCCGACTGTTGGCATTCTGTTGGTCTTGTGCAGTTCGTTCATCTGTGCACACAAACCTAACACTCGAGTCTGTTGTGGCCCCTCCTGCAACCTTGTTTTGGAATGTGGTCTGTCTTTGCTCTCTTTGCTCTGTGGTCGGTGGGTACAGGTTTCAACTCTGGAACTCCTGGTTATAATCGCAGCGAACTGTTTGACTATATGCCCACACCATCACTTGAACGATTTTATTATTTGGGTGATTCCCCTAGCATTCCCCTCTCTCTAACTCCGTTACAGGCAGTCCATCCAATAACAATGTCTCCATCCAGCTCAACTGTACAGGCAGATTACATCGCAAGGAGGACAGAGCAAGGTCAATTTGAAGCGGGTCTACCCAGCATAATTGAGGAGCTCATACATAGATTGGAAATTGTGGAATCCTCTAATAGGGCTCTCCGCACGGACGTTTTCGAGCTTACCTCGCGGTTGGAAAAGGTTGAAGTAGATAATCTCTCTCTATGCGAGATCATTGGCACATAACACATCCAACTCCACCTCCAATATTATCAATGACCAGCTGCAAGCTGAGCTCTTGGACCTCAAAAACAAACAAGAAGAATTCAAAACCTAGCAAGAAAATCTGAAACAAATAGACTCCTGGGCCCAAGTGGTGAAGGGAAAGGGCATTGTTCCTCCTCCTCTGGCAGCTGTGAAAGAAGTGGTGCAGGTTAAGTTTATAGAGGAACGCACCTGTCGTGCCAGGGAACTTAACCTCAAAGTGAGAGGGCTTCCCACTCCTCCTTCCTCAAACCCAATGGCCATTGGGTCTAACTTTCTCACAGAACAATTGGAGCTCCCAGATGTGCAGCTTGACAGGGTATGGCTTGGGCTGGATTCTACCCTTTTCCTCCGTTTTAAATCAGCAGAAGATAGGCTTAGAGCGCTTAGAGCCAAATGCAAATTATTTTCCCTCCCCAATAAGATCTTCCTTGACGAAGACCTCACCAGAGCCCAAGTAGCTGAACTCAAGCAATCTCGTGAAGTAGTGATGTCAACTAGGAAAGCAGGAAAGTGGGCAGTAATCCGTAACCTCAGACCTGCCATTCGAGACTATTTCCCTCCTGGATGGGCTCCCGGGTCCAGTTCCAAATGACAGTCTCGTGAGGGAGACTACGAAGCAGGGAAATCTCCATCGCTTGTTGGAATGGCAACGGGTTATTTTGGTTTTCTCTTGGTGTTCTCTTTGACACTCTAGGCTTCTCGGACATTCTTTTCGTCACAGAGACCCATGAGAGCCTTGTTCGTCCTCTCCCTGAGGTTCGGGGGTATCACTGGATTTCTATTTTTAGGCAGGAGACTCGGAGTTCGGGGGGTGTCAGGGGTTCTGGACGGGGTTACTTGCTTGATCAGAGATACTTTCCAAAACAACGTTTCAATGGTCGCGGCGGATGAGTTTTTCCACTTTTTTGGGTCAAGATCAGACGGATGTCACCACACCTTAGAGACTTCTATATAGCCCTACTTTCCACCAGCTTCCTCCCCTTATGCCATTCATAATGGCCTATCGGGGATCCCTTCTTCGACCTCCACAAGGTATGCACCAGTTCATCATCTCGATGAAGGTCCTCATCTTGGGGGACTTTAATGAACCAAAAACCTCCAGTCCCTCTTCACGACAGGACTAGTGATGTGCTTTGTACCGTTGAGATAGATCCCGACTCCATCTGGTATTCAGAGAGAGTCAGATGACTATGCAGGGACCTTTGACATCCTATGGCCACATCTCTTACAGATGGGAGAGTCTCATGAGTTGTTGATTCTAATGGGCTTTCGTGCTTCCCCGACTCCAGGTCCTTCACTTGTACTCCCCACGGTGGTTTTCCCTAGCAATTGTGGACTACATTCTAACCACCCCCAACCAGGTTCCTCACATCCACCACCTTTCCGTCTCCCCCATTTCCCTTGTTGATCATGGACCCTATTTTGCAAATTGATCCCCCCAGGTCCTGCATCACTCTCACTGCCCTCCACGTACTATTCTGAAGTTTGGTGAGGGTGACCCTGAAACCTTCTCTTCCCACCTTCGTCAACTTCTTCCCCCTGAGCCTCAGTTCACCTCGCTCCCCACGAACACAAAGTACAACCTCCTCTCCATTATCCATGAGGCTGCCTCAAATTCCTACCCCCACATCACTCTCACCCATCATAGCAGAAAAACTTGCCCCATGAACAAATGGTATGACAAGGATTGTAAAGCCCTTCACCACAGCTTCGTTTGCTTTAGTCCATGCTCTCCCATCATATCCCTCTCTCAAGTCATACCTATCGCCACCTCCTCCGCCACAAGAAACGTATCTTCATATCCCGACGAAGGCGGGAGCTCGAAGTATTTTCACACTCTCCCAAGCACTGATTCCTTTCACATTCTCCCAAGCACTTCTAGACGACACTCCCCTCTTCCACAGGACTGGATCCCAGCTCCATGTTCGCTCATACCTCCACTCTTTACGATGTCCCTAACCAACCCCAGACCCAAGTGGTATCCCCACCTTCTAATTGCCACATTTTCACCCACACAAATGTCAAAAATGCCATCTCAACCATGAATAGCAACAAAGCAGCGGATGAGGAGGGTTTCCAGGCTGAACTCTTCAAGCAGGGTCTTAGCATCCTCAACAGCTACTTAGTGGATCTCTTCAACCAGGTGGTTTGCACAGGCTTTCCAAAGCCCTGGTCCCACCACATTATTCACCCCATCCACAAGTCAGGTCCTACCTCTGATCCCAACAACTACCGAACGATCATGGTGGGTCACACTTTCGCCAAGCTTTATGCTACTGTGCTTCACATGCGAGTTTCAGAGTTTCTGGACCAGAATCACTGCAAAGCTAAAGGATAGGCGGGATTTCGACCAACCTACCAGACCATTGACCACATTCTCACTCTTCGGGCCATTATTGAGGAGGCACGACATCACTCTTCCAAAGTCTTATGTTGCTTTGTCGACCTTCGGAAAGCCTTTGACTCTATTCCGCAAGAAGCTCTCTTCCAGAGGCTCAAAGAGATCGGTATTTCCGAGACTCTTTTAGCTGCCATCATGCGCCTTTATGAGGAGGTTTTGGGCCGTCTCCGCACTGCTACTGGGCTTTCTGACTTCATCAGGAGTACCATTGGGGTCAAGCAGGGTTGCCCTTTGTCTCCTACATTGTTCAACATATACATAGACGAGCTGGAGGATTTTCTCAGGGACCACATCCAGGAAGGTGATGACTTGTCTTCTCCACCAGGTTCTGATCTATATTCTCCTTTTCGCAGACGATGTAGTCCTTCTTGCCTCCTTGGCAAAAGGTTTACAGAGACAGTTGGATGCCCTAGCCCTCTTTTGTGATAACAGGTAGTTGACAATTAACCTAGGTAAAACCAAAGTTATGATATTCAATACCCTGAAAATAGTTGATTTTCATCTCTTCTACAAGGAGAGGAGCTTGAGATCACCAACTCTTATACGTACTTAGGAGTGCTCTTTTCTGGACCTCGCTTTAGCTTACGACCGGCACTCCAACCTCTGATTAATAAGGGCTATGGCTCCCTGGCAAATCTTAGAAGAGACAGTGCTTCCGCCATCACTTCCAGGACATCCCATCTAAGTTATCCCTCTCGAACTCTCTTGTTAGGCCCACGGTTCTTTATGGCTTTGGAGGTTTGGGGGCCTTCCCTCCTTGAGCCCAACTGGGCTGCTGTGGAGAGAGTTCAGATCCTTCTTCTCAGACGTATCATCAGATGCAAGGAGACGGTTCCCCATAATATCATCCTGGCAGAGTTCGGTGCTCGTCCCTTTAGGTTGGAAGCAATTTTTGGCATTGTTTCCCTCATACATCGCATTCGGAGGCTAGTTGATTCCTATGCGGGAAGGGACAGTACCCCTACCTTGCTTACCGCTCATCGGAGGCCATTGCTTTAGCTGATCACCCTAGTCACCCGTTGTTGGTATGTCGGAGTTTCACGACTGCTTGAGTCTATTGGTATTCAGACAAGTCACCTCCCACCATACAGTTATTCCTTGGAAGCTCCCGCTCATCTCCTTCCGAGCAAGCAGGATTTGAACAGAATCATCAGAGACGATATATCTACAGACAGTTCATTCAGTACACCTGGACCAACCCCTAGGGTGGGCTACATCCAAAGATGTCCTTCTACGCTTCACACTTTCTGGAGGTCAATAATGGTCTTATCTCTCAGCCCTAGTATATCTCCCGGCATTGGATGCACGCTCTTCGCATCTCCCTAGGTCAGTTCAGGGTCGGATCTCATAGACTCCGGGTTGAATGTGATCATCAGATTGATCGTTCCGAGCAGACCTGTCAGCTCTGTTCCCTCCAAGAGATCAAAATGGAGGAGCACTTCATCTTCAAGTGCCCCATCTACTACAAGATCAGAGGGAGATTCCACTGCATGTTTAGAGAGCATCCTACCTTTGCCGAATTCTTCAGATACTATGACCAGAGGTGCCTTGCTCTTTATCTGCATGAGGATTTTAGGCTTCGGGGGGCGACCCTTCAACCTTCCTCTAGGCAGACGACTACACCGCAAATTACTTCCTTTTTTACAGTGCTCTCTCCTGGGAGGGGCACTAAGCGGCAAGGTGGTACCATCCCTAATTACTAGTCGAGACCAGTTCGTGCCCAGAGCATTGTTCCACATACCTGGGAAATCTAGTCACATATGAGGTCCAAGGCCATGCGATGGTCCTTGAGATCCACCAGGACGAGCACATAGAGCTCATCCTTCTTCCGGGCATCGGTACTCTAGACCCTCCACAGTCTAGATACCAGGCTCCAGCACATTACTAGCTTCTTTCCGTCAGCTGGGGGTACTGGTTGAGGAGTTATCTTGCCTCCTCTCCCTGGAAAATTATGTTAAGTAATTAAATGATATCTGCCTGGAGAGTGATTTTAATCATTTGTTATTATAAAGCAATATTCATTTAATTATTTAATTATGGAAATTTAAGTGGTTTTTCCCACCACCTTCTAGTATTACTCACAAAAAATATTTAATTGAGCAAATTATGTACAGCTTTATTATTTAATTTAATTCCCCAAAAATATCGAAATTAAAAGGGAATTAATTAAATAATATTAAGTGGCTTTTAATGTCAAAAATACCCTTAGAAAGGGGACACCACACATAGGGAGAATAAAATATTTTTAAATTGTGATTTCCCTCCAAAAGGGATTTCGAATTTTGTGCCTCCTTGTTTATAAAAGGTCTTGGGATCATTGTAAGGGTTATGTTACGGATAAATTCAATTTTACTCCATGCTTGGAGTAGGGATGTATGCCCACCATTGAACCCTCTCTCTTCTGCTTTGGAGATCTTTTGTAGCTGGTTATTGTAGATCAAATTGAAGAAGTTATTTGCCTTTGATAGATCTCCATGCATTGTGTGTGAAGTTTGCCAAATGTATCCATTTGGTTAATTTGCAAGTAGAGAATTGTTTTCTGACTGTAGCGATTCACCGTCTCTCACCCTGTGAATTGATTGTTGATAGCACATTAAGCACTGTTTTTGTGTTGCATTTTTGTGCTTCAATCGATTATAGGTTGAAGGCTTGATGACAGGTACTTACGAACTTTGCTACTAAATGGCTAGAACTTGATCACTGTATTGAATGTTGATTCGAGATAAATCTATCTGAGGATTTTGCTAGTTTTGTGCCCTCTGCAAGAGGTCGATTGGAGACAGAACTTGATAGTTCTGGTTTGGCCCATTAATGAGATTCAGAACTTTTTTTGATTAATTGAGCAAGTGCTGTTTCATATCCAGCTTGTATTTATAAAGTAGCTCATATTTGCATGTAAAAATAGATCTGTGGGCAGCATCTTCTATACAGATTTAATTTAGTATCCTCTGTGGTTGCAATTAATTTTGTGAAAGGCGATTTTATTTAATGCATATTTCATTGGTGTTTTGGGCCTCTTTTTAGCAGCAAACTGTAGAAGTGAACTAATCTGAGTGTGAAGCATGTTTTCACCTTCATTTTGGATCAAAAATTTATAAGTCGATTGCATTTCTTCTTGTTGCTACTTATTTTTAAGTATTGACGACTCCGAGTAACGTGCATGGCTTTAAGATCGTTCTGAAAGGATCTTTCATTGCTTGTTCATCACTAAGCCTTTATAAGGTAAAATCGATGGGGATGAACTGATATATATTTTTGGAGTGTTGAATACTCTGGGCTCAGAATGGTTTGATTAAGATTGTTCAAGTGTTCTCCCCACTTGATTGCTTGATTGGCAGCGACTATGTGACTAGGTTTGGATCTGATTTTATATAAGCATGGAGGTACTTTGTAGTGATTTGATTGAGATAAAACTTTTGAGTATTCTGGGCAAGATTAACCGTGGGGCTGGATAGAGGATTTAGAGTGCTCTAATAGCAGCCATATGTACGTCAGTTTATGACAGCCTATTTAATATGGATTACTGAGTGTATTAGCTCATCTAAAGTTAATCATTCGTGTTATTTGATAGAGGCCATTAAACCCCTCTTCTTGGGTTTATTGAGCCATCTAATTGAATGCACATTTAACAATTGGCTGGGTCTGATCAATTGCTGCAGTGTTCTAATCAGTTTTTGTGTTGATTTTCTATTTGAGTGTTGCATTTTCCATTGATCCCCTAAAGGGGGATATTACACCTTCTCCTCTCTGCTGGTTCAGGTTTGACGAGCATCTACAGACTTTTCCGGGCTTCTCTCTCTGCTCGTTCTTCTCTTCTTTCTTTACTTCCCTGTTTGTTCTCGGGGACCTTTTGGTCCTCTGGCTGGAGTCTTACTTGCCTTCTTTGTATGTTTGCACTCCCATTGACCTACTTTTGTGGTCATTTGTTGGACATTTAATATATTTATCTTATCTTATCTATTTGTTTCTTGTTAAATCCTAGGTTGTTTGACCTAGGTCCCATCCGTCACACATCATTGTGTCTTTATTATTTGCAGAGTTCTTGTTTGCGCTGTATCTCTGATTCTTAATTTTCCCATTCTTTCTAGCATTTTGTCTATCAGACTATTTCCCATTCAGCTCTACAACCTCAGTTGACTAGGGAACTCAGTTTTCCAGTGTCACCAATATTAATGTGGTTTTGTTTCATTAATTTCTGAGGTGCATTTTCCAATTGACGATCACCATTTCAATTTCCCCTTACTGCTGTCCCCACTCAAGAGAAGACGTCTCTACATGGAGGATCCTAAATCCCCTCGAGGGTTTTTGGCAATAAAGTACATACATGGATCCAATTGTCAATCTCTGCAACAAGCTGGGAAATTCAATTCCCCCTCCCACCCCAAAGATGACTCTGTGTATAGGAGCCTAAATTCCTTTGAGGGCATTCAGTAATAAGGCGCTACAGGGATCTGATTGTCATTCTCTGCAACAAGCTGGGAATGCTTGTTATCCATCTCATGGGAGTCTTGCACAGGGCACAGTCACTTGTATTTGTTGATAATTGCCACAGGTATCTGACATGAAATCACAGAGGAAGGTTCAGATTTGATATGGTATAATCAGATGGACATAAATATTGAGTTCTTGATGCCTGTTTATGTTTCTGTGCACTTTGCCATGGTTTTGTATCAATGCGAGCATGTGGAAACCTTATGATCCTGCTTGAAAGCAATGTTCACCTTATTAATGTAAACAGGTTAAGTGCTTGTCCTTTAGACATCTCTCTTTTTTTGTCACATATTTCAAATTTTGAGAGTAATTTGCTAAGGACTTGAAGAGAACTACGTATTCTTTGCAACAAAAGCCTCTTAGAACATGGCACAAAATTGATTACTGCAACGAATCCCTTGCAGAGGTAACAAAATTTGATTTTCTGTCATCAATTTTCTCGATAATTATATGGTCTGCAGTATCTTATTTCAGTTTTAGAAATTTAGGTATCTCTTTCTAATTAGATGCTAATTTTTATTTTATGAAAAAATACTATGTTTTCTGGGCTGTTACTCTTTTACTAGCTTAATAGAGGATGCTATCTACTTCAATTTAATATCTTGGTGGCTTACACTTTTCTGTTTGATTTTTGTTTTACTCTTATGGCGTATCCAGCTGTGCCAAGGTCAAAGTTTTCTGTCAGCCTTGTTACCTCATTGTACAACCTCTGTACTAGTATTCCTAGTTCAACCATCGTTCCTATGGCTAATAGTTTATGTTATAGATGACATAGCTGACTATGAAATGGATTTGTTAAGGTTATCAGACAATGGTATTTACAACATTCACTAGTTAATTCCTATGGGCTAAACGTATATGAATCTATAATATAGTCCCAAGTGGCATCAATGGATGTGTCGTGCAATGGACAACCACATTGTCATTCATCATTAGAGGGCAAGCTTTATTATGGTCTCCTTATCCCCTTTACCTTTGATAAATGTGGCCTATTTCTCTTTTCTGATTATTCATTCCTGTTTTTGTTGTAACTAATGCAGCTGAGGGATGCAAATTGTAATTAATAGAATGGAAAGGAGGTTTGAGGAGATTATGGCTGGAAATGATCTCTCTATTAAAAGGTACGACCTTTTTAATGCATCTCAATTATTTGTTCTTTTTGGCATACCTCATAAGTTGTTAGAGTACTTTTTTGCTTCTTTTATTTAGAGACAGGTTCTCAATTGCGGCCATGCCAATGGTGATTTCAATTTTTTTTTGGTCAATTGGCAGCTATATTACCTTGCAAGTTGGTTTCTGCATGAAATTTTTATTAGTTTTTGCATGTTATACAGAAACATTCAATTGTATTTGTTAATGTTATGGGTTGCACTATACAACCCATCATAAGAGCATGGGGAACAAAATTCTAAGCAAAATAAATATAATATGGAAAATGGTACTTTAAAGGTCAAAAAAGGATCCTAACATATTCATTATGTTAATTTATATTTTATTATTAAAGCTAGCCTGGAAAGAAATTTATCACGCAGAACACAAAAACCTTCAAATCTAACAACCTATGATGAAAAAGCGCATGGTATTGAAATGTGTAAAAAATCATTAATAACATGAACAAGTGTAAAAAATCTTTAGTGATACGAACAGTATTGAAACAATGCAGGTTTACTGTTAAACAAATAAATAAAGTAAATGAAGATTTACAAACTTCTTAGAACAAGGCAAAGGAAATAATGCTAGGATGAAGAACAAGAGAAAACAAGCGATAATACCTTGACATTTTACTTGGTTTTGAAATTATTTGGACGTTTTCTTCTATTTTGCAAGATTTAAGTGTCTTTTTTTAATTCAAACTATGTTGCTAGTTTTGGAAATCCTTGGACATCACCTCTTTATCATATTTGATATACCGTCTGAATTTAATCGTGTTGATTGGGCCAAATGGATCTGACTGAAATATCCCTTGTGGGATACCACTTAGAAAAGCACAAAACACTGACAATTTGCAGCCAAACAGAATTATGATTTTTGCAGAAAATAAAACTAGGGCAGCGAATAGAAATAAATCTATAACTCACAAAATACTTGCCTGAATCACTTGAAAATTTATAGAGAGCTTGATAACAATAAAACTAACACTAGAAAATTATTTTTGGAATTTTTCAGATAATAGAACACTGCCAGAAAATTACAGCGTGCCCTAAACAGCTGGAAAACTTCTAAAATTCATATATTTCCGAATACAAGTGCAAAAATTATGAAACTTTGGAAATAACATTTACAAATATAGAAGATGGTATTCCAACCTTCAGATTTGAAAATGGCCAACTGAAAACCCTCCAAATAAGGGCTGCAATCTCTAAAACAAGTCGCCCTTTTTGGTAGATGGTCAAAACCCTTTGAAATCCTCTGGAAATGATGCCAAACCCTTCTTTTATTGCTGCCGTAAGTCTGATCTGAAAACTCACTGATTTTCTTCACCAAACCTCTCCAAAAACCCTCAAAACCCTATCTCTGAAACCTCTGAAAATATCTCTGTGAATCAGCCCTGAAAACAGCTCCAAAATGACAAGCTAGGGTAGATCTTTCACTATCGAAGAATGCCCTGCTAGCTAGGGATGGATCTCTCACCACCGAAGTTAGGGTTCCTGTGGGATCTCACTCCACAAGCTGAAGATTTGCAAACAACAGTTGCACATGAAAAGAAATAGTTGAGTATGCATAAAGTATCCTCTCCTTTCTTCCCTCAACTCCTTATATAACCTTTTCCATGGCAAAAGAACCCTAAAAGGTCCTAGTCGCATTTTTCCTTAGGATGGGCCAATAACATAAAGTAACTTAAGTTACTTTTCACCTTTTAAGTCGCCATGGTCCCAAAGTGACCCCCAACGCAAAATTAGAACATAAGTACCATGTGGCCCCTCCCTAACGACAAAACATAACATCTAGCCCCTCCAAAATCTCTTATGCACATGTCAATAAAGAATAATAATAAAATGGACTAGATATTCATACCCAATAGCTCCCAACGTCCATAGCCCCTTGGGTATGACCAAGGCTTGGACTCGAGTTGGCCCCTAGGCCTATGGCGTAGGAAAGGGGACATTACACTTTGACTCCAGCTAAGTAATGCTACATCCAGCAATTATGTTTTTGCTCTTATTTTTTATAGTGCAACCCCTGTATCTAGTTTGTTGACATAGCTTAACTATGCCGCTGGTGATAATAAGTGATTGAATTTGTTATCCACATTTATCTAAAATGTTCTTACCCTTAAATAACAAAAATCAATAGCTATAGAAAGAAAGAATACCAACATCTTGTTTGCACATTCATAATTTTATTTAGTAAAATAATAATATGGAAGATCCCAGATCATGGGGTAGGGCATGATAGGCCTAAAAAGCTTAAGGTTGCATGATAACCCACACCTGTTATGGGCAGTGATACAATTTCATGCATTGATGGCGCAGATCTAGGGTCAACCCTCAGGCTAGCAGGAGGATGTGAAGGGTTTTTAGAAATGCAAGTGGGTAGCCAATATAGGAGTGATCTATTTCTATTGATATTCCAGAAATAAGGATACTAATACGTCCGAATTGTCAATCATAAGAGGATGAAAAAACCTTCATGTTGAAGGTTACTCCCAAATCATTGTCAATGACCATAAAAGGCGATGGAGTTGAAGGCTTGCAAATCACAGTGTCCATCATAGATGAAGCTAAGTGGTTATCATTCCAAGTTTGACTCTATATCATACTCCCATGTCCTTTTGCACAATGGCAATAAGATGGCTGGTGTAGCATCTAATAATGAAGTTGGACTTCTCCCCTTATGCCATAAATAGTTTGGTCACCAATGTGGCACCATTTCATGATCGTTGATTCTAGTTTACTTCTTGGCGATCACGGTGCAATTTGCTACTGAAACCAGTATACGCAAGGCAAATAGCTCATCCTCTCATAGTGATCTTTGCTACAGATACTCGCTCTTTCCCCTTATGCACTCAAAGTTTCTAGGGCATAGTGCGCTGGGCTTGGGAGGATCCGATCCATATAGAATAGAACTGGGGGGAAGGATGCCACCCCCAGATAATGGTTTAGGTGTAACCGTGCCCCCATCTATAAGTGAAAGTTCCTGGCCTTCGATGACCTAATCTATATATCATATCTCTGGGTTTGAGATTTGGCTCATGCTTTGGAGAGGAAATACACTTTGCCCCCCACGATGGGGCTCCCACATATGTATAGAATGGGGGGTCATGATCATTGATTCTAGTTTACTTCTGTGGCAATACAGAGTGCCAATTGCTACTGAAACCAGTATACGTGTTGCAAAAAATAGATCATTGTTACAGACAATGGAAGCCCATCTACAGTCTTTTATTGCAAAATTACAATGTCACACCTACCAAATTCATGTCTTAATTGGTTGACTGGGGTAATCTTTCTGTACTTATGTTGATTATCTCAAACCCAGAAGTTAATAATGCATGTTGCTACTCTAAATCAAGAACTATGCTTAAAAACAACTTATAATAGAATTTAGAATCCTTGCTTGAGTGCTGGAAAGTGAAACCATGCATGCAAGAAATGAAGTATAGAGCATGTGAAGAACAAAAAAAATTATCACAACAAGATGGTCACAATATCCTACCTGGGAGACACCCAATGTGAGGAAGTTCCAGCATGGAATTGGGGTTGTGCTTCTTAGATCTCTGTCAAGTCAAAATGCAAGGTCACAAGCTCCCAAGGTGATTGGCAATCGGATTGTAACAACCCAGTCTCTCCTGTTCTGCATCCAACTCTCTATTGCTTTGTAAATCAATTGCACTTATACAACTTGTTGCAAGTCAGATGCTCACACTCTGAATAATGTTTGAGCTTCCTCCCAAGACTTTCTCTTGAACCAAGAACATTGAAAATTGAAGCTTAAGGCTTCAAGTTTGAGCAAAAAATTGGTCAACAGTGGGGATGGCAACTCCCCACAAATCCCATTCTGGACGGTTGGTATGTTCTGTTTTTTTCCGGAAGATGTGAAATATCAGACATGGCTTGAACACCCATTTATGATTCCTCTGCAATGATGCATAGCAAGCCACCCTGAATCCACCTCTGCTTGAGAAGCTACAACTCAATGAGGGAAATCTGGTTGTTAGTGCAAAATGATTCTTTTCGTCATCCATGCTTGATTAAGTGTTGGCATTTTTGAATAAGTTAATTTGGGTATGAGTTCAGTCTGGACTGAATCAATCCATTGATGCACATGTGACAAGTTCGGGTACGAGGTTACAAAGAAAAACTTCCAAATGCACCGTAACTTTGTCCTATAGGCTCCCTTTTTTCAAGTCGTTTGAAGCATTGGAAAGCTATTGAGTATCTCTATCATTTGGTGGAGGTTGCATCAGGTTTTGAAATACGAAATGGTAGTTGGATATAGAGCATCAAACACAAGCTCTTTATATTTAGCTTATTTTGGATTATAAGGAATCGTCGTTGAGTGTGTTAATGTGTTCATTTGCAGATAATATGATTGAATTTAACTGATTAATTATTGATCACCTTATCAATTTCTGGTACCCCCCCTAATCCTATTGCTTTTCAGGCCATCTTAATTGGGGTTTGCCATCTATGTCTTAGTTGAAAATTGCCAAAGTCTATATTTTCTCCACAAATGAATCAGTGAGATTTATCAAAGTGGTTTTGAAGAGGGCTTTCCATGTAATGCCTTATCAGAGTCACCTTTTAAGTTTATCATGGTAGATTATGGGTCTTATGCAAATTAATGATATCAGCCTTGTTTGTTGTTTAATCTGTAGAACCTCTACAAGGCACTAATTTCTCATGGCAATTGAAAATGGTAATTATCTCTCCTGTGATGAGCATCGTCACTCTTTGTTGAACCTTGTACATCAGTTATAAATGGCATCTCTTCAACTTGTGTGCTGGGTGGCATCTTTTCTTTGAATGAGTTTAGAAATCAACCAGCTGGGAAGCCTGCTCTCTTACTGGCAGGGTGAAATATCCCTTGTGGGATATCACTTAAAATATGACAAAATATATATAAATTTGCAATGAATGATATTCTATGATTTTTCTGGAAATAAACCACAACTAGGGCAGCGAACAGAAATTATAGATATCTTGCAAAATACTTGTCCAAATCACACAAAATTTTATAGAGAGCTTGCTAAGGTGAAAACAAAGACTAGAAAAATATTTTTGGATTTTAATGAATAATAGATAATCGCCAATAATTTTCATAATGCTCTAAACTGCTGAAGTATTCCAAAAATTCATAACTATCTGAATACAACTGATAAAAATCTGATTTTCGGAAATATCATCTATTTAAATATATAGAAGAGATTCCAACCTTAAATCTGAAAATGGCACCTGGAAACCCTAACAAAAACTGCTGCAAATCCCTAGGGCTAATGTCACCCTATAGAAAGGGCTGAAAATCCACCAAAATGCCTCCAAAAGCTGCCCCAAACTCTGCCCTTAAATATTGCTGCCCCTGAATAATCTGATAGCCTGCAAACCCTTGAAATAAAATCCTCATCTTGATACTGAAATAGGCACCTCTAAAAACCCTTCTCTGAAATCTTTGTAAATATCTGCTGAAATATTTGCTTTGAATAAGTTCTCCAAAATAGCAAACTAGGGTGGATCTTTCACCACCGAAGAGTGCCATACTAGCTAGGAGTGGATCTCTCACCACCGAAGCTAGGGTTCTTGTGGGATTTTACTCCACAAGCAAAGAAGAATGCAAACAACAGTTCCTCAATGTCAAAATATGTGTGAGTGTAAGAATGAATCTATTACTCCCCCAAGCACTCCTTTTATAACTTCACCATGCAACAAGAGGCCCAAAATGAATCCCCAATCGACCCCTTCTAGGGAAAACCACATAATATAAAGTAACTTAAGTTACTTTCCCCCGACCTCCCCTCATGCGCCAAAAGTAACTTAGGTGACCCCCAACGAAGAAATAGAATAATAAAGTGCCATATAGTCACCTAACGACAAAATGTCAAAATATAACAATTATTACCACCAAGTCATCCAACTTAATGTCAACGACGAAATATAACATAAAACAAGGTGGTAATCAGACATCCATACCCAATAGCCTCCAATGTCGTTAGCCCCTCGGGTATGACCAAGGATAAGACGAACAAAAATCCTCCTATGCCATTTTCTCAGAATTGGGGACATTATAGGCCTCCCCTCCTGAGAAATGCTTGAACCCAAGCATTATCCTGCCATGCTGTAGAAACTGAATACCACAAAGTAAGTTTCTCCACCTCACCCTACAGTCAACTAATGATCATGTGTGATCCGAAGTAACCAAGACACCTCATGTAGTCATCATGACCCCCATGTCATATAGAGAACAATGCTATCCCTGAATTAGAATGATGCCCATACTGACTCTCCACTGATACCCAAACTGAGACTGCCAATCTGTCCAATCCCTACCAATGCGAAGTTGTCGTCATGTGATCACTCATTGCCTTCTCCATTCAACTCCTGGGTATGAAAGTCCACTCTTAATCTTGTAGAATCCCCTGGATCAACCTGTGAAACAACCTGTATATGCACAAAGCTGTGCTAACTCTCCCACATGACCCACACTCGTGTGAGAGCAAGGCTCATAATGCATCTTAATGTGTCCTATGGGGGAAATGTCCCAAGGCTCCAGTAAACGGTTAATCGACTAATTTTAACTTTACATAGTCCACTTCCTGTGTTGAATGTGAACTTGCTGAATAAACCAAGTAACTGAGTCAACTCCGTCCCTCTACTGACTAGCACATGGGTGAAGTGCTCACCGAGCATAGAAGTAGTAAAATACATAGGAGTGCTATCCCATGTTGACTCAAAAAATGAACATGTAATTTGCGATTTGTCATAACGACAAACCTATACATCTCTGTATAAAGTTGAGGATATGCTCCCTCAACCCATCCCATCTGACCCTCTCCCATATGAATCTGTAGGTCTCATCGAAGCTCAAGTGTCCAGTCATAGATGAACAATGCACATGTCGTAGTATCTCCATCCTCAACTATGAA
Organism: Taxus chinensis; assembly: GCA_019776745.2. NCBI lineage: Eukaryota > Viridiplantae > Streptophyta > Pinopsida > Cupressales > Taxaceae > Taxus > Taxus chinensis. The sequence continues at coordinate 39,028 of JAHRHJ020003484.1, read as the reverse complement.
TCTGACACATGGTACAATCTTCCCTGATAGAAGATCGTCTCATCCTCCAATCTGTAAACTGTCATCTTGCATGTGACCATCCAAAATCTCACTAGTGTGTCAGTTCTTGGAGTACTCAACAAGCAAATGAGATCTTTAGTCTACCGAAACCTCATATAACCAACACAAGGATGGGCTAAACTTGGGTGATCTCAAACTCTGTAACTGTCTCCTATGCAACACTACTGGTCACACCCAAGGACCCATTAAACTCCACATCGGCCCGCAGTAATAAAACCCCTCATCATGCCGGAAAGTCCTCTCCATCCCCTCTGGGTGCTTTTGTAGATAATCCCCTCAAGATCACATTCCTGCCCTCGAACTTAGACTTTAGTTCCATTGTTTGAAACTTAGTCCGAAAGTCACCAAGAGAGTGAAGCCACTGCACTCCCAACACTATGTTGGTCACTCCCATCCAACAATGTGGAAATCATCGGTAACTGTGTAGTTATCCATGGTGATGCTCAAGTGTGGAACTCTCTATGTGCATCTCATATACTCCTTGTCGGCTACAACAATGTTAAGCCCTCAAAGTCCTTTGTCTACAAACCTCGTCTCTCAACCAACGATGCATCAATAAAATTGTGGGTAGCCCCACTATCAATGAGTACCACTACTCATTGACCTTACATAACTCCTCTAACCCTGAATGCCTTGTACACTGGAGTATCTAGACAATGTAGCTATAATCTCCCGAAGGAAAAGTCTCACTCCTGCACCACATCAGCACTGTCCAATTCAACTCCATCTCCATCATCCACCTCGTGGGTCTCTAACTCCTCATCTCTGTCACCCTCACTCTCCTTGAAGACCTCAATGAATTGGGCCTTCTCCTTTTCCTGTGTAATCATGCCCTGGAGCCCAAGGTGTACGACAATCGGAACATAGTTTCTTTCGCCTCAACTCATCTCTAAGCTCTCGGGAAATGAATGGCTTCTTAGCCACCTCCTGCCTGGGTAGAGCCTCCTTCTGCTGAAGTTCATCTGGTCTAGATGGAGGCTCCCTTTGCTAAACTCGAGGTGGAAACCTCGACTTTGGAGTGGCTAACTCCAAATCCCGTGCTCTCCTAATACATCATGCAATGAAGAAGGCTCAAATGCCTTCACAAATCCTGCTAGTGCATTTGTCAAACATAGTTCAAAAAATCGTAAATCGGGATTAATCGGCAGGGCAAATTTTGAATCGAAAATCGGGAATCGGCAAAAAATCGGCAAAAATCGGCAACTTTATCGCTACTTTTAAAAACATTTAAATTCATAAAATATACTTAAATTAAATGTAAAAACAATGTTAAATGATGCGAGAAGTGACTCTATAGAATGCCATAGGCCCATATGCATATTTTCGATTAAGTTTTGACCAAAAAAGAGAGTACAAAGTTTGCAAACAAAAATGCTCATAGAGTCATGTCACATGTGACTTTTGAAGTATCACTATCAAATATCAATAATATTCTATTTCATTATGCACGCCTAAAATAAGTCTGTTGCACTGGAGGCTGCCTCGTGGAAGTGGAAGGTAAATATTCCTCCTCTGCAACACCAACATTGTCATCTGCAAATATATCATCTGGATCATCACCAACTTCTAATGTCCCTGATGGTATTGCTTCTTCAGTCTCCCTCTCCAAAGCTGCTATCTCCTCTGTAGTAAACATAGGCTCCGCATCATCAGGCTCAGCAATCCAGTCATCATATGGATCAATGTCAGCCAAGTCGATTGCATCATAACTCTGTGCCCCCTCCACTTGTCTCACACGAAGACGAAGATTGTATCGCACGAAGACAAGGTCATTGAGGCGTTGTGTTGTCAACCTGTTGCGCTTCTTTGTGTGAACAGCTTCGAACATGCTCCAATTACGTTCGCATCCAGAAGCACTGCATGGCTGACACAAAATGCGGATGGCTAGCTTTTGAAGATTTGGTGTTTTTGCACCATAATCTTCCCACCACAAATCTGCAAATAAAACATTTATAATTTTGTAAGTTAACTAAGCTTGAATAAATAAAAGAATTCTAGACTTCTAGTTTCTAGTTCTACGTGTAATGAGACTAAATACAAATGACTCAATTTGTTTTTACCTGGCTGAGAAGTGTTTCTTCTTTTCACACATAGAGCCGAAGAAAAGAGCCTCCCCTCTGCAGTCTTATAAATCTGCAGCTCATCAACAATGGCATCTCTAATATCTTCGTCAGATATCATCCTCTCTATGCACGTATTAAGGCCATCCATAACCTCCTCATCAGCCTTAAATGATGGGGAATAGAAAAACTTCGGGTTCAGGTAGTACGCCGCTGCATGTATATGCCGATGAAGTGTCTTGTTCCATCTGCGATCAATTATACGCCAAATGGGTTCATATTTTCGTTGATTGTGCCCATAATATTTAGCTATGGCCTCCTTGGCCACATCCATAGCCTCATACAAATAACCCATTGGGTTTTTCTCCCCATCCACCATCCGTAGAACTCGAACCAACGGCTCTGACACCTAAAACAAAATAACATATATATTTAAAATTGAAATTAATAAAAAATTATATAACAAATGATAAATAAACAAATATTCAAGTTTAGATTACCTTCATGATTTCTTCCATTTGCTTTGCAAACATATCATCAAAAACAGTCTTCACCACCCTTTCTGCTTCGGTCTTCTTAGCATAGGGAGAGTCCAACCATCGCGTGCTCACAAACATCTGCTTAAGGGATGTTAATGAGGTTGCAATGCTCTGCAATGTAATGAAGTTTGTGGCAAATCGTGTGACCCCTGATCGCACAAGCTCCTTTCCATTGGTGTGCTCTCTCATCAAGTTAAGCACCCAAGTGTGATTGTAGATGAATTTTGTAATATTTCTTGCGTCCTCAACCACATTTTTCACCCATGAGAGTTTTCCTATGTCCTCCAATAAGAGATCCAAACAATGGGCTGCACAAGGGGTCCAAAAAAGTGTAGGGTGCCTCTCCTCAAGAAGTCTCCCTGCTGCTACATATGCCGCCGCATTGTCAGTCACAACTTGGACGACATTCTCCACACCCACCTCTTTCACCACCTCATCTAACATATCACACAAAGTGATTGCAGTTTTCACTTGGTGGGAGGCATCAATTGATTTCAGGAAGACCAACTGCCCACCTGATGCCACTAGGAAGTTAATCAATGTGCGGTTTTTCCCATCTGTCCACCCATCAGACAAAATGGTGCATCCTTTTTTTATCCACACATTTTTTTGCTCTTCTACAAGAGTTTTGGTATGTGCGACGGAATCCTCCAACAATGGGCCACTCAAATCATGGGGAGTAGGAGCCTTGAACCCCTTCCCAGCAACAGTCAATGCAGTGACCAAATTCTCCCAATATGGACTTTTTGCCACATTGAAAGGAATGTTGTTGTAGTACCAAAAATTTGCCGCAGCTATTCTTGCTTCATTGTGCATTTCTTTATTCCAAGCAGTACCTTCGAGTGAAGGTTGTGAACCAGGTGTACTTCGAGGAACAAAAAACATTGCTGAACTACTATTAGTGGATGTGGATGAACCCCGTCCCAGTGTTTGACCTCGTGGAGTTGCGGCATTAGAAGATGCCTCAACGTCAAAACCTTCCCTCGCTTCCCTTCTATTTGCTAGGGCTGCAAGTGCATCAGCAGCTTTCCTCTTCTTTTCTTCTTTTTTCTCTGCATAAGTTGCAAGGTAAGCAGACAACTCTCGTTGAGCCTCAGGAGGTGCTTGATTGCACACTGTCACTTCATTCCCTGGTATCCGTGCAATGTGGAACTTAAGGCGATAAACACCTCCACTCATCTTCATGCCACAATAATTGCATATAACACAAGTGCCCTCTGCTGGTTCACAATGCTTCCAAGAGGGGTCATTTGATTTAGGCTTACTACGAGCAGCTGAACGGGAACCGGATCCCGATGCCATTCTACAAAACAAAACAAAAAACAATTGTCTTAGATTTACAGGCCTTGAAGAAATTAAATTGTATGACCATGACGAAATTAAGAATAAAATTGCTATTGCATGAAGAAAAAATTACGAAAAAACTATGAACCATGAATAATTTCATAGATAATATTTTTAAAATCGTTATACAATATTGATTCTTGAATATACTATTATTAATAATTTAATATACAGAATATACAGTATTTATACTTGATAGTTAGAACTTAGCAGTATAATACATAATATTAATATTAATACTTATAGTATTTATTAATATTAATATACAGTTATATATTTAATATATTATAAGTATATAGTTACACTGTACAGTATACACTTACAGTTTTACACTTACAATATTAATATTAACATACATTAATAATAAATATTAAATATAACACAATTAATACATACAATATTAAATATACACATTACCTGCAGGCTGCCACGAACAGGGAAAAATCGCTGTAAATGAGCAAAAAACAGGTAAAAAATGCAGACGAACAGGTATAAAAATGCGCACGAACAGGTATAAAACGCGCCCAAAACAGTATAAAACGCGCCCGAACAGGTAAAAAACGAGCACGAACTGGTAAAAACGACCACGAATCGGTAAAAAACGCGCACGAACTGGTAAGAAATGCACACGAACTGATAAAAAATACGCGCTGTATTTTAGTGCCCTCACGCGTCGACTGTAGCCCGTGGAAAGAGAAAACAACATAAAAAACAAATCGATTTACTTTATTTTCGTCTTATACCCTAGCCGCGTTTTTTTCCCCCGATTTTCGCCGATTTTAGCCGCGATTTTCAACGATTTTCGAGGGTTTTTGACCGCGATTTATCGGCGATTTATCAGATTTCGAAAATCGCGATTTTTTGTAAGTTTAATCGTTTTGCAGGCTGAACGCGATTTATCGGCGATTTTTGGCGATTTTTGAATCCCTCTTCCAAATGACAAGGGCTGTCCCATATTACTGTTGTTCTCCTCTTTCAACCAAGTATGTCTCAAATTCCGCCCTATGCTAATCTTTCTTTGAGTTGGCTCAAATAGAGATTAGTAGTCTCTTGATGCTTAACCATATTGGTGAATAATTGTTTCATTAAATCATTCGAAATCTTCACTGTCACCCATCTTCTCAACCCAATAGGCTAGAGGAACTGTACCGCTCTGATACCACTGAAATATCCCTTGTGGGATATAACTTGTAATTTGACAAATTAATAAAAATTTCCAGCAAATGAAATTCTGATTTTTCTGGAAATAAACCAACTAGGGAGCGAACTGAAATTTATGATAACTTGCAAAATACTTGTCCAAATCACACGAAATTTTATAGAGAGCTTGCTAATATGATAACAAAGACTAGAAAAATATTTTTGGATTTTTCTGAGTACAATAAATATCTGCCAGTAATTTTCAGAATGCCCTAAACTGATGAAATACTTCAAAAATTCATAACTATCGTGAATACAACTGATAAAAATTTGATTTTCAGAAAATAAAACATCTACAAAATATATAGAAGAGATTACAACCTCTAAGATACTGGAAAATGGCACCTTGAAACCCTAACAAAAATTGCTGCAAATCCCTAGGGTTGACGTCATCTAATTGAAAGGGCTAGAAAATCCACCAAAATGCCTCCAAAAGTTGTGCACCAAACTCTGATTTAAATACTGGGAATAAATCTGATTGGCTGAAACTGCAAATGCCTGAAATAAGCCTTTGAAAACCCTCTGAAAACCCTTCCTGAAATCTCTGTAAAATCTGCCTCAATATTTGCTCTGAATAGGCTCCAAAATAGCAAACTAGGGTGGATCTTTCACCACCGAAGAGTGCCTTACTAGCTAGGAGTGGATCTTTTAATGTTATATTAAACTTATTTAATAAACATTAATGCGCACATGCACATATAAATAAAAGAATGCAAAGTAAAGTAAATAACACATTGACACAATATTTAATGTGGAAAACCCCAATGGGGTAAAAAACCACGAAAGAATAATTTCTCCATTAATTTGAGAAACTTTTCACCTAGTCCAGTAACTCCTTCACTTCTACTCCATGTTTTTAACCCGAATTATATAATAATCCAAATATGACCTATAGTCATATTTAAATAACCCGAAGGGTTATGAACTTCTTAAGTGATGGGGTGTGCCCCAATGTTAATAAATAATTATTAATTAAATAATTAACAACCTAATATAAAGTTTATATTAAATAATAAATAATAAACTTATATTCTATAATTATTTAACTATAAAATAAATATTATACGATCACTTAATATTATAGTTCTAACACTCACCCTTAATATTAAGTGGGGATCCATATGCCAACATTACTTGTTTGTACAACATAATTTACAAATCCATAAACCCCAAAGGTTTAGGCTATCATATGTATTTTTGAAGGAATTATAACACCTTCATCATGCTCAACTTACCTTTTGGTACAAAAAGATTTGGAATCCATAAATCAGAACGTATGATTTAGGCTAAGCATGATTTGTGAGACTAAATCCCACTGTTTCTCATGGAATTTTTTTTTAAATCACATCTCTAGGAGCCTTTATAACACAAGGACGTCCTTTACAAATAGATGCACAATTGGATTGTAATTTCCGTAAACTCTAAGTTTACATAGATCATAAAAAATCTTTTTACAATGCTTTATACCAGAGCAAAAGTATAGAGGAGTCAACAACTGGCCGACCATTAGGAGGTGACATTGCATGCACACTCCCTCTCAATGACAACTCTGAAAAGTCAGGCATTGCACAAAACTTGCAGTATTTTACAGCACACAATGGCTTGTAAACATATTTGCAATATAATGTTCAGTTTGACAGTATTGAAGATCTCTATCGCCGTAGAGAACCTTCTCTCAAATAACATGCATATGAACTTCAATATGCTTCATTCTTTGATGTTGAACTGTATTCTTTAACAAGAACATTACAACTCTGTCCACCACATAGAAGAGTAATACTTCCTTTAGTTTCCATGTGTATCTCTTCCAACAACCGCTTCAACCACATGGCTTCTTTGCTTCTTCCATTGTACTTCTCTGCCTCAGTAGAAGAAATGGAGACTGTTGGTTGTTTTTGCTGTTTCAAGTAATGGTTCGTGCACCAAAAAAAACTTGAACACATATCCAATATATTTTATATCTAACACAACATTAGTACATGGTTAGAGTCACAATATCCATATAGACATCATAACAAGCATATAAATCTAAATTATTATTGATTTTAATCACTGTTTAAAGTTAAAACTAGTTAAAACAACTTAAACTAATGTATATAAACTAACAATATGCTTAAAATTAACCGTGTTATATGTTGAAAATTTCAACATATATTATTGTTAAATATTTATTAGATGCAATCAGTATTGGACGTCTCCAATACAAACACAAAGGTATCCCCAAGTGTCATTTGATATGCATATAATAATATTTTAGTAATCATATATACTAAGAAATTTTTAAATGTTTTATCAAAAAATATATATATATCTTCATTATCTTATTCTAAGCCTTTAAAATGAGATAAGAACTTTGATAGATAACATATCTTGAATAGATAATCAAATCATACAAGAATAATAACTGCATACACAAGGGTGAGGTTTTGCTCACAGAAGGTACTGAACACAGGAACATGGAGTGGGGGTTTGGGGGTGGTTTTTGGCCCCAACAGTGGTCGAGGGGAAACAGCCCCTTCCAAACAATAGAAAAATTAACTCCTTGAATGACAAAAAAATTTGATAAAAAACATGATTACTTAAAACAATTTGTATGATCAATTTTTTGATAATAAATTAGGTTTTATGCAGAGGAAAACTGGCTCAAAAAAAGAGTTTAGGAACAATCCCCTTGTCATTCAAGCTATGCACAGTGATATATTTCAATGGATTTTAACCATTTAAAATAGGGACCTGTCAAACAACATATTCTATACACAACATATTAATTTGACAATAACATTGATCTATCGAAAATGTGAGTGAATTTTTTTTAGTTTTATATGAAAAATGACGACTCAGTTGCCAAGTCGTAAAAATTTACTTCACACAAAAAAATTGCTTAACCAATATAAATAACTATTATGAATAATTTCACATAACAAGATAAAAAATTAAATTGAAATTAAATAAATTAACAATTCATAATTTGATTAGGCAAAAGAAAAAATGACAAATGCTTATAGTTAAAAATTGGAAGGGGAGCTTGATTTAGGGATGTTTCCTAAATGAATGTTGCTCCGAAGACTACTTTATCTTGAGGTTCAACCTTGTTGGTATATCTTACCAACCCAAATGCTTGTCATTCAATATCAAATTTGCCAATTCAAAGTATTTGACATGTGCCAACCGAAATTTATAATAAACGACATTTGAAATATCTGGCCAAGCTGCTATGAAAACTTTTAATGAGGCAATTATAACCCAGAGCCCATGCACATACCCAGGAAGATATAATTACTTTTCTGACGTGATCTTGGCTGTTATTAACAAAAGCCTTTATAAGTAGTGAATGAAGTCCACGTAATCCATAGTATCCCCTTTTGCCAACTTCCACAAAGCCTTGAAATTGGTCATCCATAGGGGACCAAGGGTCCATAGAAAACTAAGATGAATACACGGCACAACAAGTGCAATGAATTTTGACATGGGGTTGGACATGTTAGGGATAGTTAAGGAATATATAGACTTTCATTTGTAACAGTTAAGCTGTCGAAAGATTTTTTTGATTTAATGCATTTATGTAAGCATAATTTAGGCACAGAAGATTGTGCCTGTCAATTAAGCTTTGATTCCCATATCAAAACTTTATAGAACAACCAATAATTTTTACAATTTGTGCATTAGAAAATTTTTTGCAAGTATCACTTTCATTGTTTGTGAGCATGGAAATTAGAACAACAACGCAGTCATGGAAACTGTTGATACAGAAGTTGCAACAACCTGCATGGGATTGTTCATATTCACCAGTTGGCCTTGGAGACTTTACACCAAAAAATGATGGAATTTGAATCTCAATTTTGCCATCCATGAAGTTGATGGTGTCAATCCCTGCTCCTAAGCAAGTTCATAGTATTCGAATGGACCAACTAACCCCTAGTAATAATTCAGGAGGTATTTGGATAAATATGCAGATGGTAAGCACAAAGATGTTACAGGGAGCACAAGCAACACTTCTGATGGGTATTTGTTTGTGAGATTTGGTGAGGTGATTTCACAAAACACTGTTTGATTGGAATGAGATTTGGACAGTGTTGATGTGGGAAAATGTAATGATCCCCACAAGTCCTCTAACTATTCTAAAAATATATAGGTCTAATTTTCTCAACGGATGTGAGCTAAAGTCCCAGTCAAGTAAAAATGACCAAATTTTCCTTCTTGCAACCCAAATGGCAACAATTTGTTTTAATTCAGTCCACTAAGAATCAGCTTCCTGACTAGATAAAAATGATGCCCGAATTTCTTTTTGAAGGGGCAAAAACTGGCTTTTGGGTATCCCTAGTTCCTATTCCAATTGTCCAAGAGGAATAAGGCAAAGCTAAATCAATCATCACTTCCGATACTAGTAGTAGAATACACTCTTATGCTGCTGCCTGCATAGAATTTGGGATAAGGTTTCATTTCGAAGAAAACATAGAGAGGTAGTTGGATCAAAAAACCTTATTGACATGAAACCTATTTTCTTTGGTTGATAAATTTTAAGCTCTAATTGGGCTTCTTATACCAACGATATCTAAAATTTCTTGATGAAAGAGCCCAAATTAATAAGCCATTCCAGTTTTGATTCCCTTGTGCAATTGAGAGTCAGGAGGATATCAGTCCATTTGGCAGATTGAGAGCAGGAAGTATATCAACTAGGATAGGATGATGTCGGCGGAGCAGGGTATAGGTGGTCCGCGTGTGGATAACTATTTGCGGTTGGAGGGTTTTCCACATGGGGTGACAGAAATACCTGAAAACAATGAGGGAAAACCCGATAGTTAAAAAAACTATAGGTCCCTATTTAGAAGCTATTTAAAGCGTATCGACCCGATTATAATATAAAAGGGCTCAAATATGAATAAAAAAATAAAAAATAAAAAATAACTACTAAATAGTTATAGACTTTAGAGATAAGGTTATAAATTATAGGTTTGAGTTTTATATAAAGTTTGATTTATAATGTGGCCCCATAGTATGGGGTAGACATATAGGTTGCCGTGCGGCAAAGTATAGTTTGAAAACTATAGGTTAGGAAATACCCATATACGTTAATATATATATATATATTTATTATTTGTTATTTTAACGTATAGTTTATAAACCATACCACAGGGAGTCAAACCAGGACATAGGAGTACAAGAATAATTTATATTAGATCACATGGTATAAGTGCAGACATAGAAGTGTTCATTCTTTTCTAGGCTGATATTTTGAGCAAATCAATGGTGCAAACTATGTCTGCACCATTGATTTGCTCAAAATATCAGCCTAGAAAAGAATGAACACCTCTATAGGATCTGTACTTTGTCTTTGTAGATGTTGGGGCTGATTTTTGGCAACTTGAAGCTCTTTCTTATGCTCTGAATTGAGCACAATTGATGGCAACTCCTTTTGTGGCTCTAAACTATCCAAATTCCTAATTGGACATGGTTTTCTCATAGCTAATAAATTGATCTTTTCTTGATCTGCCCCCCTCTTCTTTGTGTGAAATATCATCATTTGGAGTGCTCACAATAGAGTCTTTAGTGAAGAGGATAGATGATGGAGGCGGAATACTTACAATTGTAATTGGCTCTTCCTCATCATCAAAATCTTTTAATTATGATAAAACCTCATCCTCTTTATTATTCATGCTTGAGGAAAACTCTTTTTGAATTTGAATTTCTTTATTAATTTCCTCCTTATATAACTGTTTGCAAGCTGATCTGAAGGTGATATAGGCTCAAGATTGCTGATCTGATTCTTAGAAACATTCATATGCTCCTTCAAAACATTATCTTTACGTTGTATCTCACGAGATTTGAGAAAACTTTTTCTAACCTTTGTTAGTTGGTCATATTCCTCCCGCTTCTCTGTAACTTCAACCACTTTCGTGCACTCCTCTATTGTAGGCTTAACCAACAATGGAATTTGTTTGTCCTCAAATTGTAAGTTGCATATCGTTAGATTTTTCCTGAGAACTTCACTTGGCTCTTTAGTTGGCTGCCCTTCCAAACTGATTTGCCGATTAGTTTCATTCCAGAATGGATTTGGGAATATGAGGGGAGGGGTGGGTTGGGTTGTTAAATGATTTTGCAATGGTTGAGATGATTGGAGAGGTGTAAGATCTTGTGGAAGAGAAGACTTACAAAAGCTAGGAATTTGGGACTTGGGCTTCGGTTGAAGTGGTTGGAAAGTAGAATATGAGGGATGCATGATGATAGTGAAGAATTACCCCATTGACAGGGTTTCTCAACACTATATTGGTAAGCTTCCATTTCTTCATTCCACTCTGATATTTGTGGTATCAATTCAGACACAAAGTCTATCTTCTCTTGAGGGCTATACCAGTTTGGCATAGGACCGGCCCATGGGTAGGGTACCTTGAATCCAAGCTTGGCTGCCTTGATGGAACTTGTTGCCCTCATTTGTACCATTTTTATCTCCAAGTGTTGTACCTGCATCTGCAAATCATCATTAGGCATGGAATTGTTTCCATAATCTACATATTCTTGCTCCTGAAAAACACCATGATTATTAGGATAACCATACAAATTGTTTGGATCATGGGCATATTCATTATGATAGGGCTTATAATACTGATTTGGAGGAGGATTTTGGGAAAAAGGAGGTGGAGGGGAGTAATAATTCTCTTGAAACTGAGGAATTCCAATGAGGAATTGAAGTCATGATTGCACAACCTCATAAAAATATGGAAAGATGGAGGAAATGGTTTGCTGATTGAGGAAAAGGGAATCTTTGGGCCAATGGAGTCGCCAGATGCTGAATATTTGTGTTTGAAACACTGATATTTGCTAAGAATAACATCTAACTTCTTTAGCAATTTTTTGTACTGTCCCACCGGGCATGCTAGAAACTGTTGTCACTCAGAAGTTGCACCCTGATAGAGAATGGTGTGTGTACTCTCTCTCTTGTTGACAAAATTGGAACACCTCAAGGATGTGGGTAACCTATATATGAGGTGAGCCTCCAGGGAGGGTTGTTTCCCTTGTGAATCACCTAAAAAATGAATACTTTGACAAGGAAAAGGGAAAATGAATGCGGGAAAAGGGAAATAAGGGTGATACACCAATAATTGAACACATGCATGTAACTTCTGCACATAGAGAAATCAAAGATCCACACACCTGCACAACTCTAAGCTATTTTGCAAAATTAATTCAAGGGTTTAGGAGAAAGGACAATGGTAGAGGGAGTAAATTCCACACTAAAGCAACACAATATTCCTATCAAACACAATGAAAAATCAGAAAAACAGCAGTATGAGAGGGAAAAATAGAGCTTTTTTATTTAGAGGTGCAAGTACAAGGCTAGGATTGCCAAAACAAAACAGCCCAAGTGTGTCTATATCAATTTCTACAATCAAATCTGCCTTTATTAGACTGCTGCCTTTTAAAAATAGCTCGTCTGAGCTATTTTTTATTTATTTAATTTATTTTCTTCAACCCCTTTTGGCATGCATATCTGACTAGCCTGCTGCATGCATTAGATTTTTATAAAAACCTCTCCTCTTTGGCGCCACATATAGGAACTGACTGCTGTTTTTAATTAATTTTATCCTTCTATCGTTTGGTGCCATCATCTAAAACCAGCAGTTGACTAATCAATAGAAAGACTTCCATTTTTAGCACACATTCTATTTTTGGAACAACAGCTCTCTCTCTTTCTTTTATTTTTAATTCCTCCATGCACTCCCTTCAACTCCTAAAAATAGAACCAGAACTTTTATTTTAAGCACTTTCATTTTTAGCACGTCTAAAAATAGAACTGAACTTCTTGGCGTGGAAAATATGGTAACATTTAGATTATAAATTCCAGATTTAGCTTAAAGAAGAAAAGAATAACACATTATAGCCTTGCATTTTTGTTTTCATGTTTTAGGTTGTAGCTGTTTTCAGATTTGTTTTCTTTAGTTCCGATTCCAGCTTTTATATTGGCAGATAATAGATATACTAATAGATTTCCTGTTTGTAGCATATTTAAGTTTTCAAAATTGGATTTTTTCAGGCCTGATTTTAGAATTTCAGATTTTAGGTGCTGATTTGTTTTCTACATACAAGAGCATGTTTCTGTTGGGAAGACAACATAACTCATGACACAAGTGTTCTTGCATCTTGCAATCCCATTTCTAAGAATTTTGGATCAATTTTTTTGTCAAATACGCAGAGAGAAGTTGTATAATATTTCAAATAAGCTCAAGGTTTGTGCCCTTAAATTGAAGTTTTCAAAATTGGATTTTTTCAGGCCTGATTTTAGAATTTCAGATTTTAGGTGCTGATTTGTTTTCTACATATAAGAGCATGTTTCTGTTGGGAAGACAACATAACTCATGACACAAGTGTTCTTGCATCTTGCAATCCCATTTCTAAGAATTTTGGATCAATTTTTTTGTCAAATACGCAGAGAGAAGTTGTATAATATTTCAAATAAGCTCAAGGTTTGTGCCCTTAAATTGAAGTTTTCAAAATTGGATTTTTTCAGGCCTGATTTTAGAATTTCAGATTTTAGGTGCTGATTTGTTTTCTACATATAAGAGCATGTTTCTGTTGGGAAGACAACATAACTCATGACACAAGTGTTCTTGCATCTTGCAATCCCATTTCTAAGAATTTTGGATCAATTTTTTTGTCAAGTACGCAGAGAGAAGTTGTATAATATTTCAAATAAGCTCAAGGTTTGTGCCCTTAAATTTAAGTTTTCAAAATTGGATTTTTTCAGGCCTGATTTTAGAATTTCAGATTTTAGGTGCTGATTTGTTTTCTACATATAAGAGCATGTTTCTTGCATCTTGCAATCCCATTTCTAAGAATTTTGGATCAATTTTTTTGTCAAGTACGCAGAGAGAAGTTGTATAATATTTCAAATAAGCTCAAGGTTTGTGCCCTTAAATCAACATCCTATGTGTACAGCTAATTTCTCTTTGATCTCCAAATGAGTGTGTGATTATATGGAATTTGTCACAGGAAAATATTATCTTTGCAGGAACAGTCCAGGGACAACGTGTGGCTCTTTGATTATTGATAGAATACACATCTATAAGTCATGAATATTTGTTGACAACGCTGAACAGGGATTGTCTTTCATCATTGGATGATTTAAGTATGGCTAGCACGAAACATTCATACTCTTCCATATAGAGTGATTTAAAGCAAGGTGTTAGCCATGTTTAGGGAACTGATTTTTATTTGAAGTTTCTGGTCATCTGCTTCACCATTCGATGCGTAAAATTTTAAATCAATTGCATGTTTCATTTACAGATACGCTGCTGCTCTTGATTCACTTAAGAAAAATGATGGCCTGATCGTTTGTTTGCAATTGAAGAACTGCCAAATTAATGATGAGAGACTCTCAGACGTAAGTAATTCTTTGCTCACAAAAACCAAAAATGTTTCTTTGATCCTGTTCAGGCTATAATGCTCGGAAGGTGGTTGTTTCAATCTGTTCTCTTCTTTACTTGTAAAGCCTTTGGGCTGCTGATGAAATGAAGAATATCCCTAGCCTACACTGCAGTTGCATATGAATTGTCGGAGCTTATAAACTTATTACAAATATTTCGCAGTTTTAAAAAATACATGGAGTTGCAACTTAAGCAATTTATTGTCAAAGGAGAATAATAACTTTGTTTTAGCTTATGGATTTATTTGCGAGTCTGAATATACTGAAGACATTACAAGCTAATAAGCTATTTTAATCATCCACTTCATCTTCTCCGCTTGCTACTGCTTCTGATTTCTATACATTTCTGCAGTATCAATTTATGGTTGAAAATGATGAGAGAGAATGAAGAGGATACGGTACACAACATATGGAGATACATGCATGTTCATCCTGTTATTATGCTGGAAGAAGTTACATTGTAGCTGGGCAAGTTCATAACCAAACATAAGTTAATAGATAACTAATAGTTCATCAAGTGCTAACTAATATATTTAAATACCCCCCCTTAATGACTAAATTGGTAACGACAAGTTTGTCTTGAAATTTTACAAATAAAAGGGAACCAAGAGGATTTAGTCATTACATTTGCAGGTTGCTTCTTAGATATCAATTTGAAATGTATAGTCCTTTAACATTTTGCTCGTCCAATGTACGAGCTTTGGTTGAGACAAAAATCGAGAAAGATCATTAACAACAAAACTTATATTTAGTTGTGTGGACATAAGATATATCAAGCTTCGCAACAATTTTATGTATAGTGATTCATCAACTTCTGAGGAATCACACCATTGGTTGATAACTATCAGCCCAATCTCCATAGTTATGAATAGAGAAATCGTTGGAGATGCTGATATAATTTTAATATACTAGGCTTCGTAGAAGCTTGCTTAAGCCCATACATAGGACTTAATGAACTTGTAAACAAGATGATCATGAATAGGTACTGGAAAATATGACCTAGTAAAGCCTTCTGGCTGCACCATGTAAACCTCCTCTTTCAAGTCTCCGTTCAAGAAGATGCAACTTCACACCCATATGAAACATAGTTCCATACCAATATTCATGTGTTAGTAGAGAGTAACACTGAAGTATGAAATGTGACCCTCTTCCTTAATAGGAGCCAAATATCTCCTCATAGTCTACATCACTATTCACGTCTTGTTGTGAAAATCCTTTCGCAACAAGATGAGCCTTGTACTTGTCCAAAGTACCATTTGCTTTGGTTGGGACTTTTTACACACATTTGCATCCAATGGGTTGTATAATTGGCAATTAAGGTACCCTAAAAAGATGAGAAGCGAGAGAAAAATGACCATGCTCTGCTGAAATAACCACCTTGTTTTTGGTCCTATGAGCCAATGCTTTTGTTTGAATGGCTTTTTGTGCCATCTCACCACAAGTGGCTTTTTGTGCCTTCTCCCCATGCGCTTCCTGCACACCCTGGATAATGCTGTCACCCTCCACAATTCTTTGAGTGGTTTTTTCTGTCATCTCACCATGTGCCTCTTGTAATCAGGGCATTTTGACCGTCTGTGTATAAAGCATTGCAAACTCCCGCACATCCTGTATAGTGGATATTCCCTCCACAAATAGTGCATGCAAGTTGACCAAAAAAGGGTACAACCTAAAATTTGACACCCAAATTAGTAAGATTTTTTTTTCTTCTAACATATAGACATTCCTCTTTATATTTAAATCAGATAACTAGCTATAGCTAGTTAATGCAGCAAGTCATATTAAATTAACAACAAGTAGACATTCCTCTGCATAATTAAATCAAGTAACTAGCTAAAGCTAGTTTATGCAACATGTCTTGATAAAATAATCCATCCTATAACATAGTGATAAACCTTGTGCAACTATAAGGGTTAAATATCCTTGATCTCCACGATCACCCTTAACATTCGTTTGAATGTTCATACTTAGCCTCACTTGGTTTTACCGCATTGCGGTAGTGAGAACATGTGACTGATCCTCTAGTGTCTACCTAGAGTTTCATTTAGTAAAACTCCATCCTGTATCCTACACTTCAGGATTTGAGGAATCACGGTGATTAGACAATGTACCCAACAAGCACATTACTTTGGCCAAAGTTTCTTAGCTGTACTATGTACGCTTAGTATAAACGAGTGCACATAACATCTAAACTTCTCTTCCCATCACCTCACAAACGTCTCATCACAGTTATCTAGATTTATTAAACTTATGTCCAATTACTTAGTGAATTATATTTTTGTGTCTAATTAAGTTCGGATATTGGTAAGATCACACGGGATCTCATAGCTGCCCTATCCAACATGTTAACCATTTAATAGAAAATGTGTTAAACCCTTAGTCAGGTATTCCTGGTCTTAATAGTCATTATTAATCTTACCTACAAGGGTTCATGATCTTGATTGCTACATCCAATTAATTAAGTTATATTTATACTTGTTTACGTGTCTAGTTCACTTCTTGATTTAGCTAGAGATAAGTCTCACTTAAGTGTTATCACTTCTTTGCTGCCCTATCCATATGTACTAATTCCTTTATAGAAAAGTATGTGTTAAATCCCTTAGACAAGATTCCACTAGGTCTTATTAACCTTAAAATGTCAAGATTTTAGTAATATCTTGATTCTTTAACTTTAATCAAAGTCATATCTATACTTTAGTAGGACTATAACTCGCATCTTGTTAAAGATAGAGATAATCTCTACTTAGAATTCATTTCTTTTCTTAACTTAATGGAAGCATAAGTTCATTTTAATAACTTTTAAATCTTACAAGGTAATAAATTGATTTACAAACCTATATAAATACTTCCTTTAGATGTTTCATACCTATTATTGAACTAGTCTTTAAATTCTTGACTAGATTACTTTCAATCATTTACTTAATGCAACACTATAGATTGGACCAATGTTACCCAAAATCAGATTTTAATCTTTTTAAAGTTAAGACTATCATCATGCATTTTTTTACCCTTCCCAAAACAGTTTTATAACTCACTTAATTATTTTTCTTTGCCCATAATAACTCTTTACAACAATGGAGAGTCAAACTAGTTATGAGGTACCACTTTATTAACATAAACCATACCTATTCTAAGCATAAGATAGCTAAATATGTGAAACCTTAACTTTATCAAATATATTTAGATTACCAAATCCCATAATACGACAAAGTATTTATACATATAGAAATCAGCCACCACATTTATATATTACAAGTCTTGTCCATAAATGGACTAGTACAAAGTACAAAAAGACAAGTTTATATATCCATAAATTACAAGTACAATCGGATCAAAGATCGGTAATATAAATCATCAAGTCTAACGCCGCTCTTCACAATTCGGTGATAGAATGTCCATGCATCATCACAAAACCTGCAACACTGTTTTGTTGGGGGGTGTCAGTTCAAAGAACTGGCAAGAAGTTAATCTACTTGCTTAACTATGTTTTTGACAAATAAAGTAGATTAATCATCATAACTTTAACTATTCTAAAATTGCAATGGTAATGCTTCTGCAAAAGATAGGGAGCTAGAATCTTTCCAATAATCCCATAGCTGGCGATGGAAAGAGGTGTGGGGGTATATATGTGAAGCGTTCCCGAAGGAACACTTCGCATACATACCTCCTGCTTCTTCAATCGCAAACCATGCGATTGACGGAGGATGCGGGATCCCGATCTTTGTTGGAACCACTATCTTTGCACGCACAAGAATCAAACCAATTAACAAATTTAAGTTTAACTATCATTCAAGAAAAATTAAATCTGTTTTGCACAAACATTATCGTTAGAATAATTCTCATGCCATAAAAAGTCATCCAAATAATTTTCAATCCATAAAAATGACTAAGTATATAATTTTGGACATTTTTTGTCAGAGTTTCCCTTGTATTTTCCACTTTTAAAATTTTCTAGAAAGCAAATTTACATAATCTGAATCAAATAATGAAATAAATGCATAAAATGAAAATGTCAACCCTCCGAGTCTCCAGGATCTCGGGTAAAAATAAAAACTAAAAGGAATTAAACTTACCCAACTGAACCATCAGCTTACATTTACTTTTATTAACATTTTCCAATGACCCTGCAAAAGGTTTAGTGCATCCATAATATAAACAAGAACTGCAGATTCTATCTCTTCTATTCATGCCAATTTATAGTATTCATTTTTATTTCATAACTGGAAATGAAAACAAGCATTTAAACTAATTTTCTTTCTAGGCAATGAGTACCAATAAACAAATTTTCCTTCCAGAGTACCAAGTACAACCTATAAAAATATTACCATACTCAACCATCTAGAAAACACCTTACTGTTATAACACAGTCCTCCTATTTTCTTAATTTCAAAGAGTTATCCATTACTACTTATAATTAACAATTCACAAGGGTTGCATAATACATTTAACATACAGTCTTGTCACTCAAGGGTAATGCTCAATTCACTTCCAACAATAAATAACCCATGTACATAAATCAGACTAACAAAATGCCATACCAACATATGAATTCTCAATTCCCAAAAGTTCATTTACGAAGAAAACAGTCATACCAATTTATTGAACGAACTCAAATATGAAAACCCACAAACTTTAGAGGCAATTTTTCATATACCTTCACAATAAAGCTAAACCACATGCATTAACAAAAAAAACAGTCATACAAATTTCTTACAGGAGCTCAAACTCGAATACCCAACAACCATACCATTTTGTTGGACGAACCTAAGTCCGAAACCCACAAAATCTTAGTCCAGTTTCCAAAACCAAAACAACCATACGAATATATGACAAGAATACAAGTTTATTACCCACAAATTTCTCAGTTCATTTTTCCATAACCCTCAAGCAACACAAATCACATACAATGCAAAACGGCCGTACGAGTTTATTGAAGAGTACAAGTTTGAAACCCATAAAATTTCACAGTTTATTTCTTGTTTGGTGTTTGAGACCCTGCTAATGGAAGCCCACAAAGGGATTGCTTTTTTCAATTACCTTATATATTGTTCAATGAGGAGTACATACCTTACTCGTCTCTGGATTTGAACTTATGCCTCCTTTGTGGAGTACACTCACCTTCACCAAGCCACTGAGACTACGCCAAATTATTCTTTTGTTCATGTTTCATAGTTCAAAGTTTGAATGACACCATCTCACTTTGTGATTTTTGACTAATGCTGTTTAGGTTGTTTGGGTAAATGATTATTTGGTCATTAGTCACTCTCGGCAGGGATTTGAGGTGCAGAAAGAAATTTAATTTCCTCATTGTATGTTCTCTGTTGGGTATGGAAAGCTAGCAATGTGTTTTTTAATTTGTGACTGCATGCATTTTGCAGTTGTTCTTGGCCATGGAGCATAGTGAAATGGTTACATCGATAGATCTGTCAGATAATTTGATTACAGATGATGGAGCCTTGTTTTTGTCAACACTTTTAAGAGGAGGAGCAATTCAAAGTTTGATTTATTTAGATGTGCGAGGGAATCTTATCACTAGCAGAGCACATGAATTATTTGATGAAGATTCGGCATGTTCGCAAGATTTTGAAGGTACTTACTTGGATACCATTTGACATAACCCTTTACTTGTGAAGAAATATTTTAAAAGATGTTATTGGAACTTTTATATTGACTAGAGGGATGAAACAAGTGCAGTGATTTTTTTTGTTTTTTTAATTGTAAAATTGGGACATCACTGGGTCTAAACCAATATGGGACACAAACAGAGGTCCCATCCCCAAGTGTGTAGTGCACACTTTTTTGGCCTTCTTTATCAAGGTCGTATGATCATGGGGAGCTTGGCCTACAGTTCCAGGCTAGATTTGAACCCAGGTCTTCATCGTGGCAGTTACTCTGTCTTACCAGTCAGTCACACCTGCTAGGATTGCAGCGAAATAATTTTATTTGAATATACTGTAAGTTATCATATGCTCGGTAGGAGGTAGAGAGGCCTTTAGTACTATTGGTGTGGTTGCATTTATGGATTGTTTCATGGCTACCTTCCTAGTTACAGTGGTCTCCTTGGCTTTTCCTGCTCTCTTTCTTTGTATCCATACTGTTATTCATCGCTTAAAGACCAGTTAGGCCATTTTTGGGTTCAGCATGTATTTTAATGATACATCAGAGGTTGTAATATATACCCTGATTTCTGTGCTAGGATGTAGTGTTCGAAATTTCTAGAGACCCTGTTTTCTTAGTTTCCAAGTTCCAATTTTTGAGACTTGGTGCAACACAGGTTCCAAGTTTTTCTCATCTTTTGATTATGGATCTATCTTCATATACAATTTCTGTTTTAATGAAAAAGAGGTGTGCAGAATTTGTGAGTGAGCATCTGAATGTTATTGTGAGATGGCTGTTTTGACACCTGAACATTGCAATAACACTAGTCATTTTAAACAATCTGTGGCTGACTGAGGAACCTTGTGGGGAAGAAGAGTTTTTTTTCATTTGCATTTAATATTGCTGGTTTTGGCATGCACTCTGACTGTAAGTCATCTGATCTTCAGAAAGAGCTTGTTGAAAGGCTGAAAAAGCTGAAGTGGCCGTCTCTGAATCAATTATCAAACCTCCTAAGTTGTCAAAGAAAGCTGCTGCTAATTCTGTTCTTGCTTGAGATTTTGTTTCTTTCAGGAGACCTGCATAACATGAACTTCTCAATATCGATCTTTTCCCACAGATTTTACAACATAAAATATATAACCATGCTGATGCCATTGATTAAACTATTAAAGAGAATATAAAAGAGTAGCTTCTGTTTTCATTCTGTTCTCCTCAGGGATTTTCTCTTATATTGTCATGTATTTATATTTCTGTGACTGATTTTATGCTTTAATTTTCCACCTTTTATCCTGTGCTTTGTAACTATTGCTCTCTGCAAGCTAAAGCTTCAGTATATCACCTATATGTTTATGTGCAATATCCCTAAAAAATACTTTCTAACAAATCTGGATATTTTGTCAAACCCTGGGGCAGCAGTATAAAAAATTGAACTTTTATGACAACAGCAACAAACTGATTTCTATTAAAAAAACAGCAACCACAATATGTAGGAAAAACATACTTTATTTATTTTTAAATCAGCTTTAATAAAAACACTAGAATGTCAGAATACATTTTTTCTCACAAAAGATAGGAACATGCAAACTGTGTTGACTGAACACTTCTTCCAGATGTGGCGCCAATACTGAATTCGTTCCCAGAGGGAGACGTCCTAGCTGTACTTGCTGTTCTGGATGCTAAAACAGCGATGAATATGATGCCCTAGGTGAATTGGATGAACATTTGTACCCCGAATGACCACTGCAACCCCGAATGGAATTGCCAAGCTTAGATACGAGGGATTCCGTCCTCAGATCTTTATGCAAATGAGGGTTTTCGTCCTCTATTGCTGATGCAGAAGTAGAAGCTACTTGCAGACAATGAAGTAGTTGATAAATTTCCAAGATGAATGTAATAATAAATCCCAAATCTGCCTTTATAACTTCCAAGGCCTTCTCCAAAGTTGGTGTCCCCTCCTAAAAAGAGGAATAAACAATATAAAATTGTTTTATCCTCTCTCCCATGTTGGCACTCCATCCTAAAAATAAAAATAAGCAATATAAAATTGCTTTTCGATCCTCTCTCCATCCTAAAAATAGGATTGATGCTCATGCAACCCATTCTATCTTTGGCACCCCATCATAGAATGCTTTATTTAATTACTATTCTATCTTTAGCACCACATAATAGAAGTTGATCATTCTATTATTATTTTTACTCTATTTCTACTTTTTTGGATTAAAAATATAGTTCAAGTGTCTTTTTCCAATTAAAATATAAAAGTACCTGTGAACCACTTAAATTAATTTATTTCCCTCTTTAATTTCCTCTTAGCCTACAAAAAATAATAAGAATAGGCTTCAGGTATTCAAAATTAATTAATTATGAAAAGGGGACATTATAGTTTGCCCTTCCTAGAATTGCTTGCCCTTAATCAATTACAAGTCCCTTTTGCAAATACCAGGATCCCAAACTCTCATGTTCACACAATTTTGAACTTGTATGAATGGATCTATGCGCCCTTTGCCACTCAAAGTGTTCTTCACTCTATCACATTTCCACTATGTTGCCCATGATGACCACACATCTGAAATGACTTAGTAGGAAGTGAAAATCCACAACACAACACTTTCATACCTTTGGCTGTCCTCAACTTGTTCACCTTCCTTCACTAAATGAAGCTTGGTTGAGATATCTTCAGCATCCCCAACCTTGTGACCTGAAACGTCTGGGTTAGGATCAACATTCTTCTTCACCTTGAACTCTTCACATTCAACAAGTTGAATCTTGTTGACGCATGCAAATATTAGAAGTCAATAAAACATCTTCATAATTATTGCTAAAGTCATGAACATAGTCAATTTGCTTCCCATAGGTTGTTGTTCTGAAAATTCTAGCAAACTCAAAATCAACATTAGTAACTAGTAAAGCTCTTTTTTCATGTTCATGCCCCTCAACATGCTCTTTTTGACTTAACTCCACACCAAAACCTTTTTGCAGATCTGATTTTCTTTTTTCGGTTGATGCCTCATGATTTTATCCTCTCTCCTTATCTCTAAGGGAGAACTCTTATTTATCCATCAAAAGTAGGAAGTGACAACTTCCTTAAAGCATGTTGCAGGTCTCTCTAATTAGTTTGTGGCCTAGGTTCACCTCTAGGTCCACCCCTGCTTTCCTTTAAATTAATAAAATTGGTGAGGGATATGTCATCTCTAATTTCATTGGAGAGTACCTTCAACTCCTCATAGCTAGCAACAATATCATTTGCTATGGTAGGATGGATTTCTATCTCCCGAATTGCTTCCTATCTACGTAGGAAGTTAGGCTGGAAGGGCCTAACAATAGAACCAATGGCTGTCCTATGATAGGGCTAGTTGTGGTTCACTCCAAAAGAGCTTCCTTTACCGTTTGGAGTCCTTTGCACATTCCTGTCCTGCATGACTTGGATTAATTGACCCATCATATTAGCTAACTTGTCTGGTGTCACTCAGATTTCACCCTGAAATCTGTGACTACCCAATCCGAAAAAATTTCGTACTTTTAAAATAATGGGTCGTTTGTTGTTTTTATTGCCTGAAAGTTCTTGTATTGCGTCAAGATAATCCCAAAGAGCCATATTAGCCCTTTTCGCCAAATACCCAGATGCCCAAAATTGTTTTATTCTGTCGTCGGGATTTGTCTGCGGGAAATTTGTATTTAATTATTTTGAGCCCCGTATGAGGCTATTTGCGCTCCGTTTTAACTCTATTATGAGCGAATATGTTATTATTCCTATGTGCCAGAAGGGTTTTAACTTGGAATAAGTTTTGTGCTTTATTTGTAACTTTTGGCAATTTTTCGTGTTTTTGTGGTGTCCCGTTTCGTTTTCTGTGAGATTTCTCTGGAACAATTCCTTCGCCGGGTAAGCCCGATTTTTGGCCTGGAGCAGCTGGAAAACATATACGCACATTATGCCCGGAGGAAGTCGCCATCGGAGGTCTGGATCACTGGGAAAAAGCGAAGTCGTGCACAGAAAAGCCCCTGCGAGGATGGGCGCATTTTTGGAAAACAAAGGATTTAAGCTGCGATGGGAAAAATAGAAGCCGCAGGCATGATGGGAATTTTATACCTGCCTAGCAGGGTACTTTTTCCCATGTTATAAAATTCACTTAAGCTGCAGTGGGAAAAATAGAAGCAGCAGGCAGGTGGGAATTTATTGCCTGCCTTGCAGGGTACTTTTTCCCGTGATATAAAATTCACTTAAGCTGCAGTGGGAAAGTTAGAGGCTGCAGGCAGGCGGGAATTTATTGCCTGCCTTGCAGGGTAAAAATTCCCATGGTGAAATAAAAGAAAAGTGACTTAAGTGAAATCACATTTTATTGCCTGCCTTGCAAAGTCAAATCACTTAAGTGGATCATGGGATTTCAGAAATTCCATTGTCAGAAATTCTTAAAAATAGAATTCTATTATGCAAAAAAGTGCGACCCACCTTGGGTGAATAATAATGCAATAATAAAATATTTGTTAATATTTATTCACCCAATTTTGGCACCTAGGCTTGTGGAAAAGTCAACAAAAGCAAAGGGGAATAAATCAATTGGAAATAGAATTCCAAAATTAAATAAATTTAATTTATTTAATGCAGCCCCTTTTGAGAAGGAATTAATACTTTTTAAAGTATTAAATGATTATATTAATTCCTATTTTCAGTGGCTATGGTCAAAGCACACTGTGAAGCTTAAGTGAAGTGAAGTGTGGATGATTAAATTGGATTAATTTAATTTATTGGATGGCTGTCCTTAAACATGCTATTTTTAAAAGAGAAGAGCATGATTTTTAATTAATTAATTGCCTTTAATTGTTAGGGCAATTATTAATTATAGAATTGTGAAGGTTATATAAGCATGGGCAGCCATATGGGTGAATTATTTAATTCACAGGTAAAGAATTGCAGCCAAGAGGAAAAGTGCGCCCCCATTTGAAGAAGGATTTTGCTCAGGCAAGGTGGAAACAAGGCTAAAAGCTTCCAAATTTGGCGCATGCTTTGAAGGAGGTTGATCTTTGTCTGCATAATTGTTTGCACAGGTGTTACAGGAGCTCAGGTGTTGTTGAAAGGATTCATGCTCTCTTTATGTGCAAATTAAACACCATTTTTTGGGGCAGCAGGCTTGAAAAGTGCAGATTTTTACAATTAAAATTCACTATTCATGCTCCGGTGGCCATTTTTGTCTGAATAAATTGCAGGAATTCATTACAGGTGCTTTACAAAGGAAAATGAGCTTTTATCAATGTCCAATACATTGCATATATCCTCCAAATCTGAAGAATTGTCCAGATCTGCACCAGTATTGAAGAATTCCAGTCAAATAAGAAGAAAAAGACATTCAGACAAAGATAGACAAAGCTATGGCGAAGAAAGATGAAAAAGAAAGCACAACGGAGTCATGCATCACTTCTAAATTTACAGATATTGGAAACACGGATCTAGGCTCGGAACCTCTTGCTGAATTGATAGACAGATCCAGAGCAGGAAAGACTTCACTCATGCGTGCAGGAGAAACTTCACTCATGCGTGCAGATTAAAAGCAGTGGAATTATTCGAGCTGCAGCTTTTCCATCCATAGCCCAGTTGCCAGAATTTGTTATGCAGGTGCAGATCCATATCCAGATGCAGATGCAGATGCAAATCCATATGCAGATCCAGATCCAGATCTCATAGTTGCAAAAGCTTCTGGCACAAAGGCTTCATCCTCTTGTTTCGAATGCAGCCCATGAAGAAGACAGTGCGTGGGAAATTCCTTCCAAGACCTTGTGCATGTGCTCTCATCTTCCAGTTGAAGCCTTCATTGAATTTTCATTCACCCTGAGTGCTTTCCAGAATTTTTAATTGCTCATATGCAATTAAAAATAAGGATGATGAGTTATCTACGGCCAACCTTGCACTGATGCATGTACAACAGAAGAACTGCAAAAGCTTCAAGGATAAAAGAGAAGACAATGCGAAGGCAAAATTCCAGCTTGCTTCCAATTCCAACTGCTTGCAATTCCAGCTTGTTTCCAGATCCAGCTGCTTCCAGATCCAGTTTGAATCAGCTGCATGCAGACATGAAAAAGGACAAAGTCAGCTTTCCTCTTCCTTCTTCTTTCCTCCGACAAAGTCAGCTTTCCTCTTCCTTCTTCTTTCCTCCGACAAAGTAATTGAGCGATCAATTAAATTATACAACTTAAGTGATTGGTTTAAAAGCCATTACTTGAAGAAGTCAATTACTTGGAGATAGGTGGCAGACGTGCAAAATAGAAGGTTCTATTTTCAGTTGCAAATCATACATGTCATGCAAAGAGGAATTCCAGGAGGAAGATTGCCAGTTGTTTCTTTCCGACTTCCACATGTGCCAGTTCAACTAAAGCTTCCAACTTGTAATTGCCCCTCTACATTCTATAAGTAGAGGAAGAACCTTCGGGTTAATCATCGATCAGAATTTGTAAGCAGCAATCTTGTGTTCTAGACTTTGTGCTGAACCCCTGAGAGCAACTTGTTGCAGAGGAATACAAAGAAGCAGGTTTCCGGAGAACTTTGTGTCACGGTGTACTGTGTTTCTTGCTTTTAAATCTTAGATCTCTTGATAAACTTTGTGTTATTTTAGATCTGGATCTAGAGCTGCCTTTGCTTTATAATTCTGTGTGTTCATATCTATTAAGTTTCTTCTATGTGCATGCAATTAGCTCTGCTATCTACTAATTGGGATGCACATCTTCCCCATTTCTTCTCTGTATTTCCTTTACTTCCTTCTTCTATAATTTTCCTTTCTTAAACAGCTGCTTACTTGCTGCAGAACTTCTTAGTTATGGTTCATGAACTAAGTGGTTAAAGTAAAACCCCTGATAGATAATAACACATTTATATTGACAAATCTGACACGGGAGCCTCACCGGTTAAATGAGGGAGATTTATCTCATGACTGCCTAGGTTTGATGCTATGCAGAAAATCTAGCCAACAGTTTTTGGTGACTCCGCTGGGGAACAACTATCTTTGCAGATCAAAGCTTATCTATTGAAGATCAGAGTGTTTTCCATACAAATCTCAATCTGGCTGAACGTCCATTCACCCGATCCGTGAAGGCGCAAGGAAGGACTGATCATTTCTTCCGACTGCAGGAGCAATTCAATTTCAATCATCCTCCTCAAGTTAGAAGCCGCAGATCTAGTCTTTCACCAGGAAGAAGAGTGCAAACACATCCAGATCCGGATCATCTTCAGCATAATCCGGCAGCTGGAATTATTCATCAAGTCTATCTTGGAGAGGACGTGCTCCTTCATCATGCTGAACGAAAACCCACTTGCCCCTGCAGCGCCTGTTCCATGGGGTGTAGCCTTTGGACCTCTGAATCTGACTCCTCCTATGCATGATCTACCTAAAGGGACGAAAAAGAATTTTCCTAAATTCTTTGGAGATGGAAAGCAAAACCCAGATGATCACTTGGCGGCATTTTCATATCCTGTGGAGTGCTTGCAGTCGAACATGAAGATGTATCTGTCCGGACTCTTCATAGAGACTCTGCATGACTTGGCTGGAGAATGGTTCTACCGGCTAGCTCCTGGTACCATAACCAACTGGGCTACTATGCGGGACGCATTCCTGAAAAGATTCAAGGCAGCTGAAGATTCCAGCACATTGATTACTCAACTCACTCAGTTGAAGAAGGAGCCACATGAGCACATGCGGGATTTTATTGCAAAATTCCAAAGATTACTGTACAAAATTCCAACTTCTGCTTCTCTGAATGACGAGAATCAAAAGGTGTTCTTCATCAATGCTTTGCTTCCTGAAGTAAGCTATCAACTGCGAAGAGCACGTCCTGCTGACTTGTTAGCAGCTCAAAACATGGCGGTTGAAATTGAAGATGACCTCATCATGGCTGGAAAGATAAAGAGCAACACTTCTAGAGCTGAAAGTTCATCCTCTGCTACTACTTCCGATTCACTATTGCAAAAGTTAGCAAATGAGATGATGCAGATGAAGAAACAAATGGCTCAAATGGCTCAAGGCAACAACACTACCCCTGCTCGTAATTTCAACAACAACCGGAACCGCATTGCTGGTTCCCAAAGATTAGCAATTGAAGCTGCTCCCAGAAACAACGTGGAGATGAATGAAGAAGACCAGGAAGCTGATGCTGATCAGTTCGAGAATGATGATTTTGTAGCACCTGCTGCCGACTCCAACATTAATTACCTAAACTACAAATCTGAACATGACGATGAGAAACTTTATGAAGATGATCATGGTCATGCATATGCAGTACTTACAAGATCACAAACTCGTCAAGTTGCGGCATTAACTGATGAACAAAGAAGGGGCAGCCCTTTACCTTATTCCTTGGCTCCTAGAGATAAGAATGTGAGTTCTTCATCTCAACCACAGAAAGTGGCTCAGGTATCTGAATCTATTTCTTCTTTTGACATTGGATTGATCATGCCAAGAAAACTAACAGTTCAAATGTCAGAAGCTGAATACCTGAGAGCTTTTCCTGAGCAGTTAAATATGCTAGTCAAATATGTGCAATCACCAGGACAATCCAGTACATCAAAAGGCCTTTTGCCTAAGCCCAAGGATACTCCTCCCCAGAACAACACTGCAGTTGTTAAATCCTCACCATCTTCTGAAAGAGTGGAACCTTTCTATGTTTCCTATTGCTTAATGGTTTCAAGTTAAGCAATTGCATTTAGATTCGGGTGCTTCTGATCAATATCATGCCAGCTAAAGTTACAGATGCTCTTAGTCTTACCCTGACAAAGACATAGAAAGGTGTTACTCCATGGAAAGACAAGCCCCTTTAATCGGACAAATCAAAGAGGCACAAGCTGTTCTGGCAGCTTTTCCTGACAAAAGATTAAAGATGACAATCTTAGTTGCAGATATTCCTGTCTCCTACGGGATGTTGCTGAGTAGAAACTTCTTGCAAAGAGCTGGGAGGAGAAGTAAAAATGGATTGGTCCTGTGCACATATTCCTATCAAAGGGCTTAACCATAAGCTGGAGCCGGAAAAGAAGTCCAGGTACACAGTTACAAAATCTGAGGATTCTAGATCTCAGATTCTTTTTCAGGAATCTGATGGTGGGGTCTATTTCTTGGAAATGAATAAAGATGTTCCAGAGCCAGAACTTCAACCAGAACTAGAGCCAGCAAAAGAAGAAAAAGTTTGGACTCTGGAGTTTAAAGGCACATGTTGTTCTTTTGGATCAGGATTGGCGCTCTACTAATATCTCCAGATCATGAGGTATTCCCATACTCCCACAAGCTGATGTTCGAGAACACCAATCATACGGCAGAGTATGAAGCATTGCTTCTAGGAATGGAGCAAGCTAAGAAGAAAGGAGTAAAACTCCTCAAAGCCCAAGGAGATGCTGAACTTCTAGTAAAGCAGGTTCGAGGGCAAAGTCAAGTCAAAAGAGATAAGCTGGAGCATTACAGAGATAAAGTGCTTTCTGCCACATTTGATTTTGCAGCCTTCTCTATTGACTTCATTCCAATAAATCAAAACTCCAAGGCAGATTTATTTGGCAGTCACAGCTGCACTATTGAATCCGGATAGACCACCGTCCATATTCAGACAAGGAAACTATAAAGTGGAGATGGTCTACCAATAGCCAGATGATCATGGATCCCTGAACAAACATCTGCATGTCTGCATGTTGAAGGAAGTAAATCACCACCACGAAAAACAGTCAAAGGAAAAGCTGATCCAGGTTATGATGACAGCAGTGGAATAGTCCAACCAAAAGGTAACAAAATTGTAAGGGTTTGTTTCCTTATGGAGACTTTCTATACAAGCATGATCAGTACCTGAAGAAGAACAAAGGAATATGGTGATAGTTCTTCCTCAGAAATGCAGCAAATAAATTTGGGAACGTTTAAGCAAGTTGATGCAGACTTACCTGTTCACGGAGAGAAGAAAGGATGAGCCACCACCAGATGAAGTTGATAAGGACTTGCCCAGAGTATTTGACAAGAAGGCCAAAGAAAGGAAGTTCAAGATCAGAGATTGGGTACTCTGGTGGGATAAGAGACATGAACCGAAGGGCATACATTAAATCCATCCACTCTGGAAAGGGCTCTTCGTGATCAAAAGAGCTGCAGGAATGGATACTTCTTCCTTGCCTACCGGGATGGAATTGAGTTACCACTGCCTTTCAACGGGCAGCATTGAAGCTGTTCATCAACCTGAAAAGCAGGGTAAAACCTGTATGTACATAAATAAAACTTTGTTTGTTTTTCCTTGTTTTGTCTTTTTTGGATGTTGTGTTGTGAATTAACGAGTTTGCCTGAAATGCGTGCCCAAAAGACAAGATACGAAACCAAGAGATGCTGGGATCTCATCTTTTCCCTTGTACATTCTGACAAAGAGAAAAAGATGTTTGACGGAGCCAACTGGTGTCACCCAGATTTCATCCTGAAATCTGCGACTACCCTATCCGAAAAAATTTCGTACTTTTAAAATAATGGGTCGTTTTGTGTTTTTATTGCCTGAAAGTTCTTGTATTGCGTCAAGATATTCCCAAAGAGCCATATTAGCCTTTTTCGCCAAATACCCAGATGCCCAAAATTGTTATATTCTGTCGTCGGGATTTGTCTGCGGGAAATTTGTATTTAATTATTTTGAGCCCCGTATGAGGCTATTTGCGCTCCGTTTTAACTCTGTTATGATCGAATATGTCATTATTCCTATGTACCAGAAGGGTTTTAACTTGGAATAAGTTTTGGGCTTTATTTGTAACTTTTGGCAATTTTTCGTGTTTTTGTGTTGTCCCGTTTCGTTTTCTGTGAAATTTCTCTAGAACAATTCCTTTGCCGGGTAAGCCCGATTTTTGGCCTGGAGCAGCTGGAAAACATATACGCACATTATGCCCGGAGGAAGTCACCATCGGAGGTCTGGATCACTGGGAAAAAGTGAAGTCGTGCACAGAAAAGCCCCTGCGGGGATGGGCGCATTTTTGGAAAACAAAGGATTTAAGCTGCAATGGGAAAAATAGAAGCAGCAGGCAGGGTGGGAATTTTATACCTGCCTAGCAGGGTACTTTTTCCCATGTTATAAAATTCACTTAAGCTGCAGTGGGAAAAATTAGAAGCAGCAGGCAGGTGGGAATTTATTCCCGTGATAGAAAATTCCTGCCTTGCAGGGTAAAAATTCCCATGATATAAATAAAAGGCAGTGGGAAAGTTAGAGGCTGAAATCAGGCGGGAATTTATTGCCTGCCTTGCAGGGTAAAAATCCCATTGTCAAAGTCAAATCACTTAAGTGGATCATGGGATTTTAGGGGCTGCCTTGCAGGGTAAAGAATCCCATTGTGAAAAATTCTTAAAAATAGAATTCTATTATGCAAAAAAGTGCGACCCACCTTGGGTGAATAATAAGCCTTAAATGAATATTTTTAATAATTATTCTTCCAATTTTGGCACCCAGGCTTGGAGGAAAAGTCAACAAAAGCAAAGGGGGAATAAATCAATTGGAAATAGAATTCCAAAATTAAATAAATTTAATTTATTTAATGGCAGCCCCTTTTGAAAAAGTGCGCCCCAAGGAATATAATACTTTTTAAAGCATTAAATGATTAAATTAATTTCTATTTTCAGTGGCTATGGTCAAAGCACACTGTGAAGCTTAAGTGAAGTGAAGTGTGGATGATTAAATTGGATTAATTTAATTTATTGGATGGTTGTCCTTAAACATGCTATTTTTAAAAGAGAAGAGCATGATTTTTAATTAATTAATTGCCTTTAATTGTTAGGGCAATTATTAATTATAGAATTGTGAGGGTTATATAAGCATGGGCAGCCATATGGGTGAATTATTTAATTCACAGGTAAAGAATTGCAGCCAAGAGGAAAAGTGCGCCCCCATTTGAAGAAGGATTTTGCTCAGGCAAGGTGGATTTAAGGCTAAAAGCTTCCAGATTTGGCGCATGCTTTGAAGGAGGTTGATCATTTGTCTGCATAATTGTTTGCATAGGTGTTACAGGTGCTCAGGTGTTGTTGAAAGGATTCATGCTTCTTTATGTGCAAATTAAACACCAATTTTTGGGGCAGCAAGCTTGAAAAGTGCAGATTTTTACAATTAAAATTCACTATTCATGCTCCGGTGGCCATTTTTGTTGAATAAATTGCAGGAATTCATTACAGGTGCTTTACAAAGGAAAAGGAGCTTTTATCAATGTCCAATACATTGCATATATCCTCTGAATCTGAAGAATTGTCCAGATCTGCACCAGTTTTGAAGAATTCCAGTCAAATAAGAAGAAAAAGAATTATTCAGACAAAGATAGACAAAGCTATGGCGAAGAAAGATGAAAAAGAAAGCACAACGGAGTCATGCATCACTTCTAAATTTGCAGATATTGGAGACACAGATCTAGGCTCGGAACCTCTTGCTGAATTGATAGACAGATCCAGAGCAGGAAAGACTTCACTCATGCGTGCAGGAAAAACTTCACTCATGCGTGCAATTAAAAGCAGTGGAATTATTCGAGTTGCAGCTTTTCCATCCATAGCCCAGTTGCCAAAGTTTGTTATGCAGGTGCAGATCCATATCCAAATGCAGATGCAGATGCAAATCCATATGCAGATCCAGATCCAGATCTCATAGTTGCAAAAGCTTTTGGCACAAAGGTTTCATCCTCTTGTTTCGAATGCAGCCCGTGAAGAAGTCAATGTGTGGAAAATTCCTTCCAAGATCTTGTGCAAATGCTCACCATCTTCCAGTTGAAGCCTTCATTGAATTTTCATTCATCCGGAAGTGCTTTCCAGAATTTTTAATTGCTCATATGCAATTAAAAATAAGGATGATGAGTTATCTACGACAAACATTGCATTGATGCATGTACTGGAGAAGAACTGCAAAAGCTTCAAGGATAAAAGAGAAGACAAGGCGAAGGCAAAATCCAGTTGTTTCCAATCCAGCTTGTTGTTTCCAGATCCAGCTCTTTCCAAATCCAGCTCATTCCAATCCAGCCGTTTGAGTTGTTTCCAGCTTCCAGCTTGCTTCCAGATCCAGTTTGGTGAGAATCAAAGGCAAAAGAATCAGCTGCATGCAGACATGAAAAAGGACAAGACTACAACTTTCCTCTTCCTTCTTCTTTCCTCCGACAAAGTAATTGAGCGATCAATTAAATTATACAACTTAAGTGATTGGTTTAAAAGCCATTACTTGAAGAAGTCAACTACTTGGAGATAGGTGGCAGACGTGCAAAATAGAAGGTTCTATTTTCAGTTGCAAATCATACATGTCATGCAAAGAGGAATTCCAGGAGGGAGATTGTCAGTTGTTTCTTTCCTCCGACTTCCACATGTGCCAGTTCAACTAAAAGCTTCCAACTTGTAATTGCCCCTCTACATTCTATAAGTAGAGGAAGAACCTTCGGGTTAATGATCAGAATTTGTAAGCAGCAACCTTGTGTTCCAGACTTTGTGCTGAAACCCTTGAGAGCCACTTGAAGCAAAGGAATATACAGGAGTAGATTTCCGGAGAACTTTGTGTCACGGTGTATTGTGTTTCTTGCTTTTATCTTAGATATTTTAATAGACTTTGTGTTATTTCAGATAGATCTAGAGCTACCTTTGCTTAGAATTCTGTGTTTATATCTATTGGTTTCTTCTATGTCATGCAATCAACTTTGCTAGATTGATTGAGGATTACCTTTGCTTATAATTATGTGTTTATATCTATTGGTTTCTTCTATGTGCATGCACATCTTCCCCATTGGGATTCTCTGTGATTACATTCTCTTTGTTTATATAATTCTTTCCCTTCTTCTATAAATATTTCCTTTCTTAAACAGTTGCTTACTTGCTACAGAATTGTTCAACTATGGTTCATGAACTGAGTAGTTAAAGTAAAACCCCATATAGATATTAGCATACTTTAATTGACAAATCTGACACTGGAGCCTCACCAGTAAATGAGGGAGATTTATCTCATGACTGCCTAGGTTTTGTGCTATGTAGAAAATCTAGCCAACATTGTTGCAGCAGCGTAATTTCAGATTTTGTTAAGTTGTAATGTTGATTTTCCTAGGCTCGGCCTAGTTTATTCATGGTTTTGGGGCGTGCTCTCATACCACCCCCGTAAGTTGAATTATATTGTAAATGTTACTATTTTTAAATGATATAAAATCTTATTTTATCAACAGCAATCTCAATGATTAGAAACGTCCTTGGGTGAGGAAATTACAAGGGTAGCCCAAACATTAATTAATATCCCTCTAGAGCAGAGTAAAAGGGTTACACTTAGGAAGAATCTTTCACATGCAATAATGGACCAAAAACATGTATCATAGAAATGCCCAAATGACCTCAATAAAAGCCAGCAAGGAGTGAAAAATAAGCAAATGATGGCCGACCCCTTAAAATTTTAATTTTAAATAAATAAAACTGAAATTCTAAAATTCTACATGCTCCTAATACCTTGGAGAGTTTCATACACTAACCAATGCCTCATTGGAAACTTAGGCTTTTCAATAATGACCAATATCAATATGAAATCAACTATCTAATCAACAATAAAGACATAATTAATCTGATCCCCTTGCTTTTCTCCTTAAAGGGGAGAGAAGGGTTTTTTAGAAAATCCCTAGTTGAAGTAAAGTGACATGACATAAAAACCTTCAGAAAGATTTTTAAGTCCACTTGTGACTCCTTATGAAGCTTCATCCTGATGCAACAAATGATGGTTTTGTCCCCAAGTGTTGTGACTATTGAGGGTTTTCGTCCCCAATAGGATCCAATGAGGGTTTTTCCTCAAAGTAGAGCCATGAAAGGTCTTTGTCTTCAGTGGAGAGTAGGGCACACCGTGCACAAACCCAAGATATCAATTTTCGAAATAAACATGCATAACTCTTTCTTAGGCCATTCGATAATTTTATATCCTCCCTTTTTGGTGCCAAGAGTCATAAGAACTTTTCCCCCAACTCCTCTTTAAGTGCATTGGTTCTATTTTTAATTTGTCTTTAAGAAGTTTCATAGGCTTGTCATAAGGGAAAATACAAAATGGAGCATTTTAGAAATGAAATAATCACATAAACTGAAACCCAAGAGGGCCTTGTAAAAGAAATTGTTCCTTTCTGAATTGGCCAGTGGGAAGAAAACTGGCAAGAAGTCTTCATTTGGAACCCTAATTCTAAAAAGGGGACATTACAATATCCAGTGCTTCCCAAATTTGCTTTGTGTCTTCATGCATTGCAAACTCATATGCCCAAGTAGTCTCCATATGAAGGTGAAGGAACATTTGTAGTGCTCATTGCATAATTATGGATCCTGTGCCTGTTAGATGAAGGAGCTTCAACCCATCACCTTAACTCATACTGTATCTTTCTTTGCTTGTCATCATCTCATAATTTCCACCCAAATGATGGATTCCCAACTTCAGTAATGCTGTCCCAAAAACAGCTGTAACCATGCATTTTTCTCTCAAAAATCAGAATGTTGGTGGCTGGAAACAAAGTATGAATCATAAAGCACCTGATTTACCCTGCCTAAGGAGCTATGTTGGAGAAGTAGTTGTCTTCTTATAAGGTGGAAACCATGCTACCACTATTTTGTCAATGATTTAATGACCTCAAAAACACTCTTGCAACTGTTCAAAAGAAAACAACAACTCATAATCTGATTTTATCAAAATCAACAGCTTAAAATCAACAACTAGCAAAATGAAAACACCTTGCAAAATTAGGAAACTGAGCATGAACAATGACTAAAAACACCTTTCTAAAGGCTGAAAATTTTTCCAACATTATCAATACGAAAAATATCATCTCTTGACTGAAAATATCAATTGCCTACCCACTTGTATGCATGCAAATGAAAATCATGTGTGGCTGATATGAATAATGACAACAAACCAACTCTGAAATTATGAGCTATGGTTCTCCAAGGTACACTTCCTTTTGTCACCACTAACCACCCACATACCTTGTTCGTCCTTTGCATGAATACTCCTCAACCAAGAAGTAATCTTTTCCATGCTTATGTTGTGCTTCACTCTGAAAACCTTATACTTGGCTGGAAAATTCACAAAATTGGGAATCAATATGAGTCCAATCACAACATATAAACAAGGGAGTGCTTTTACCTTGAACCATGGGCAGCCCAGTGATGAAGACTATGGAATTACTTTCCCATTTTTGAGTGGTATAGGAACCTACTTGCCCATAATCCATTGGGAATTCTTGCTCACTTAAGTTTCATTGAAACCAGGCATTCCCAATGTATACATGAAGCACCTCTTTTAAAGACCTTTCAACAATTAACCTAATCTCACCTTTTCTGTGTCTTGAGATAGCCCGGATGACCAGCCAATGGGGCATCATGAAAACCCTCAATATCTTGTTCTTGACCCTTGATTGTGGAAACCAAATTTTTCCAAGGAATCTCTTGTAGAGAATGATCCCATCCATTATTTTGTACCTTTCATCCACAATTTCTTCCTCAAAAACAACATTAGCAAACTTATACTTAGTTGTAATTAAAGGTTTCCAATTATGTTATCTTAGATAAAGAAAAGATTTGATTCCTTTTAAAACATCCTTGACCAATACTTGATTACTTGGCTGTGAAATCATACCTTGAAGTATTACCTTCTTGCCTTTATCCATGAAACTTAACTCCATACTTTGGTAGTTGAGAGTGAGCTCTTCCCAATGAATGTAACCATTGGTACCCCAAACACAAGATTTGTATTAGCTATGCCAATCATATTAAAATCATCACATACCTCATGCTCTCCCAATGTGAAAAGGAGTTGGGGACACCTTGTGCATGGCATGGAGTAGCCATCCGCTATCTTGACCATGAAGCCTTTGAAGTCTTCCACCTTCAAATCCACCTTTGCCCTCAAGCTCTCATCAATGAAATTGTAAGTAGCTCCATTATCAATCAAAATTGACTCCTTGTCCATGGATGAAGAATCCTTCATACAACTTTGTTAGATACATAATAAATTCAAAACAATCCTCCATCAAATTTCTTTCTAACCATATGCATGGAGTAGCAATATCAAGGACTTCCTCTTTCTTACCAAGGATCAACCGGAACCCAAACTTTTATGCACATAGACCTTGCAAGAAAAGATCTATGTGCCATATGTTACTCCTTGGTTCTTCACATCATCACAAATTATAGTGATTATGGCATCAAACATGACATGTGATCTTTCTTAACACAAGCTGCCCATAATGACACAAGTATGGCAGCTCCATAAAAGGAGATAAAATTTGATTTTTTTCATCATACCTTGGGCTGCCAACAAGGATCCCACCATTTTCTTGTTGGTACTTGTTTGGAACATCTCCGGAACTCACTCCAAGGTGGTAAACTTCCTCAATTTTCCCATCATTGACTATGCTGTTTGGAAATTTCCAGCGAACTGAAAATAATCATGAGGAATTACCCTCAAGTGCCCTTCCTTCATGGGCACATACCCTTCCGTAATGTCATCCCTCTTTCCTTATGCAAATCTGATTTCTGAACCTTCAACAATTTTCCACATGCACCATTAGAAACCAATGAAATATTCTATCCCTTTTACCTTGGGACACATGCTCCATGATTTCCTTAGGTTCATGCTTCAAACTTTCATCAAAAAATTTGATGTCTTCATGTCTGCCGTTCTAAGATCAGTCAAGAGCTCTACTTTTGCAATGGTGCTGGGATAGCTTCTTCTTCAGGGCTTCACGATTTGGTTGTTCATCCTCTCAATTTGCCCAACAACTTCACCACGTTCTTCTTCTTCTTTGAGCTCAAGCTCCATGATTGCTTTCCTCTTCAACTTGCATCTGGATTCCTCTATGGGTTGTTGGGATCTCCTTACTTGCAGACCCTTGTTCCTTCTTGTGTAGCTTGTGACCTATGCTTGGGCCTTGATCTTCCCTTGTGTACTCCCATGAACTCATTAAATGATATGGCATCACGAATCGTTTCCGGAAGAGCTCTATACTCCTCATAAGCATGTAGCAATGTTGTCCTTTGGATGGCTGAAGTATTATTGACTTCCTTTGAAGAGATCCTTCTTAGCCATTTGGATCTTGAATGGTATGGATTAGCTGAGCCATTGTATTGGCTAGAATCTTTCTTGCCCTAGGGCAAGCCTTTCGAGTCTAGCATCACCAAAAATTTTGCTATCTTGCCATTTTGATCTTCTTGCAAGGACCTCGTATGAAACCCTCAGGCTTGGGAAGACCGAAGCTCTGATACCACTGTAATGTCCCTTTTTAGGGCTTAAACTGAAAATAAGGTTTTGGCCACAAACCCTAAGAATTAGATTTGAAAATACACCAACGCCCAACTGAAAATAATCTGATTTTTATAATCGTAGCTCCAAGATTATTAGAAACCCTAGCAGCGAACTGGGAAGCACACTTTTAGGGCATCATACGTCATTAAAAACAGCTAAAAGTAAATAAACAAGTCCTCCTAATGCAGCAAACTGTAGCAGCACTTGATGGCACCTATTTTCATGCAATATGGTACTGGAAAATTAACATAGAAATATCCCAAATACTCAATAAATTCAGTAAGATGAAATCTGGAAAAAATATGTATTTTATAAATTTATTTCAAGTGCAAATACAACTAAAACTTCTAAAATTCATAACTCCATCACTACTTGGAGTTTCAATGCAAACCAATGCTGAAAATGATCTTGAAGAGACCAGCTATCCAATGAAAGTGAAATCAGAATTTTCCAACGATGGAAACCCTCTCAAAAATGATCTTGAACCTCCCAGATGGGTCGCTCCAAAGAAGGAAGGGTGCCAATACCCTAGAAAATGCCCTAGCTGTATTAGAAGTGCCCTATGCACGGAT
>JAHRHJ020003483.1:0-158909 GCA_019776745.2 Taxus chinensis | reverse complement strand
CCCTTAGACTAGGTGAATTAGGACAACGCAATCAGCAGCTTGCGATACTTTGGCCAAAGATTTGAAACATACTGTTCATGTCTCGTATTCCTTAACGGCATACTCGTCAATCTGGAATACGTCCTTCACCCCATTCATATGTTATATAGAATGTCTTATACTGACTACTGTCAGTCCTTTCTTTCACAGCTGAATCACTCGGAGGCAGATTAACAAGGTGATAATGTTATATGGATGCCTACGAGGATTAGGGATATGAGGACATACTGGTTCAACCTTGCAATTCAACCAATGTGTCATGATACCCCAAATCTCCGAGGCAGTCTTATAACATGGCCACGTTCTTAATCGGTCCCAAGGTAACTCGTGTGAAATCAAGTGTAAATCTTAGCGATCAATGCAAAGGGTGTCGCCATAAGTCACCTGCATTGTTGTAACTTCGAGAAGATCCTAATCTTCTCGGAGGTACAGCCCTGCAGTCGACTTTATGTCGTCATCCTTTAAATCCACCGAGAGATCAACCCCAAAACAAGCGTTACCACATAGATTAAATTACTATTACTTCTTAAGACTTTTCCCTAAGGTTAGCCATTTCCAATCCCTGGATTCATTTTCTTAAGACGACCCTCCTCCATTAATCCCATCACTTGGTAGAGGTATTAAGGTCTAGCTTCTATCAAGGAGTCATTAGAATACATCTGATTCTAAGCAACAGATTCAGACAATATCTC
Source organism: Taxus chinensis (assembly GCA_019776745.2). NCBI lineage: Eukaryota > Viridiplantae > Streptophyta > Pinopsida > Cupressales > Taxaceae > Taxus > Taxus chinensis. Next base: position 158,178 of record JAHRHJ020003483.1, on the reverse strand, counting down.
ATAACCTATGCTTGAGATTGCCACCTGAACTCCATTGATTGCCTATCAGTTCTCTTAACTGAATTTATATTAGTAATTCAATCCAAACCTTCTGCTATAACCAACATAAACTAATTTTTATCATTCATTATTTCTTACAAATCAAGCATATCGTTTAACATGCATGGATGCATCCTTTAATTTACCACAAATATTCTAGGAGTAGAAAACTTAAGAGAAACCATTTACTGGTTGATATTATGTAATGTACAATTATTGCAAGTAAAACCACATGTTTGGGAAAATTGGTGGTAGCAAAATGATCATGGAGGTATCATGGATGTTACACAGCTAGCGTGATAGTTTTGTGATCATGTCTTTATAAATATTGGTATTTATACGAATATATCAATAATATTTGAACTAATGCTCTATGTTAACCAATGTTTTTCAAACATGAAAAGGTTTACTACGTTTTAGATCCTCGCAACTAACTAAAAAATGATTTTAAAGTAAATACCATGAAGTGTAACAAGTAATACCATGAAGTATAATAGTTTTCTTGATCCCTATGGATCATATCTTTCTTATTTATGGATTTTAGTCTCAAAAAAATCAACATGGTGGAGGAAGAGATGTGGGATAAATTATTCCACTTCCTCCTTTAGGTACCATATTTCTTTCCTTGGTTTTTTCCCTTAATGATAACCTACCAAGATTTTAATGATATCTTGTGATTTTATTTAAATTTTTGATACAACACTACATACTCCTTCATCTCTCCTTGTGCATATAAGATAAAATATTCTATAGAGGGTGTCAATTGATTGTAGTTTTCCTCATATAATGTGGATGGCTCATGTATGTGCAAGTTCTCAAAATTTACTATAGAATACATCCTAAAACAAGTGTGGAAGGTAAATCTTAGAAGAATTTTCTCTGACCTATTTTGAGATGAAGAATGGTTCATACCTCAATCTTTTAAGAATCTTATCTCACCTTTTAAGTATCTCCATGGTCAAGTACACCCATAAATTTTTTTTTCCCTTATTGTTACACTCTTTCTAGTTTTGTTCATTTCTAACCTTGTAGTATTATTGATAATCCTCCAATATCCTAAAATAATATAATTCTAGAACTGATAAATACCTTATACCAAAACTAATTATATATATATATAACTATACTAAATTTTTAAAATTGGATGTATCAACATCCTTTGGATTACATCTAGATTTTACTACCTGATTTCTTGATCAGGTGATTTCTTATTCTTATAGATTGAGTGCCTTGATTTTCTTATGACACGGTGGGTTTCCCATGTTTGTAGCTTTAGGATTATTTTTCATATATCTACTAGATTATTTATATATGACTTGAGTGCCTTAATTTTTTTATGACATTGTGGGTGTACCATGTTTTTGTTCAAGGGATGTAATGTTCATGGATAAATAATTGAAGATGTTATTAAAATTGACATCCTTTTGACTATCACTTAGAAGTTTTTTCTTTTAATTTTGAGAAGTTATTTGAAAAATATCATGGTTATATTGTGTATTTTAATGCACTTCTTCCATAATATTTCTTGGATCTCAACACATTGGTTGAATGAAATTGATGTCCTAAGTCACCAATTAGTGAGAAAGTTTTGGAGAAGATAACATAATTATTTATACTTATATACTTTGAGAAGTGTATGTGTATGTGTATATGTGTGTTTTGAATTCTTTTTATACTAAAGGAAAAATTAGACAAATATAAACATGTAAATAATTATTTGAAAACATTTTGTAAAACACTTTAAATTATTTGAACATGGAAATATGAATAAAATAAATTGTAATAAAATGATTAATGCCATGTACAATGATGAATATGTATGGGAATGTAGATTGAGAATTAGGAATAATGAAAATTTTGCATGATTGAGGAAATGGAGAAGGTGTACAATGTGTTAAATCAAGAAAAAAGAGTGAATGCTAACATTCATTACATAATAAAGATCTCAAATAGTAGTCAAGACATGTAAGAAGAGTATTTAGATATCCTAAAGGTCAAAGTGTAAATAAGTGACAATAAAAATTGATTTCTTACTCTTTGATGCTGTTTTTCATTAGAGAAAAGAGACAATGTCAAATAAGGTGAACAAGGAAAGGGAAAATAGTGCATTCCATTGGTTAGAAACATCAACCAAGGTCTTAACGACCTAATTCTTTGATGAAATTTTCAATTTCAGTATTTTTTTATAACTAGATAGCAATATGTGGAAATAACTCTAATTTGACACTCGATTTAATGGAAAAAGCCCTTATTTTTAAAGGATCTTGAAAATGTTTCTTTTTTATTATTGGAGTAGATCTTGATAGTGGACAAGCTGAAATAGGGTTGAAGGTGGAAGGAAGTCATCATCGGTCATGACTTAATTGTGTTATCTTGTAAACTAAATCATGAATAAACACATAATAATTATGTTTAATCTTATTATTTTGAGGGAAATTAATAAATAGGGATGATAATTAATAAATTTCTATAATAATTAATATGTCTTAAAAGCATTTTTTCCAATATAAAAGTATATTTCAACACGAGAGTATAAGAAATGGTTATAGGAATGCTAATTAAAGAAAACACTTGCTTATTTTTATATTGTACATGGTCATACCTAAATTTCAATGTTTAAAATACTTTTTTTCATATCCTATACACATTGGTTAGTTTAATTGGTTTGTAGTTACATATAAATCCCAATATATTGTGATCGTTATGTTAATAGAGGTGATAACCATGTTACTAACATAATAGTTGATTGATTGTGGGATGAAAATGTTTACTTGCTTTGTCTTCAAATATCTTACTCTATGACTTCAAAGAATAGAAAATAAAGGTAAATTGTATGTAAATACATGCATTACAATACAACACATGCCTCTTTGGTGTACATCTCTAAAATCCTCACTCATCCTTATACCGATAAAGGTGACACCACAATGAAAGTTGTGCTCATACTAACATAATTGTGTATTGGTTGCAGGATGATTATGTTTGCTTGTTCAGCCTTCCCCTCTTCTCTTATATGCCTAGGAAAACCCAATAAAATTATTTCTAAATACACTACCTAAATTTCGAATATGCCATCTACAATGTCTTACTACCTAATTCGAATATGCATCTAGTACATTTTATAATTGCTCCTACAACATTAAAAATTCTCGCTCAATCAAAAAATATGATCCCATATTAACTGGTTGACTTGATTCACTCTAACTTATAAACCTAAATATATCAAGATCCCAATACCAATAGATGTTGCAGTATAGTAAAGATAAGTATAGCACTAACATAAGGTCGTTTGATAAAATTTTTATTAACTACCTTTAAATACATTCATATGAATTATATGACATCAACGTCAATTATATGGTCGTCAATTTATATTTTGTGATAGATAATGAGGATAGTTCTATTGGGATTCTTACCAAGTCTCAAATTTCTTTCCCATAAAACATAAAAAACTTCACATCAATAGTAGCTTCAAAGAACAAATAAGTATTAACCTATACCGACATGAAAGAAAAAAAATTGTAAGAAAAATAGTTGAATGGAATGGAATGAAGTCAGAGCAAAATAATGGAAAATGGGGGTGAGGTAAATCTGAGCACCAACAGATTATTCACAGGGATAATATTATGTAATGGATTAATGAAGTCAGAATTGATCTAACCACTTGGTTGTTCAGGAGCAATGCGCCTACTATAATCTGCATGTATCATGGTAATCAACCTGTTCAACACCACATTCAGCAGTGCGAGAGACTCTGGACAGAGGTGCAAGAAGATTTACCGCCTTCATTATGGGTGCACAAACTTTATTCCACTTTACAAGGCTATGCATGTGCTTGGTATGTTGACGTAGAAGTACATAGGGAGATTGGAAATTGGTAGGATTTGATTATAGAAATGACCCATACTTTTGACTAATTCTCTACTAAACCTCCAGGTGTAAGAGACATTAAGGGTTATAAAGTTCTTAACTATGGGACATAGTGCAAAGGATGAAGAACTCATTCAGGATTTATTTGGTGAAGTAGACTCAGAAGCACATTTTGATGAAGTAGAAGAGAAAAATGCCACACTACTTAAGTGCACTCAGTCAAGATGATTTGAGAAGGGAAAAAGGTAAGATGGTCTACATAGTGGATGATGAAGTAGAAAATTTGGATATATATCATTTAGCAGGTACACATTAGGTGTTAAATAGTGCAAATAAAAATGTGCATACCTATCATGAACCTATGAAGACCAAGAAAGTGAAAACTGGCATAAATGTTAAACCTAAGGAGGCAATAATTGGGGATTATTAGACTGATTCTCAAGTGGCAAAGATAATTATAGTTACTATGATATTTTTAGAAATTATTTTCTAGGGGCAACCATAACTTAAAAGGAGTGCATGAGTCATTAGGAGAAATGAAGATTAAATTAAAGGAAGGTGTATGCCCAGTTAGGAAGAGACATTACATGATGAACCCTAACATATGCATAAAATTTAAGGAATAAATTGACAAAATGTTGAAATATGGCATCATCAAGCCCCTAGAGGAGTCAAAGTGGGTTAGCCCCATGGTGATTAGTATAAATAAATCTGGTCTAATTAGGATTTATGTGGATTACAGGGAACTGAATTTTTCATGTTTGATTGATCCTTTTCCTATGTCTTTCATATAGTAAATACTAAAAGGTGTTGTAGGGTGTGAAGTTTACTCTTTTACTGATGGATTCTCTGGGTATCATTAGGTTATAATTACACAAGAGGATCAAGAGAAAATGACTTTCACCATTGAATGGGGAATAGTTTTGCGTATACTGTAATGCCCTTTGGTTTGAAGAATGCGCCTGATGTATTTTTACATATAGTTGTTCAAGAATTCCAAGAGTTTATTCACAACTTCCTACATGTTTATTTGGATGATTGGATGGTTTATTGATTTGTTAAGGATCATTGTGACAATTTGTGCCTAATGTTTGAAAGATGTAGAAAGCTAAGCATCTCTTTAAACATCAAGAAGTGTGTGTTTGTCTATACCTTTTGGAACTTTGTTAGGGAACATCATCTATAAGGAAGGTTTGTTAGTGGATCTAGCTAAGGTTGTACATTATTGTAGGCCTAGAAGATCCTACCAGACATAGTGAGGTGCACAGATTCTTGGGTCACACAGGGTATTACAGAAAATTTATCAAATGATATGTGAATATTTGCACACCCATGGAAGAGTTACTAAAAGGAAAAGGGGCATTCTATTGGGGAGAACTGCAGCAACAGTGCATTTGACGTATTGAAGGAGAGACTTACAACAACACATATTATGTGTTTTCCTTCATGGAACTAACCATTTCACATACATGTGGATGCCTCTGGCAACCCCATTGGTGTGGTGTTAGATCAACCTGGAGAAGGTATTATAGATCATCCTATTTGTTTTGATAGTAGAAAGTTGACTCCTATAGAATAAAATTATACAACTACAGAGCGCGAAGTCCTTTTGATGATCTATGCGCTCCACAAATTTAGGTAGTACCTGCTAGCAACACCATTTTGTATTTTATACCAATCACATGACATTAAAATACTTGGTAAATAAGCCTATTTTATAGGGGCACATATGTAGATGGGTTCACCAAGAATTTGTGGTAAAACCAAGTGAAAAGTAATTCTAGACCTAGATCAGTTATCAAGGATTCAGTCAAGGGAGGACGCGCATAGCAATTGAAGATAAAATACCAGATGCAAAGTTATACAAGTTACATCATGTGCCATTCAGAATTAGAAGGATATTGATTTCTCTTTCTATGAATAGGTATGGCTCCATAAGGAATGAAATCCTTGGAGAAGAAACAAATTTTAATTCGTGCGTCACCCTTTATGTTGATCAGCGGTGGAGATTTATACAAACTAGGTCAAGATGAAGTATTGTGCTGGTGTGTACTAGAATATGAGCACACAGATATCACAGAAGAGGCTCATGGTGGTATTACAAGATGGCACTATATAGGTGACGCCACTGCATGCATAAGATTCTACTCATTCGATTATGGTGGGAGACCATGTATAAATGATTGTAAAGCAGTATTGTAAGGCATGTGACCACTTGTCAGCGCCTTGGGAAAACCTAGGTCAAGAGATGAAATGTCTTTAAGACCTATTACTAGTGCAGAACCATTTGAGAAATGGGTTATAGACTTTGTAGGGTCCTATTTCACCAGCTATGCATGTAGAACTGGAACGTGTTATATCATCACTTGCACAGATTATATGACAAGGTATGCAGAAGGAGCACCTAAAAAGGATTGTACAGTGGCTATAACAGCCAGGTTTCTTATGGGAAAAATTTTCTTACTAGGTATGGATATCCATTTGAGCTTGACAAGTGATAGGGGCACACACTTTTCTGAATGAGACAATCATAGGATATTATTGGCTGAAGTTCATGGTTGTGCACCACAAGACTACACCCTATCATCCTCGGGAAAATGGTTACTACTGAGGCCTTCAACAAGATATTGAGCCAGAACTTGACAAACATTTGTGATGTTGGAAGGAAAGGATTGGGATGATAAAGTTTTTTGTTGTGCTTTGGGTGTATAGAACAACCTATAAGAGGTTAAATAAGGCCACACCCTTTCAAGTTGGTGTTTGGCACAGAATCAGTTCTTCCTATGGAATTCATGTTACCTTCTTTGTGTATTGCGCATGTAAGAGGTCTAGCTGATGATCAAGCATTAGAAGAAAGAATTGACAGGTTAATAAAAGTTGGATGAGAGGCACACCATAGCACGTTGGAGTCAAAAGCAGGAAAAATGCTAGACCAAAGGCATGTCATGATAGACACATCAAAGACAAGAATCTTGAGGTTAGGAAAAATGGTACTACTTTATGATTCTAAGTTTTTGCGCCATCCAAGAAAGCTTAAGGTGCATTGGTTAGAGACCATATGTTATCACTCATATACTTGAATCAAGAGCTTTCAGTTGGAGGTGTTTAATAGAATATGGTTACCTGGTTACTTTAATGGGAGTAGGCTGAAGCTTTACTATAAATAAGTCTTCTTGGTGTTTGTAATAAGGTAGTATTTCCATTTAGGTTAGGTTTTCAATTATGTATTCCATTAATGTATTTTCTTCTTCATCATTATGATTTTTCAATTTAGTTTTTTTTTTGTGAAATAAGCGTGTTTGCGCACCAAAATCTAATTACCATTTGCAACATTTTTATGCATAGAGGACTGCACATACCATTTGTGAGGGGTGGTTATTGAGAAATGGGTACACATAAAGGAACAAACCTGCTACAGGTGTTATTCAAAGTTTTGAAGAGTTGGTGAACAGAACATTTCTTCCAAATGAGGACCATAGATGGAGATAAATGAAGGAACAATATAATGCAAGGTAAGCAGTAGGCCGTGGAGACTACTAGGAGAAGGTGCACAGTGATGAGGTACATCAAGTGCATGGAAGAACGCTGAAGAGAAGTCTTGTATCTAGAAGGTAGGAAGGTGTGCTATCAAAGGTTATAGCTGAGGCGTACGAAGATGTACCATGCAAGGAAAAATGAAATGAAAAGGGTCAATGAATGAGGATTGTTGGTAGGTGAAGGTGTAATAAATGCACCAATTTTTTGAAAATCTATATAAGGACAAGATACAAGTTCATTTTTACCATTGTAAATTATGAAAATTTGAAAGAGCTAAGTGCGAATGAGAAAAGCAAAGAGTATTGAGGTGTGAAGAGTGTGAAAATCGACGTGAGGAGAAGATTTGTGTGCATAGGAGAAGCTTATGTCCCCATTGGTGAAGGGTTTGAGTGAAGCAAAGCATTTGAAAGAGCTAGGGCACGTGATTTTCAAGCTAGGGCAATCAAATTTTGAGCTAGGGTTTGAGTTTACATGTTGTAGAAGATATAAGGTGGCATTTGAGGACAAGATTGTTACAATTTAAAGATGGCATTGAAGAAAGCACCTTTCGTAGGATCCAAAGGGAAGAAGAAGGTGGAAGTGGAGGTTGAAATTGCTCCCGAGAGTAATTTTTCAGAAGATGCAGTACCTAGAAGGCCTAATAGTAGGACAAGAATGGGATTCTCACGTCTGAAAGTGCAAGATCAGTGAATATAACCACCACACATCAGATAACAAGAAGGAATTGGATGCTTTGTTGAATACGAAGACAAATAAGCACACAACAGAGGATATGTCAGTGTACTATGACGCTGGAGAGAAGTTGCTAAAACATATTAGAGTTTACCAGTTGTATGAGCTTCCATATTTCAGAAAGTATGAACCTTTGTACCAGTGGCTGATGAGCAAGGTACATGAGGACTTTTTCTATTTCATCAGAAGAAGGGTAAGAATTACAGCCACTCTAATTTCAACTATAACAGGATTGAGGGGTACATGAATGGACCTGAATAGTGACTTGATAGATAAAGCAACAATCTTGGAGATGCGGAAGGAGTTAGGATACACCAAGGGTCCATGCAGAATGGATATCGACAAACTAAAGAAGTACCTAGTGGTACAGGTAGCTGCACATCTAGTCACCAAATTAAATGATCAAGAGAGATGGTCCCAGGTGAACACAATATGGTTACACATTGCAAGGATAATGTCATAGGGAAAAATATACAACATAGTAGGATACATTGTGGGCACTATCATCGAGGAAGCGTGCACATAGTGAGAGAATCAGTTTTGGTGTCTGTCCTATTATCCTTGGTATTTTTTGGAATTGGAGTGCCCGATGGGCCAAAGAACAAGATCTGGGAGTAAACAATTCCCTTGCAGAAATATTTGAGAAGTACTTATGTGAAGGGTCAATGAGTGGGCCATTCAAGCAGAGGGCGAAGATGTGGTATGATCGGCTTTGCACGACATTTGAAGAGGAGTGGCACATCCCCAAGGAGTTACCTTTGGTAGTGGGCAAGGCAGTCTAGTTCATAGTATATCAGCACTTTTGCATTGCTTGGTTTGCAATGAAGGATGGGACTTGGAGCCCCTGGTGTAAGCTACCATATGCCTTCACAATGCACTACTTCTAGGCATCATTCCATCATTCAATAATGCAGTGACACCTAAATTTTTTGTAGACAAGGTAGAATACGTGACTACCACATGCTATGTAATACTTATGTCTATCTAGGGCAGACCGCCTACATAGAGAGGCTAATTTTAAGGCATGATAAGTATGAAGCCCATGATTTTGGTGATTAGAGATACTGGGGCCATGCTTATCTACCTTCATCTCAAGCCTAAGTTGGAGGGTAACAAATATGTGGAGAATGAGTTTTTGCTTCCAGGGCCACCTAAGGGAAAGCATACAGTGGAGAATGTACCAGCTCTAAATCCCACTGAAACTATAGAAGTAGATGATGAAGAAGAAGAGTCATGAAGACAGTGGTGGCCTAGTGCATAAAGGATGAAGGAAACCCTCAGGAAAGGTAGAATTTGAGCACGCAAGTACTCCACCCCAGACACAAGAATAAGGGGATGAAGAATTAGAGATAGGAGAAGACCCTGAAGAACATCACTTTAAGAGGGTGTTCATTTGAACTAGGAATCAAGGTGCTACTCCCTATTCAGTGTGGAGATCACCATGAATCTCTCCACAGAACAGAGACAACTTGAGAAAAGAAGGATAAAGTTGAAGCTGAGTGAAGGAGGCAGAAGAGTCTGAAGAGAGCGCACTCGAAATCTCCTACACCACCAAAGACGTGGAAGAGACAAAAGATGAAGAAATGAAAGATGAAGATGTGAAGAATGAAGGAAAAGGGGAAAAGGAAGAAGAGGTAGGACCAGATAATGCTCAAGACATAGAAGATCCAACTCCAAATCTTGGCACTCCAGTTCCTAAGGGGCCAATAAGTAAATGAACAAGTGAAGAATTTATTGTTCCATCTTTGGGCTATGCTAAGGACACAAGAAAAATTGTCTTGCCTGTTTTCAGAGCACAGTGAGCCCTAAGGAGTTATATGGATGGGAGCTGATGGATGAGGACATGGCCACCACATGCACAAGGAAGCAACTATCTTGGTCTATGCACACACACATGGATGAGCCATACTTTGACGTATGCGAAGAATCCTGTGTGTCAAGAAGGTTGAAGAAGGAACCTCAGGCTAGCCATATAACCATAAAACCCACTATTATTTCTGATGAGTAGGTAAGTAATGCCTTGGTCAAAGTATCTATAGAGGTGGTGTGGAGGAACATAGACAAATCTGTCACTATCAAGGCACTAAGAGAAGAGATCAAGGCCAAAGATGCAAAGATCGTATGCTTGAAAGGAGAAAAGGACCTTGAGCAAAAGAAGAATGGGTTTCTTATTAGCATGGAAGAAGAGATATTAGGGATCATGTCCTCTAAGCAAGACCAACTTAGAGCCCAAGGTACCCAAAAATTTCCCTTTGGCTATGCACTATGTACACACATTAGTTGATTTGGTGCTTGAAGAGGGATTAGTTTGGATGCCAACACCAAAGGACCCTGAGTAGGAGGTAGAGAGGGAAAAGGCTGTAGTAATTAGAAAAATTTCATTCATACAAGGCATTGCTCTCAAACCTGCAGGAGGAGCTGAAGAAATCGGATCAAGAATTGAATATCTGTAAAGCTCCAGAGGTAGTCATCAGAATAAGGAAAATGGTAGAGGACAATGAAGTCCTAAAAGTAATGAAGGATGAAACTTTGGGGCACGCAGAGAGATTGGCAGTGGTAAAGAAAAATCGTGAGGCCCTTGCAGCAGCTTAGGATCCCCATAAGAACAGGTTGGATGAACTTGGAAAACTTATAATGCAAGAAGATGGATCTTCTGGAAGGGAGAATGTCTGCAATGGCTAACATTATGTTAGTATTACATAATGAAAAGGGAGAAATTACCCAGGATGAATTGGAGTCTATTGCAGTGAATATTCCTAAAAAGACAGAGGTTTTACTGAGTGAGTGGTAGACATTAGAGGTAGAAATAAAGGAAGAATATCCAAAACTCATTCTTCCAGTTGAAACAGAGGGTGGTGCAAAGTAAATACTTATTCTTTGTATAGAAATTCTTTTACATTCTTTCCATTTCTTTATTCTTTATTGTTCAAGGAGTAGCCATTGCCGGGTGGAAATGCAGTTTAGTGTGGGGTAATGTTGAGCGGATGAAAGTGGGATACTTAGCAGAAGGCACACAGAAGGTTCGCGTGTGAGAGCAGGACACAGTCAAAGGCACGAAAGGATAGGGAAGGACACATGCATGAAAGATAAGGGTGGATTTGGGACTTAGCCATTTTAACATGAGCAGGCTATTTTTGGAAATAGCATGTGGAGAACACAAACCAAGTAAAGACTTACGTGAAATGCATCAACTATTTTTGGAAGAGCAGCTACTAAGTGCTTTGCATGGGTGTACGGGCTAAGAATAGAAATTGTTACTACTAGTTAACTAGAAGAGGTCTATTTGTTAGCGCACTTGCATGTGTGGCTGTGATTGTAAAGGCGCATGGCTATTTTCTAGCATGCAACCTATTTTTGGAGTTATGCAAGTGGTGAAGGGAAAGTCCCCACCCTTATAAATATGTAATGATCTGTGTAGTATAGGTGTGTGAGAACTGAATTACTATGAAGTTATGCTACCAAATCTGATGCACGCATAAGATATGGTATTATCTATTGTAATGAGCTTCTATGTATTTATTGTGTTTAATATAATGGAGTGTATTGGCTGAATCAGAGTGTTAATCCTGAGTATAATTGGTTCTTGCATGGTTGGTTTCATTATGAATATTGTTTAAACTTGTTATTCTTTAGATATAGATCTAAACGTGCTCTGTAGAATGTTGTATTAATTATGGATCTGAATGCATTAAGTCTTTATCATGCTAACATCCTACAATAGTAACCCTAAAGAGGGGCCTGGTACCTTCTCATGCTATGGGTGAGCACTCAGTCTAGGCTGAGTGATGTATTGGCACGCCTGGGATTTTACTAGTAAATTCTAGGCTACATCACTATAAGATACCGGAGGCTTCAATACACTCCTTCAAGCAACTCGTGTCATAATTTATTAAGGATTTTGATATGAACAAAATTTTGAGAACAAGAATTAGAGAATTCCTTCATATCAAACAAGAGCACAATGAGTCTGCAACCCACTTCATTCAAAGGTGGTGACAAGTTCTCTACTCCTCTGTAAGTGCTCCAAATATGGATCAGATGGAGATTTTGTGATTTGTTCCTCCATTCCCTTAATAGAGAGAAAAAGGAAGAAGTTTAAAAATTTCCTACTAAGGAGCTACGAAGAGGTGCTAGAAGGTGCTCTCTGAATTGACCAAGTAGCCATTGACAATGGTCGTAAGACTTATGGAGCAAATGGAAGGTTAGTCACTCCTAACCAAAATAACCCCAGTTACTCCAACAACACAAAAAATAATCAAGGATGAAGGTCCTTAATAAGAAACATGGGGTCACGATGGAAGGTGTTACTGATCATCCCAAGAAGCCTAATGTTTTTAGTCCTCCCAATACAAATACTACCAATAACAACAACAATGGCAATAATCAGAGAAATAATAACTTCTCACCCTCAGTCAACGTTGTAGATTTTAATCATCCTCAACAACAATAACAACAACCTCAATAATCAAGACAAACACAGACCCAAGGCCCTAACCAATACCTAGGTGGGGTATCCAAACCAATTCCAAAACCAAGGGAAAGCCTTCCCGAATTTTAACCATAACAATTAATAGTTGAACAATAATTGTAATTTTAGGCCACAAAAAGGTGCAAACCAAAGGCCTCGAGATTATGATCCTAATTTATATTGTGGTTTTCATAGGTTTCATGGGCATGATGCAAGAACATGTTCATTGTAATAAGTTTCTACAATGTTTGCTAGAGGATCAAAGACAGTTATTTGTTGACATGTTTTTTGAAAACCCAACAATGCCAACTTAGAACACCTACGTGGGACTAGTATCCTCATAGAACACACCAAATGGAATCTTTAATGATCCTCTCCCCATGTTTCCTAAAGGATGGTAGAATAGATCCCAACAGCTCAAATAAAGGTATTGTAATAAGGACCCATGATCGCAAAGCCTCAACTTCATCAAATCCACAAGTAGCACCTCCTTTGGATGGTCGCTAGCAAACAAAAATTATGGGATTGGTGGAGTTGGACACTGAACCTCAAATTAATGCTGCCACTAGAACCAAAGATTATTCTTCATAGCCAATCATGATCTACCCAACTATATCATATGACATTCTGTGATACAGTTAGAAAGCCAGTAGGAGCTTATGACTTGATTAGTGATCTAACCAAGACCTTCTCTCACATTTCCTTCTTGGATCTGTTAAAGAATTCCCCTTGCTCACAGAGACGCTCTATTAGAAGCACTAGGTCTTGGCCATTTGATTAATGTCACCCCTCCTCTAGAGGCACAATAAACCACATGGAATTTGATGTCTATCCTCCAGGCAATCCTGAAAGAGATGTTGGATTCGTATTTGACATCAGCAAGATGCCCACAGATGCTGAAATAGCTCGTAGAGGTGATCCAACATTTGTTTTTACAAGTCTTGGATTTACAAAAACTATGTAAAGCATGAAATGATTGATGATGGGGCAGTAGTTAACATAGTCCCCTTCTCTTTCCTTCAAAAGTTAGGTTATAGAGAGACCAATTTCTCTTCAACGCGAAATACGCTGAGAGGCTATGATAGCCTCAAAGAAACATCAATCGGAACTATAGTGTTTTCAGTCACCCTTGGGCCTAAGACGGTTCTAACCGAGTTTTATATTATAGATCAGGAAACCAACTATAATATGATCCTTGGTCATCCTTGGATTCATCACATGAAGGTGATTCCCTCCACTTTGTTTCAGGAAGTCAGGTTCCTACATTTAGGGAAGGTCTTTGTGGCACAGGTGATCCAAAACCCTTCGACATACATCTAGCTAACTTGAAAAAGAGGTTAGGGATCCACTCTGAGTTTGAGCTTCCTAAAAATCAGTTAAATAAACCTACAAGCTCAGTGCCAAAGGAAAAGTTGGTTCCTACAACAAATTTAGAAGTCACGAGTTTGATCGAAGGCATTCCGGTAGTCAAAGATGAAACTGTCATTGTAGAGACAGTGTCATTAGGAACCACAACAAAGATTGTCGAGCTATTGGAGAAGGATTTACCTATCCTCCTTTTGATTCTATGGGTATGGGACATACCTTAGGACTCGGTTCTCTTCCAGCAGATGAAGTTTGTATGGTTGAAGTAACTGAGGTAAAAGAAGAGGACACAAAGGATGATCCAACATCTATTTTTAAAGTAATTATTGGACTCTCCATTTTGATGGAGCCAAGTGTCATTTTGGTGCATTGGGGCAGGTGTAATTCTTACCTCTCTTGAGGGAAGGATTTTTCCTTTTTCCTTCAAGTTAAACTTTGAATGTACAAATAACGGGGCTGAATATGAAGCCCTTCTACTTGGTCTCATTGTAGCCAAAATAATGGGTGCTCTTAATATTAGGGTGTTGGGTGATTCACAACTTGTTGCAAATCAAATATCTGAGGTATATGAGACTAGAGCTGAGCATTTACAACTCTACAAAACAATAGTGCTAAATCTAACAAAGGGGTTTGACTTCATATCGATTGAAGCAATTCCATGAGAGAAGAACCTCCTCACAGACTCAATAGAAAATTATACTTCTCTCTTCACTCCAAGCAGTGAGTTGGAAGATACAAACTTCATGGTCTCGATTCATGATGAACCTTTGGTTTGTAAAACACCGATAACTCCAATGTTGACATACATAGAAACTGAGAGTGAGTCTATCATTTCAGATCACATTGACATTGATAAAGAAACTCTAGGATATCTAAATGCTCTTGCAAAATTACATCTTACTCATCACGAGGTTGATCTTTCCCTAATTCCACACTCTTCTTCCTATTTTGGAAATCCCATGATAGAATCTTCCCCTGGGAAGGAACTCAAAATTTATGAGGTAGGAGAAGAGGGGGATTTAGAGTTACCTCTAGCCCCACCTGAGTTTGAGGAAGGAAATGCCTCCTTAATTGAGGGAATGATCGATATAAACATCAGGACCGAGGAGGAACCAAAAATCTTGAAACTAGGATCCTCTTTAACTCCTAAGGAAGTTGAAATACATACCCGTATCCTCAAGGAGCATCAAAAAGCTTTCACATTTAGCTACAAGGAAATGATGGGAATTACACCACACATTGTAGTTCACAACCTCGTCACCAAGCCAGATGCTAAGCCAATTAAGAAAAATTCAAGGCCCATGAAGCCAAAGGTGGCCCTCATGGTGAAGGAAGAAGTGATGAAACTCCTACAGGTAGGGTTCATCAAGCCAGTTGACTACTCATAGTGGGTGTCTAATATCATCCCCATTCTCAAGAAGAATGGAAATATCTACATTTGCATAGAATTTTGGGATATCAACAAGGCTTGTCCCAAAGATTATTTCCCGTTGCCATCCATAGATGTTATTGTTGACGCAACAACTGGTTTTGAGTTGTTGTCTCTCATGGATGGATTTTTTGGGTACAATCAAGTCAGAATCTCTGAGGAGGATCAGGCCAAAACTACGTTCATAACTCCTTGGGGAACCTACTATTATGTTGTCATGTCATTCAGATTAAGAACATTGGTGTCACATACTAATAGGAGATGACTTATATATTTCATGATCTTATACATAAGATTGTGGAATCCTACGTGGATGACCTTCTAGCTAAGGCCAGAAAATTTTGCGATCACCCAGAGGTGCTTCATATCATCCTTTCTTGCTTAATCGAATAAAACGTCACATTGAATCTAGAAAAATGTGTGTTCAGTGTAACGGGAGGAAATATTTTGGGATACATCATATCTTCATGAGGGATTGATGTAGACCCAGCCAAAATCTGAGTTGTACTGGAAATGACTCCACCATCAGATGAGTCTGGCATCAGATATTTTCTTGGAAAACTCGGTGCAATCTGAAGGTTTATCCCTGATTTGACCTTTTCTATTCACCCAATCAACAATTTGTTGAAAAAGGATTGTTGCATTGATTAGATGGAAGAATGTAATGAGGCATTTGAGTCAGTTAAATGGTTCTTATTGTCTCCTCCCACACTCATGCCACCTAGGTCAGATCACCCCTTGATCCTGTATTCACGAGCTACAAATGTCTCATTAGCCTGCATGTTGGCTCAAGAAGATGATGATAAAAGAGAACATGTAGTCTATTTCATTAGTCGAACATTGCTTGATTATGAGACATGTTATACACAAGCAGAGAAGGAATGCCTTGCTATAGTCTTCATGAAAAAACACTTAAGACATTACATGCTAAACCAAGAAACAAGGGTTATTGTTAAATTAGATCACCTGCAGACATTTCTCACACAAGGATCCTTATCTAAGAAGGTTGGACACTTCATAACTCTGATGGGAGAGTTTGAGTTAACATTTGTTAATCAAAAATCCATCAAAGGAAAAATCATTGTAGACTAGTTGGCTGACAACCCGTTGGATGGAGGCGATCTAGTAAATTTAGACTTTCCCGATGAGTGTGTGTATTTTGTTGAAACTAAGCCTCCCATTTCTACATGTCCATGGTACACTGACATCATTAATTTCATAGTGGACCATACATATCTAGAAGGGGAAACCTCACAGCAAAGAAGACGGTTACATATAATAACCGCCAAGTATGTCATCTTGGAACAAGTGATCTATCATAGAGCCTTTTATGGAATGTTGTAAGATGTGTTGATGAAGAAGAATCTAAAAAGATTCTTTATGAATCACATAACGGAGTATGTGGAGGTCACTTTGGCGGCTATGCCATTACTCGAAAGATACATCAGATGGGATATTTATGGCCCAAGCTAGAATATGACGTGACAGAGTTTGTGCACAAATTCCATAAATATCAAGAGTTCTCCCATGAGATCCACATACTAGCACATGCTCTACAACCAATTGCAACACCATGGCCCTTTTCCACATGGGGCCTAGATTTGATAGGGAAATTCTCTCCCTCATCAACAGATGGTCATAACTTCATAATCACGGCCACATAGTACTTTACTAAGTGGGTAGAAGCCATGCCTCTTACCACCATGCCTGGATCTGTCAATAATAAGTTCAAAGTTTTGAACCAAATTATTTGTAGGTACAGGGTCCCACAAGTCATTATCTCAGATAATGGCACATCCTTCAAAAATGATGAAGTACTTTACTAAGTGAACTGTGTGAAAAATTCAAAATAAGTCACCACACGGCTTCTCTCTATATTATAACAAGACCTCAAGGCCAATGGACAAGTTGAGGCTACAAACAAGACATTGAAGTCTATTCTCCTTAAGACCATTAAGGAGAACAAGCAAGATTGGCATTTAAATATTTTTCTAGGCCTTGTGGGCCTATCAGACATCAGTAAGAATGCCAACAGGGGAAACCCCCTTTTCTTTGGTATTTGGTGCAGAAGTGGTTTTACCACTCGAAGTCGAGATACCTAGTCTATGTATATCATTGCAAGGAATTATAGGGAGAAGAAGGCTATCGAGAAGCATGACTCTCTCAGCTAGAAAGTCTTGATGAGGCTAGACTCAATGTTGAACAATGGCATAGCATTTACGCTGACCAGATGGCTCAGAAATACAACAAGAAAGTCTATGAGCATGAAATATATGAGGGAGATTTGGTTCTAAGACTTGACAGCCGAATAGACAAAAATACCGGTGAAGGAAGGAAATTCAGACCCAGGTGGTTGGGTCCATATCGAGTAATAGAAGACTACAAAAATGGGGCATTTCACCTGTGTACACTAGAGGGTGAGGAGTTTAACGAATCTGTGAACTCTCTTCACCTGAAGAGGTATTACGCATGATCCATTAGCATTTTCATATGTACATTACTGCATCTGCAATTGCATTTTCATCTGCCAGTTCATTTTGTAAAATTTGTGATCAAGGGACTTATTCTTATAGAAATTCCTAAAAACTTCTAAAAATATTGGCAAAACATTCAAATCATACCTCTACAAATCTCCACAGTGTCATCAATTGTTTCCAAATCATTTCATCAATTCAAACAAGATAAGACAAAGCTTTGACAGTAACCATACCAAGGCCTACATACTTGGTTCTACTTATAGTCTCTTTCTAGATTAGGTGTCTTTTCCTATAGTCTGTTCTAGAAGCTTCATGGTGTCACATCTATCCCATAAACATCTCTTTGGAAATAAGAACATTCTAGCCATTTTTCCTAGATAAATAAGTCAAATGCAAATCCACAGAAAATTTTATTTTACACATTTCTTTTCCCTACCAACCTTCGGTGTTGAGCCTGCATCTCTTACTAGTGATGTAGGGTTGGGAAAGGAGAGAAATTCCCTTACTCACCTATGCCTTGTCCATGGTGATAAGCCCATACTTCCTACTGGTAGCATGGGGCAAGGTGTAGGGGGTCTCTTTGACAAACTTGAAAGTTAGAAATAGTTCATTCAAATATTGTGAAATCATAAATCAAAACAAAGTGAGTTAGATGTCCAAAATTCCAAAAGAGCTTAAAACCTCAAAACCAGATTTTTTCAACCAAGTGGCCATCTACAGATCTAAGTCTAGATAAACTGGAAAAAATTCACATTCTAAACTATGAAGAAAACTTGAGTAGAGTGAGGTTGTAGTGTCCCAATTTGGTTTTGTCAAAACCTTGTCTTTCTCTCATCATTACCATTCAAAAAAATTCATAACTTGTGCCCTTTCTGGCTCTTGGTGTTGAGCCCTCACATCTTACTAGTTGCGTGGGGTTAGGAGTGGGGAAAGTTCATTCACTTATCATATCATATATAACCAAGTTTTTCCAAAAATAATAAGAAGTACCAAAGATTGTTTAAAGAAACTAAAGTTCAACATTACAATGTGTTTGCATTATCATATATCAGCATTATAAAATACAAAAATAAATCATTATATTATCATTCACATCCACTGCATACATTCTGAAAAGCATAGAAAAGTGGAAATTCTAAACATCTAGAGTACACATGTGAGATAAGCCAAAAGGAAGTCAACTCAGATACAATGAATTACCAAACCAAAAAGAAGAGTCTGTATATATCATGGTGAGTCAAGTTTGTATACAATGCCATCATGCACTAGGCATGGTCAAAACACTCTCAATGAGCCTGAAATATACAAAAAAATCATATAATGCTGACAAAATCACAACAAAGCAATAAAAGGCCCAGTGGCCTATCAATCCCTCTGGGATCCCTCGAATGGTGCACGGCAACATCTAGGACTTCTACTACGCAGATATGATGATGATGAAATGAACTGAGTGGTGTGAGTTCTCATGGTGGTAGGCCACTGGCCTTGGTCTCGCTGCGAGAGTGGCTCTAACTCATCAGTCACTCGACTACTCATACCCAGCCACTTGAGTGCGATGGGAGGTCACCACCTCCGCTATCCTCCAGACAGGTGCAAACACATTAGTATGTCTGTCGACTACTAGTGGTTGGCTTGAATCATCAGTCAACTCAGCTCAAGTCTTCCCTAAGGGATCAACAAGGTGTCCATGCACACACCCTTCGAATAAGCTCCTGTCACTCCTGTACAGTCACTACAAGAAAGAAAATAAGAAGAAATGACGAGTTAGAAAATTCCAAAAAAAATAACAAGGCAAAAAAAAGTACTAAATGACATTTCCAACTAATAAAGTCGAGAGAAGAATGTTAACGTACTCAGATCTCTGGGCATCAAGGTCAGATTTGTGGTATTTTTAAGTGGTTGTGAGACCTCCCCAAAGCCATAGGTTGGTTTCCTATCACAAACTCATCATCTCCCCCCTCCAGGAGTCATGGACCAATTATCCGATACGTCTTTAACCCTAAAAAATGCTCAAAAAACACAAAAAAGAGACCATTTGAATGAAATAAAAGACTCCCTGGGTGCCCCCCCTAGAGACTCATTTAAGACAATAAATTTTGAAAATGATCCCCCCTAGGTAAAATTTTTGGTACATTTTTTATATTTTAGGTTTAAAAATGTAAAAGTGAAAAAAACCAACCTTAGACCGCATTAGTCGATCTCCCACTCGTGGAGGCATGATCACGATCTCGTAACGGTCATTTCAGCTGTACTCTCATCGAAAAATGGTCACCATTGTGGGTCCAGAGCTCCAAAATCACCAAATTGAATAAGTGCAAATGAATTGGAAAATGAGTTTGTTTTGATATATATATATATATATGTTATTATTATACCTCATTTTGAGTGTATGTTTCACAGGGCTAGAGCGTTGGCTGCAGATATATCTCTATATCCCTACCACACAAATGGTAATTCCTCTTGTCATTTTGATTTAGTGTTTATTTTTTGATATTTTATCTATCTGCACTTGAGCGTTCTTTCCCTCTTATAGGTATTAGGAGCTTGGATGGCTGACGTTTTGACACACGGGCGTGTCAGGTATAGCTTCTAACTCCCCATTTCGGGAACGCCATACTCGGACTCTACGTTTTATGCCTTTTCATGGCTAAGACACTTCTCCGAGGGGGCAATATGTACGCACCCAAAATTACATGTGCTACATTGTCAGGAAAAACGGTTACAAAAGTCCCCAATGATGATTCATGTCCTTTCAGAAGATGTTCGAGCTCTGAAACCCATATGCAGTGTATATTTGTAGCCTAGACATCCTTACATAGATTTTCCACACTTTTTCCAGTTTCTCACTTCATTCTGTGCATGTTTTGGCCTTTAGTGCCAGGACCACCACCCTGTTTGGGCGGCAGCCACCGAGGAAGGACAATGGTCTTGCGATCGCTGCACCTACGCAGGTGGCGGTCCTGATCAACTTTTTCCAGATTCTGTCATGCATGTTTTTAACATGTGACGCTTCACTTAACTTCACTTTTAGGATGCGTTTGTGAACTGATTTGTCTAAAAATAGTTTTGATTGTTTGGTTCTCCTTCCCTCTTCTATTTTTGCATGTGTTTTAGTTAGTTGGAACTGCCTCTTCTTGCCTTGTGCATGAAGGCACATCCCAACCCCAATTCTTATATATTCCATGCTTGTGTTCAAGCAAAAGGCTTGAGAATTTTTGTGTATCTTGCATAGTATTGCTGCCACAATCCTACTAGGAATTGCATAGCCAAGCTCATATATCTTGTGTTATCTCTCTTCTACTTGCATTGCAACTAGACTGCCTTCAAGCTACCATTGCTCAAGCGCCTTCTTCTGCTAATTGTTCTTGCATTCCCAATCCCTTGGAATCATATGAACACACAAAGAAGGAAAGGAACAAATTGTGGGGAAAAACACATATACAACCAGATTTTCCAAAGCTATTGCTTATCTAAGTTGGAATTACTTGTTTGTTTGCTTCATTTGTCAAATTGTCAATTTTGAATTATTAGTTTCAATTACATATCAAATAGAGTAGTAAAATTGTTCATTTCAATTGATTAGAAAATTACAAGTAGATCAAATCATTAGAAATTTTTCTCTTTGACATTACCAGGGAAGTTGTGGGGAACAATAGCTCTTTCAGGGTCATGATTTGTTCTTCACCTCTGAGGTAGGGTTTGAAGGGTTTTGATTAGAATAGTTTATTTTTTTTAGATTTATATTCATATTTCGCACAAGTAATTAGCTACATCCAGTTGATTACTTGTATTTAGTTTGTTTATTAGATTAGAATGCATTGTTTAAAAACTAGAAAAGATAAAAACATTTACTTTTGTTAGATTAGTTTGCTTTCATTGTTTTTCTCTGATATATTGTGAAAACACCAAAAACATAGATTATATTTCCTTTGATAGTTAGTTTTATCAAGATCATTTCAATTCATTCTGCATGACCATCAATGGTCCACAACAAGAAAAGACATATGGTTGTGATCCTTTGGTCCCATAACCGAACGGGCTAGAATTGTTGACAGACATTGATATGGGTTTATGCGTTTGATAGTCTTACGCACACCTGCTACATTATCTAAGAAAATAGAACAACTAAACACACTAAACATCATTGCTAACCAAGCTATGATTATTGGACTACTCCTAGCAACAGGGTTTGATTACGCGCATGACCATAATAGGACCACAACCTCCACGAATTTTTCAGTTATGATCCCCAGGTCCCGCAACCCAACGGGCCTGGTAACCAATTAGATATTAACATTGGTTTACATGCATCAGTATTTATATCATCACCACTTCCACCTGATA
Source organism: Taxus chinensis (assembly GCA_019776745.2). Classification (NCBI taxonomy): domain Eukaryota; kingdom Viridiplantae; phylum Streptophyta; class Pinopsida; order Cupressales; family Taxaceae; genus Taxus; species Taxus chinensis. Next base: position 135,917 of record JAHRHJ020003483.1, on the reverse strand, counting down.
TCATTGCACAACTTTCATTATTAAACATAGTAGCCGATCATACTAAGACCTTCTAGACTAGACTAGAAAATCATCCATAGTCCATATGGCTTCATTACACCTCTCATTCTTACTTCCATGACATTGTCTGGAAATCTATACGAGGTGCCCGTAGGTCACTTTCTGCGTGTTCAATAACTAGTGAATATAATCTCAGCAGAGCTCAATATTGATTGGAGTCTCCGAGAAGCTATCATATCAGATTGATCCATCATTCCACTTCAGCTTAGGACAACATTATTTGTCTTAGATTCACAGATCCAATTATTGTCATGTCAAGATTAATAAGGTTACCTCAATATCTTATCCACAATCACCACACATACACATCCATTTTTATTCTACATCGGCTATCTTGGCACAATCTTGGGAAGTCAGGTGTGAAGAAGGTCATGTGTTGATTTTATTTCATACATATTACCATCAAGAGGGATGAGGATGACCCCTACACCACCCCCATGTTGACATTTTTGAACCATCGAAGAATAAGGTCATCTGATAAAAAATGTCATACAAAGAAAGAGTGGTAATTGATTCGTTAGGAAAATAAAAGTTCAAATATTGATTTCTAGGAAGAGGAGTGTCTACAAGATGAAAAAGAATAGGTTTGTACCTTGACAGAGTTTTGATGAATTAATTCCAAGTCTAGGTTTGTAAGGAGTGTGAGCCGACATTTGGTGCATTGGTGTTGGTAAGGTTTAGCATACATGTAATGCAGAGGGTCCATCTTGGTGATGAAAAAAATTTTATGGTTAAGTAGGTAGTGGAAAATTTTTTTGGCCACAAATACCAAGGCTAGGAAAATATTTTTAGTGTGAGTATACCTAGTCTCATAGTCTAAAAGAGTATGGCTTATGTAATAAACTGCTTGCTCCTATGTTTCTCATCGTGATGAGCAAGCATGACACCCAAGGAATGATCATTGGAAGAAATTTAGAGCTTAAAATGTTTGTCATCTTTAGGTGGGATGAGCACAGGTGGATGAACAAAGTATTTCTTCAATGCTTTAAAGGCTTTTTGGCACTCATATTTCTCATTGAAGGATACATCCTTTTTAAGAATATGATGAAAAGGGTGAAATTGGTCACAAATTTGGGAAATAAAGCATCAAATGGATTTTAATTTTCCTTGCAAACCACAAAGTTTTTGAAGGTTAGTTAGTGGAGGCATCTTGAGAATAACCTTTATTTTGGAGGGATCAATAATTTTAGAGAGAACAGAAAATACAAATTTCTTTGGTTGAAGGTGAACACAATAGTGAATGAGATGATCAAATATGAATTTTAGGACCGGGAGGTGTTTGGAACAACTTTTTGACTTACCAAGAAGGTCATTGAAATAATGTTCCAATATGGCATGCATGATATCATGGAAGATATAGGTTAGAGTGCATTGATAAGTGGCACCAACATTTTTCAAGATGAATGACAAGATGCAATAACAGAAGGTCCCCCATGAAGTGATGAAGGTAGCTTTTTATTTATTTTCTGGAGCAAGTAATATTTGATTATAACCCAAGAATTTGTCCATAAGAGATAAAATCTCATGTCTGGCTGTAAGATCAACAAGTTGTTTGATGTTAGGTAGAGGAAATTCATCCTTAGGGTGGGCGAGGTTAAGGTCACAAAATTCCATGCAGATGCAGATTCCCCCTATCTCTTTGGTGGTAGGAACAATGTTAGATATCCATTGTGGATAGTCAATACATCGAATGAAGGAAACAAAAAGAAGGTGATAGAGTTCTTCTTTCACGAGAAGGGAAATACTTGGATGCATTTTTTGTAACTTTTGTTTAACATGTTTGGCATCAGGTATAGTCACGATATTTTGGACCACGATATAAGGGTCAATACTAGGTATATCATAATAATACCACATAAAATTATTGCTATGATCTTGAAGGAATGAGGTGAAGGATTTTTTTTTTTGGAAAAATATAAATATTGGCCTATCTTTAGAATTCAAGGGTTTTCCTGAGTGTGAATGTTGATCTCTATGGTTGATTCATTTAACATGGTTTTTGCCTCTGAAGGTAATGATTGGTGAATGTAAGAATCGTCTGCACATAAATAGGTGAGAATAGAATCATCATCCTAATGTTGAATGATATTGATAGAAGGTGTGTCATCATCTAACTTTATCAGGATAAATAATAGGAAAAGGAAGAAGGTTCCTTGGCATCACAACGAAAGGTTAGCGATCCCAAGGAAATAGTGTTTATAAGAGAAAACTAGGAGGGATGGATTTTGGATCCATGGAATCCATGGGTGAAGGCAGTGCGATAGGCGAGGATGGTGGAGAAGACTTATCATTCTTGACAAGGGTAAAGCGATCCTTCTTGGGAGGAAGTTACAAAGAAAAACCAAGTCCAAAATGGTCTTTGTGTTTTTAGGTGGTGCAAGGTATGACTATGTGATAACCTTTCTCATAAATACCAAAGCCAAATCCCTTCTAGGCACATCAATGAAGAAAAGTGAGGGTGAAGTGGTAGTTGGTGAGGTATTATAAGTCGGATGAGAAAGGTTAGGTTTGGGTAGGTGGTTCAGGAGAATAAGAAGAAGTTTCTAGTCCCCCATATGTTAGGCTGGTATGAAGGTGGGGAGGACCATATGGAAAAACCTCTCCTACATGATAGTCATAATGTGGGTGTTGGTGAACACTTCCATACTCCTGAGGAGTAAGGAAAGTGTCTATATGGTATAATCAGTACTCTTCTGAGGAAAGGAATTGAAAAACACCTACCAAGGGGTCATAAGTTGGTACTTGGGTAACAGGGATGGATGAGCTACTTGAAGCTAGAGAAGATGAGGAATCAATTACTAGTAAAATAGTTGGGTTGGTAGATGGGTTAGCTATGGAAGCTATGAAAATAGTGGGGATAGATGGGATGGTTTTGGAAGGTGTGATAGAAGTGGTAGATGAGCCGAATGTGGAAGGTATAGCAATAGAAGTAGTAGATTAGGCAACAAAAGAAAATTAAGCAGTAGGGGTGGTAGATACCTTGATTGGAATAAGGACATCATTTGGTCAGTAAATTATGTTGTAGGTTTTAAAAGGGGAAGGATCCACCTTAATGGTATAGGGGTGTCCTTCATATTAATAGTTTAGGCAATGGTGAAGGGTTGAAGCGACACACCCCATAGTGTGAATCCAGGGTTGGCTAAGCAACATATTATTTTGAAATCCCCCCTCAACCACATAGAATAGTTCAATACTAGTTCAAGGACCCACACGGATGTGGACGATGATGCTGCCAAGTGTAGAAGTCATGGCATCATTGAAATAATTTAGCATAACAAGGGTTTTTTGCATGCAATGGGTGGGTATGCACAATTATTCATACGCATGGGAAGAAATGATATTAATGTTATCACCTCCATCAATCATAACACATCGAATGTGAGTATCGTTGATGTAGGAAGTGATGAAGAGGGTAGGATTAGGATCATCTTGTTATATAGGGGAAATATTTGAATCATCAAAACTGATGGCAAAAACTCGATGAGAGGTAATGGGGGAAGAAGTTTGAGGTGAAGCGGTGAGGGCAGCCATAGGTGTATGATCATTTGGTGGAACCTCGATAGATTGTAGGACCTCAATGAGGGTCTGATGATGAAACTTAGAGGTTTGAATTAGATCGTACAAGGGTATTTTTAGAGGATATTTATGTAGTTGTTTAATCATAAAATGATGTGTGACTCCATCCGAAATAGGATAAGTCATCCCAAAGGTGGTTTACCTTGGGGGAAAGAGCAGGTGGAATTGTGGGTGAATGTACACTGGATGGGCTATTAGTTTTTTATTTTACTTTATATTTTTTCAATTGAGTGGCTACTTGTACCATATTTATTTCAAATATTGGAGGAGTACAAGAGGGTTATGGAGTTTCAGGTAAATCCTTTCGAGTAGACATAGGGCTAGGCCATGTAGTATCACACAAAGAGGGAATGGAATTATCCTCTAGCAATTCATCTTTGTTGAAGAGACCATCTGAAGAATAGAGTTGAAGTAGAATGTTTTTTAGTGCCTTATATAACATTCCCATTTTAAGACTTTAGAAACAAGGAAAAAAATTCATAATGTTCTCTGTTCTAAATCATAATTTAGAACACACATTCCAATGCCAAACTATCTCATAACAGAAAACCATATGCAGTTGTAATGACTCGGTGAAACACTGATCTCTCATTTCATGACTCGGTACAAAACCGATCTCTCATGTTATTCAGTAATGTGTATACAAATTATACTTGGTTCCTTTACCCTATTAGGGGTACCCAAGTGTTCTGTTTAAGATCCTATCTGAATATCTGTTACCGATACTCATCTGAAATCCCACTTCTTAAACTAGGTGACATAGGACAACGCAACCAACAACTTGCGATACTTTGGCCAAAGATTTTAAACATGTTATCATGTTTACATTCCTAGATGACATACTCATCAAATGGAATAAGTCCTTCACCACACTTGATCTGTTATTTAGAGTGGTCTTCATTGACTTCTGTCAGTCCCACTTGATTCAAAGTTTAACCCTAGACAAGGTTAGCAACATGCCCTAGTGTGGAAGACTACCCATGGTGACTAAGGGTACATAGACATACTCAATTGACCTACATCGATTGGGTGTGTCTAGTTATCCTAAGTCAACGTGAGTTGACCCTGACACTAGATCATGTCCCTATCTCTGCATAGGGAAGAACCATGATCCAGTCATGAACTTATGTTAGTCTAGTTGAACAAACTATGTGGGGTGTTGAGACATGTCAACTATAACATAGTATCCTCATAATGACTCCTGTCATTACGAAGGTACTACGCTACAGTTGGAGTGTGTCAACATCCAACTGAGTTTCCTCATCTAGATGAACATACCTTAGATTGAAAGTTAATATCTTATTAATCACTTCATTACAGATTAATTACAACAACCTTACTGATTGAACTAGGTTCTTTAACCTATAGGGTTACAAATTGAAGCTGCATTTGAGGTAGGTATGCAGATAAAATATGCTTCCTAACCAATTAATTACATGTTATGTTTATCATACCACAACAACCTGAATCATGTTATTATAAATAAATTTTTCATTTATGAAAGTGTTAATTTATTTCCTACTTATTTCAGCCCTAGCTTAAATAAGTTCCAAGCAAACCTTTTATTTTAGACTTCATGGAAATGAAGTCTAAATTCCCTTTTTACTTCCCTTCCAAGCATTCCTAACTTTGACTATGGAAGTCTACTTAAGGAAGAACACCTTCAATTATTTACTTACATTAATAATGATTCTTTTAACAAGATCTTAAGTTATGTCCATGATTTATTTTATGGAAAGTATCTTTCTTTCCCCATATTAAGGGCTAATGTCCATTTATAATCAAATAGCACATTGTAAGTTATAATCATGGTTTAATACACATACATCCATATAACTCAATTACAGTCCTTTTGTAATGGTTGAGTATCTGCTTAAGAATGTCAACTTTATAAGTTGCATCTCTACTAGAGAAAATAATGCATCTAACAACTCAGATTCCTACCCCAACCATTCCATATTATTTAAGTATATTAACTACCCTCCTTCATTAGGGTAATACATATCAATTCATCCCAATTCATGCCAAGAAGGTATTACAACAAGTATTATTTAGAATCAGCACATCTTTTATTCATCAAGGAGGAGTGATACATTCACTAAATCCAAAACATTTCAGATATCTCAAAATTTCAAAACAATAGTACCTAACCAATTCTTATTACAAATTTCATATCCAATAAGTGCATCTCAAAAAATGAAGCCACATTTCATCATAATAAAGATTAAATCTCTTTAATAAAACAAATGTAACTTTCTATATGTCTTTCTCCTTTCATCTTTTACGAAGTCCATCTGCAAAATTGCTAGCATGGGTCAGTTCATTGAACTGAGCATGATAAGCACTATATCATTAAAACGATGTGCTTTTAGCTAACTGTTTCATAAAAAGAACTTTGTTGTTTATGAAACAGTCTAGAAAACACAACTGAACTAACATAAATACTTAACCAAAAAGAATACAATCCAAGAAGAAGAGAGAGAGAGAATTTAAATTTTCACAACAAAAGTAAGGTTTGGTCAATCAACCTATCAACCTTAACTTTCCCTCACAAAACCCCTTTCATCATACAAATTTAAATAGTAGAGTTAAAGAAGAATTATCATTTCATCTGAACCTTACTTTCACTTTCCTGTAACCAATTTAAGTTTCTTCAATCAGCTAAATCTATTTAACAAGAAGAATATAAGATACATAAGATTAACTTTCAGTTTTAATTCCATTGTTTGTGTAATAATAAATATATCCTTCCATCTAATTGTCCCACTTACTCAGATTCGTCCTAATTCTAAGATGACATTAATCATAAATAAGATCATACAGACAAGTAAGGGTAACTAAATCATCATAAAACATTAAAGTAACCCCTATAGAAGCATCCTAGAAGTCCTAGGTTCATATTAGCATCCAATCCAAGTTAGAAGTCAAATATAACATCATTTCGTCCTTATGAAAAGCATAAGGTTGATTTTATCAAGAAAACAAACTAACATTCAGGCCTCATACCAAGATACACATTCATTAGTATTCCAGAAAGGAGCAGATTGGTTTAAGTTTAGAACTTATACAAGGCTTGATACTCCTTCTAAGCATAACATAAACTTCATTTTGTTTTCCTAATGACATTAATACACTAAGTCCTATCACATGGTCAAGAAGTGATATAAACTAAAATAGATCAGAGAAGGAACAACAACTATACCTAAGAGAACAATATCCCCATCATAAGATTGAAGAGTGAATGAGTGAGATTGCAGTCTCCTCATCTATCCAAACTCTTATGAAGAAGAGTAAACATTTCACATGCAAATTAAAAAAGACACAGACCAATTTTTTGAATGAACTCACATCAGGTGTTGAAATAGTTAAGAATAGTTCACATGTGACCAATCAATATCTAAAACAGAGATTCACCCAAGTCTCAAATTGGATGAGTACAAAAGAATCAGAAAAATGAAAACATAAAAAAAACATCCAACCTTTTCCTTTGGTCTGTTCAAGAAAGACTAGTTCAAAACATGATTCCATAAAAAGGATAAAAGAATCGATTCAGTTCCAAAAATCCCAGTGAAGGGAGGAGGGTAAACAATAAAACTATAAGTCAAAACTGAAACATACCACCTATAAATTTAACCATTTATAAGAAGGTAGATAAGCATACATACATTCCTCAAAAAGAGATTCATCCAACAATGATCAAAACATTAACTCAGACCCAAAAAGATCTGTTACTCAGCTCAAAATCCCATGTGGTTTAAGAGAACTTGAGAAGTATTCAACAAGGAAAAATCACCTTAACAAATATGAAAACCAAACACCTTCGATGAAAGATATTTATATACAATTGATACCCAAAATGGGATTTCATACTAAAACACTAAGTGGGTATTCCTCAAATAACTTACAATTTCAGGGTAAGTTAAAATGGAATAACATTTTCCACTTAATATCATCCATCAACTCATTCATAAAATGGTATACCTCCAATACATGGTTATCACACACAAGGGTTCCTTTAAAATTCCTTAAACAACATCAGAAAGAAGACATGCAAGTTGAAATGAGAATTTCTAGATAGCCTTACCAATGTTCAAAACATACAACTCTTAACATAAGTTTTCCCTTAATCAAGAACAATGGTGGTCTTCAAAGTCTACTACAAAAGGAAAACAAACACAAAAACTAAAACAACAAGATCTCAAGAAACGGTCAGATATCCAAAAAGTTTCCTATCTCAGTCTTCCAACAGAGATTATAAGGAAACATTTTAAGCAAGATCCTCATAATCAAACAAACCAAGATACATACATGGCAAGAGATAACCTTAACTAAAATCACCTAACAGATCTCGACTCTATTTCAAGCCTCTAGTAAAATAGTAACAATAAAAAACTAGTTTACTCAGAAGTATGGAGACTATACTTCCATAACTCACTTTCCACTATCAAACCAAAATTGATAATACGTTCAGGAAAACAACAAATACCATAGAAGCAAAAGAAAATTCAATCAAAAAAAAAACCCAGAATATTTCCTTAAGAGCAGATTTATTTTTATGAACATTAAAGTAAAAGCATAAAACTTAATGGATAGAGCCTATCATGCCTGATAGAGCTCCGGTCTTCTCTTTTTCACAGAAAATCTCCAAGCAGAGCTTCAATTATTTCCATCAAAATGCCAACAACTGTTAAAACCTTCTTCTTCTCTTTCTTATAGTTTTCACAGTGCTAACTTATTCATTTAAACACCATGTAAGGGAAGAGTATTCATGGACTAATTTGAACTGAAGCACAAAAACCACATGCAGAGCTCAAGCTCAAAGACCAAATGACCAAAACAAAACCAAAACCCCTCTTTCTTCTTCCTAGGTGGTTTTCACCAATTTCAAAAATATTAAATGCAAAATAGGACTGTCAGTCCTTCCATTTCTCCCACCACCACCACCTCTATTTCTGGCAATGACTAAGTTCAAAATTGCATGCATCTAAAACTTGGTGGAGATGCCAACTCATTCCCCCAAATTTCCTCATGCCTTTACCAAATTTGGCAGTTCAAAAGAGATAAGACCACATTAACTTCCTCATAAATTTCTAGGAATTGATGCCACCAACCTTCCCCTCCCTATGTCATCCCATAGGCCCCTTTTAGGTTAGCCAAACATTAGGTTAGGTTCAACATTAGTTTAGGAACTAACATAGGTCCTTAGGTCTAAGTCTTTAGTCTTAGGTCCCCTTTAACATCCCATATTAACAAAAGAACTTAGTAACTTAGGTTAGGTTACACTTTTAGGATAAAGTTCCTAATTTAAGGAACATAGTTTAATTAGGTTCCATGTTCATAGTAAAAAATTACATCTCACTTTAACAAAAAGAAGGACCAGATTAATACACAAATCCAATTACAAAGCATAGAGGTGTGGAGATTAGATCATTCATGACCTTTGTACATTCAAAATCCAAAAGCCTTTCATCTGTATGGCTTGGTCATTATGACCTCAAAGTTTATAAGTTAGAAGCATACCTTGGATCAATGAAATTGATCCAAGGTAATGTTGTTTTGGATCCCCATGAATTATGAAACTGAAACTCAATTTCTCATTCCCAAGTAGTGAATTATTTTGCATAAAAATAAAAATATGAATTGCTTCATTTAATATTAAGCATAAACATGGTAGAATTGTACCTATTTCAGTAGATAACATATTACCTACTGCAAACATGATTTCATAGATCATAAGAGTACACCATCTTAAGAAAAGAATCACATGTCAACATTTGCACCTTCCAAATAGAAGTCATCATAGATATCAGCCATGTTAGAGGTGTTACATACCTCCCTCCTAAAAATCATCATCATCCCAATGATTAACTTAGTCCAAATTCTCAGACAAGAAAAATAATCCTAATTATAGTTCTTTCATCCATAAGTTCATAAACAGAAACTAGAGTTGAGAATTTCAAATTTCCACAATTTATTACAGCATAAAAATAGTTGTTTTTCAGTACTAAGGATTATAGTGCCTACCCAAAAACTAGGAAAAATTATTGATAATTTCAAAACAAGGTTTCCAATTATTATCAATCAACAAAATTAATTCTGTTCAAATAAATGAGGAAAATCAGTTTTCATGTCCTCAAGGTTTTCCCATGTTGCACTTTCTTCATTAAATTGGTCCCACTAGACCTTGCATTGACTAATTTCATGATTTCTCAAGTGCAACTGGTGAGTTTCCAACACTCTAATGGGTTCAACCATGATTATTCCTGGGTCTTGGACCTGCAAGGAATCCCAATTTAACACATGTGATAAATCTGAAACATATTTCTTAAGTAAAGAAATATGGAAAACATCATGCATTCATGATAAAGTAGGTGGTAATGCTAAACGATAAGCTACAAGATTGATTACTTCAACTATTTTGAAGGGTCCCACATAACGAGGTGATAACTTGGCTGCCTTGCCAAAGGTTATAGAACTATTTTTCAGCTTAACCCATAAAAAGACCTTTTCACCCAGTTCAAATTTCTTATCAACCCTTTTCAGATCTGCATAACTTTTTTTCCTATCTGCTGCTTCTTTTAAATGTTCACGAATCATTTTAACTTGTTCCATTTCAGTAAGGATTTCAGGTCCAATTACCTCTTTGTCTTCTATGTTATCCCAACTAACTGGAGTTCTGCATTTCCTTCCATACAATGCTTTGAAAGGTGTCATTTTCAAAGAGGCATGATATGTATTATTGTAAGAAAATTCAACTAATGGAAGGTACTCTTCCCATTTGTACTTTTGATCCATGCAGTACATTCGTAACATATCTTCCAAAACCTGATTAACTCTTTCAGTTTTCCCATCTGTTTTCGGATGGTATGTTGAACTAAAATTTAGTTTAGTTCCTAAGGTTACATTAAGCATTTGTCAAAATTGAGATGTCATTCTAGGGTCTCTATTTGATATAATAAATTTAGGTACTCCATGCAATCTAAAAATTTCATGCACAAATATTTTTTCTAAAACAAGTGAATCATCCTTAATATTACCATAAATAAAATGTGCTTCTTTGGATGGTATTATCAATTTAAACAACTAAAATAACATCATGCTTATTTCTTGACATAGGCAATTTAAAATTTATTTATCTAACTTTGAAAAATTTCTAATTACCTGTCACTTATATTATGGTATGGTATGAGTATAAAATAAACCATTTGGGTGCATATGCTCAACCTTAACACATTGACATTCTAAGCAGTGTGTCACAAAATCAATTACATATTTCTTCATCCCTTTATTGTTGTTTTATATCAGCAAGCATTTTTGTAACAATCATCATAAGGTGAATTCATTAAATTACCAATTATCAACATTCCTTCTGTAACTCAATAGCATGATGTCACTAAAATAAGGTGCGACTTATTATGAACATTTATCATATCAACTTCCTTCTTAACATGCTTATTTACCTTGAAGGTATAACACCTTTTATCATCTTCAAGATTCCTTCCTCATCAGCAAGTGAAAACATTTATATTATTGAGTCATTTGGATCAGATTTCATGATACACTGAGTTTACCTATCATCCTTAAACTAAGTTCTGAAAGTATAAGATGTAGAAATATTTTTACCTACGACTCATCCTATAAACTCTGTTTTCTCAAAGTTATAAGTGCAGAAACATGTTTCCTAATCTTATTGTGACATATGTTCACTCATCAACAACATTCCCTTTATGTAAATTAACAATGAATGGACATCATTTGTGACAAAAAATTTAACCATCTTTGCATTGTCTTGCATTCAAATTTGGCTGAGTGAAAATATACTTTAGCCCAAGATGACCAGTCTTTTATTCAAATGGTATTCCTAAAAAATAATGTCTCCATACTTGAAGTTCATGTATATTCCTTTTGTGAGTAACATCATGCTTATTTCTTGACATAGGCAAAAGCCATGCTAGTTACATGTGGTATGCTATGAGGATACAATAAAACCAACTGGGTGCATATGTAACCTTGAGTTTTCAATTACAGCTTTCTTCATCCCTTTCCAAAAATATTGTTGTTTTATATCACAAGTTTTCATAATACCAGGATGTCCTAAATAAGGTGAATTATGAAATTCAATTATCAACTTCCTTCTTAACTCATTTCCTGAAGGTATATACACCCGTTTATCATATCTCAAGATTCCTTCATCATCGAAATGAAAACCTTTATATCTTGAGTCATTTGGATCAGCAAGTGTTGTTTTTACTTGCTGAAAGTATGAATCAGATTCCATGATACTTTTTACCTCATCCTTAAACTGAGTTCTCAAAGTTATAAGTGCATAAATATGTTTCCTATGACTTAGTGCATCTTCCACTCTATTTTTCTTTTCCTTTTATGTAACTTATGTCAAAATCATATTGTGACAAAAAATCTAACCACCTTCATTGTCTTGCATTCAGATTTGGCTGAGTGAAAATATACTTCAGCCCAAGATGATCAATCTTTAATTCAAAAGGTCTTCCTAAAAGATAATGTCTCCATACTTGAAGTGCATGTACTATGGCAGCAAGCTCTAGGTCATGGGGAGCATAATTCAGTTCATGTAACTTGAGTTTTCTGCTCTCATATGCTATAACATGTTCATTTTGTAACAGAATACCTCTGAAGTTATTACTACTGTAAAATTTCCATTTAGATTAGGTACAACCAAAATAGGTGCATATGTTAATTGATCCTTAAGAGTTTTAAATGTTGATTCACATTTTTCACTCCACTCAAATTTCTTATCTTTCTTTTGTAATGAAGTTATTGGTGCAGAGACTTTTGAAAATTCCTTAACAAATTTTCTATAATAACTAGCAAGACCCATGAAGCTTCCGAATTCATGTACATTCTTAGGTGCAGGCTAGTCAGTTATGGCAATATTTTTGTACGGATCAGCTATTATTCCATCTTTACTTATAACATGTCCTAGATAGTGCACTTCTGTCTCATAGAAAGAACATTTGGACAACTTACCATACAATCTTCTTTTTCTTAAGATTTCAAGAACTATTTTCAAATGCTCATGATGCTCATCAATGCTTTTAGAATATATGAGAATATCATCCAAGAATACAAGCACAAATTTTTCCAGGTATTCTTGAAAGATATTATTCATTAAATTCATAAAAGTTGTAGGTGCATTTGTCAAACCGAAAGGTAAAACTGTGAATTCATAATGCACATACCTTGTCCTAAAAGTTGTTTTATGAATATCTTCATCTTTGATTCTTAACTGATGATACCCAGAATGAAGATCTATCTTAGAATATACTGATGCACCATGCATCTGATCAAACAGATCATCAATTCTTGGAAGTGGATATCTATTTTTAATTGTTGATTTGTTTAACATCCTATAATCAATACACAACCTAAGTGTTCCATCTTTCTTTTTCACAAAAATTACTGGTGCTCCCCAAGGCAAGACACTTGGTCTTATCAAACCTTTAGACAACAGTTCTTGTAACTATGCCTTAAGCTCTACTAGTTCAATGGTAGTCATTCAATATGGTGCCTTGGAAATAGGTTCAGTTCCCAGCTTGATCTCAATTGTGAAATCAAACTCCCATTTGGGCAGAAGACCAGGTAGTTCTTCTAGAAACACATCACTGAAATCTCTTAACAACAAATATTTTTCCAAGAAATCACTATCCCCTTCAGTTGTTTTATAAATTTTTACTGCATACAAGGTGCAGCCTTTGTTTTTGGCCTTTTTAAGCTGCATAGCTGACAATTTTCTAACTAAAATCTCATGTTTTATCCCCTAGATGTCTGTTGTTTTCTGTAGATCATCTAGACAACTAATGTGTTTTTCAAAATAGTCTACTTTTTCTTTATGTTCTAAAAGCCAATTAACACCTATTATTACATCATAAGACCCCAAAGGAGCAACATAAAGATCAACTTTAGTGGAAAAACTAGGCAAGTCTAGGACTGCTCCAAAAAGACACTTACTAACTGTGTGGACAACATTATTTCCATAATGTACAACCCAAGATTTTTCCATTTTTCCATCTTTTATTTTTAGTTTTGAAGCTAATTTACTAGAAATAAAGCATTCAGTAGCTCCAGTATCAAAAATTATAGTAACAGGTATACCAAATAACTTACCTGACACTTCTATAGGCATAGCTTGCTTTTTAGCTTGTTTATAAGCTACTATAACATGTATCTTATGCTGCTGATTGTTGTCATCTTTCCTTAGAGGGAACTTATTTGCATAATGATCTTTTCCACAGTTGTAGCAGCCTCCTATAGGTCCTTTTTTAGGCTCAAATTCATTTTTTAGCCTTAAAATTGTTGTTATGTCCTCCATAGGACTTCTGTCCATTATTATTGTTCTTAACAAAATTGTTTCAAACATTTGCAGTAGGTTTATTTGTTGTTATTTTCTTGTTATTATCAGTAACAAAAAAAAATTTGGTACCAAACTTCTTCCATGCCCCCTTTTTGGGTGCAAGAGATGAAGAATAATTAGGAATTTTCTTTCTGATTTCTTCCTTATGGGCAAGAGATTGATTTTAATTTCTAGTCCTGCCAAATGATTTTTTCTATAACCCCTTCCATGGTGGTTGGGATGTGAACATCTACTTCACCCCATATGATAGGATTTAATCCCATAATGAATTTTTGTATCTTGAACTTCTCGTCAGTTTGATACTGAGGCACGTACTTGAGAAGTTTAGTGAACCTCTCCCAGTATTCTATTACAGTTAACTTTCCCTGAGTTAAGTTCTGAAATTTTGTCATCTTTTGATCATAATAAAGTTGTGGCAGCCATCGTTTCCTAAAATAGTTTTTAAATTGATCCCAAGTGATGCTTGATTCATCAATATTCAATTCAGCCTTACGGTTGTCCCACCAGGAAGATGCCTCATGGGAAAGCTGATAAGCTCCCCATACTACTTTTGTTTCCTCTGAGAAGTTTCTTATTGCAAAGTACTTCTCCATTTCATTGAGCCAGTTCTCAGCTCCATCCCCTAGTGTAGTGCCATCAAACTTAGGTGGACTTATCCTTTTTATATCATTTGTGAGTTCAACTGCTAACCTTGCCTTTTTATTTTCAGGTTGATTGGTTGCATTTGCAGCATTATTATTATCAACGCCAAAATTTCTAATATTGGCATTGTCCACATGAGGTGGTTGATTTTTATTACCAACATCTTCTTCCTCCTCATTACCCATAACTTTTTGTTCAAGTACAGCCAGATGATCTCTTGTGTCCAACAGGGAAGTAAGGATCTCATCAAGTTTTTGGGTGGTAGCTACCTCTCCACTTGAAGGTGGGTTGTTTGCAACATTTCCCCTTGTTCTAACCATTTTCTATTAACAAGAAAATTAATTTTTATCAGATTATGGACACAATAGGTCCAAGAGCTGCAACCTTCAGCTCTGATACCAAGATGTAACATTCCCATTTTAAGACTTTAGAAACAAGGAATTTTTTTTACATAATGTTCTCTGTTCTAAATCATAATTTAGAACACACATTCCAATGCCAAACTATCTCATAATAGAAAACCATATGCAGTTGTAATGACTTGGTGAAACACTGATCTCTCATTTCATGACTCGGTACAAAACTAATCTCTCATGTTATTCAGTAATGTGTATACAAAGTATACTTGGTTCCTTTACCCTATTAGGGGTACCCAAGTGTTCTGTTTAAGAGCCTATCTGAGTATCTGTTACCGATACTCATCTGAAATTCCACTTCTTAAACTAGGTGACATAGGACAACATAACCAACAACTTGCGATACTTTTTCCAAATATTTTAAACATGTTATCATGTTTACATTCCTAGATGACATACTCGTCAAATGGAATAAGTCCTTCACCACACTTGATCTATTATTTAGAGTGGTCTTCACTGACTTCTGTCAGTCCCACTTGATTCAAATTTTAACCCTAGACAAGGTTAGCAACATGCCCTAGTGTGGAAGACTACCCATGTGGTGACTAAGGGTACATAGACATACTCAATCGACCTTATGTCAATTGGGTGTGTTTAGTTATCCTAAGTCAACATGAGTTGACCCTGACACTAGATCATGTCCCTATCTCTGCATAGGGAAGAATTTTGATCCCATCATGTACTTATGTTAGTCAAGTTGAACAAACTATGTGGGGTGTTGAGACATTTCAACTGTATCATAGTATCCTCGTAATGACTCATGTCATTATGAAGGTACTACGTTTAAGTTGGTGTGTGTCAATATCCAACTGAGTTTCCTCATCTGGATGAACATACCTTAGATTGAAAGTTAATATCTTATTAATCACTTCATTACAGATTAATTACAACAACCTTACTGATTGAACTAGGTTCTTTAACCTATAGGGTTACAAATTGAAGTTGTGTTTGAGGAAGGTGTGCAGGTAAAATCTGCTTCCTATCTAATTAATTACATGTTATGCTTATTATACCACAACAACTTGAATCATGTTTTTACATAATAGATTTTGCATTTATAAAAGTGTTAATTTATTTCTTACTTATTTCAGCCCTAGCTTAAATAAGTTCCAAGCAAACCTTTTATTTTAGACTT
This sequence comes from Taxus chinensis, assembly GCA_019776745.2. Classification (NCBI taxonomy): domain Eukaryota; kingdom Viridiplantae; phylum Streptophyta; class Pinopsida; order Cupressales; family Taxaceae; genus Taxus; species Taxus chinensis. Next base: position 119,698 of record JAHRHJ020003483.1, on the reverse strand, counting down.
CGTGGAAATGAAGTCTAACTTCCCTTTTTACTTCCCTTCCAAACATTCCTAACTTTTACTATGGAAGTCTACTTAAGGAAGAACATCTTCACTTATTTACTTACATTAATAATGATTCTTTAACAAGATCTAAAGTTATGTCCATGATTTATTTTATGGAAAGTATCTTTCTTTCCCCAAATTAAGGGCTAATGTCCATTTATAATCAAATAACACATTGTAAGTTATAATCATGGTTTAATACACATACATCCATGTAATTCAATTACAGTCCTTTTTGTAATGGTTGAGTATCTTCTTAAGAATGTCAACTTTATAAGTTGCATAACTACTAGAGAAAATAATGCATCTAACAACTCAGATTCCTACCCCAACCATTCCATATTATTTAAGTATATTAACTACCCTCCTTTATTAGGGTAATACATATCAATTCATCCCAATTCATGCCAAGAAGGTATTACAACAAGTATTATTTAGAATCATCATATCTTTTATTCATCAAGGAGGAGTGATACATTCACTAAATCCAAAACATTTTAGATATCACAAAATGTCAAAACAACAGTACCTAACCAATTCTTATTACAACTTTCATTTCCAACAAGTGCATCTCAAATAATGAAGCCACATTTCATCATAATTAAGATACAATCCCTTTAATAAAACAAATGTAACTTTCTATATGTCTTTCTCCTTTCATATTTTACGAAGTCCATCTGCAAAATTGTTAGCACGGGTCAGTTCATTGAACTGAGCATGATAAGCACTATATCATTAAAATGATGTGCTTTTAACTAACGATTTCATAAAAAGAACTTTGTTGTTCATGAAACAGTCCAGAAAATACAACTGAACTACAGAAAGACTTAACCAAAAATAATACAATCCAAGAAGAAGAGAGAGAGAGAGATTAAAGTTTCAAAACAAAATTAAGGTTTGGTCAATCAACCTATCAACCTTAACTTTCCCTCACAAAACCCCTTTCATCATACAAAATTTAAATAGTAAGTTAAAGAAGAATTATCATTTCATCTGAACCTTACTTTCACTTTCCTGTAACCAATTTAAGTTTCTTCAATCAGCTAAATCTATTTAACAAGAAGAATATAAGATACATAAAATTATCTTTCAGTTTTAATTCTACTATTTGTGTAATAATGAATATATCCTTCCATCTAATTGTCCCACTTACTCAGATTCATCCTAAGTCTAAGATGACATTAATCATAAATAAGATCATACAGAACAAGTAAGGGTAACTAAATCATCATAAAACATTAAAGTAACCCTATTGAAGCATCCTAGAAGTCCTAGGTTCATATTAGCATCCAATTCAAGTTAGAAGTCAAAGATAACATCATTCAGACCTTATCAAAAGTATAAGGTTGATTCTATCAAGAAAACAAACTAACATTCAGGCCTCATACAAGATACACATTCATTAGTATTCCAGAAAGGAGAAGATTGGTTTAAGTTTAGAACTTATACAAGGCTCGATACTCCTTCCAAGCATAACATAAACTTCAGTTTTGTTTTCCCTAAGGACATTAATACACTAAATCCTATCACATGGTCAAGAAGTGATATAAACAAAAATAGATTCGAGAAGAAAAAGAAACAACACCTAAGAGAAAAAAATCCCCATCATAAGATTGAAGAGTGTATGAGAGTGATTGCAGACTCCTTATTTGTACAAACTCCTATAAAGAAGAGTAACATTTCACATGCAAGATTAACAAAAGACACAAACCAATTTTTGTATGAAATTCACACATCAGGTGCTGAACAGTGAAGAATAGTTCACATGTGACCAAATCAATATCTAAAACAGAGATTCACCCAAGTCTCAAATTGGATGAGTACAAAAGAATCAGAAAAAGGAAAATGTAAATCAAACATCCAACCTTTTCCTTTCATCTGAACAAGAAAGACTAGTTCAAAACATGATTCCATTAAAAAGGATTAAAAGAATCGATTCACTTCCAAAAATCCCAGTGAAGGGAGGAAAGTAAACAATAGAACTATAGGTCAAAACCAAAATAGATCACCTATAAATTTAGCCATTTATAAGAAGGAAGATAAGCATACATGCATCCCTCAAAAATAGATTCATTCAACAATGATCAAAACATTAACTCAGACCCAAAAAATATCTGTTACTCAGCTCAAAATCCCATGTGGTTTAAGAGAACTTGAGAAGTATTCAACAAGGAAAAACAACCTTAATAGTTATGAAAACATGAACACCTTCAATGACAGAGCTATTGCAACAATTGATATCTAAAATGGGATTTCATACAAAAACATGAAGTGGGTTTTGCTCAAACAAGTTACAGTTTCAGGGTAAGTTTAAAACAGAATAACATTTCCACTAGCAATATCATCCATCAGACTCATTCATAAAATGGTTATGCCTCCAATACAATGGTGTATCATCTACACAAGGGTTCCTTTAAAATCTCCTTAAACAACATCAGAAAGAAGACATGCAATTCGATTACGAGAATCTCAAGATAGAAAAACAAATTTTAAAACATACAACTCTTAGCTTAATTTACCCTCAGTCAAGAACAATGGTGGTCTTTAAAGTCTACTACAAAAGGATAACAAACAAAACTAAAGAACAACAAGATCTCAAGAAACAGTCAAGATATCCAAAAAGTTCCCTATCTGTAGTCTTCCAACGGAGATTATACAGAACATTTTGAACAAGATCCTCAAGAATCAAGCAAAACCAAGATACATGCATGGAAAGAACAACTTTTAACTAAGATCACCTAACAGATCTTGGCTCTGTTTCAAGCCTCTGTTAAAAGATTAAAGAAAAAGCTAGTTTACTCATAAGTATGGAAGCTATACTCCCAAAACACACTTTCCACTATCTAAGAAAAATAAATAATGCATCCAGGAAAGCAACACAATACATTGAAGTAAAAGAAATTCAATCACAAAAACAAAACCAAAATATTTCCTTAAGAGCAGAGTTGTTTTTATGAACATTTAAGTAAAAGCATAAGACTTAATGGATAGGGCCTATCATGCCTGATAGAGCTCCAGTCTTCTCTGTTTCACAGAAAATCTCCAAGAAGAGCTTCAATTCTTTCCCTCGAAATGCCAACAACTCTCAAAACCTTCTTCTTCTCTTTCTTATAGTTTTCACAGTGCTAACTTCTTCATTTAAATTCCATGCAAGGAAAGAGTATTCATGCAAGAATTCAAACTGAAAGCACAAAAACCACATGTAGAGCTCAAGCTCGAAGACCAAATGACCAAAACAAAACCAAACCCCTCTTTCTTCTTCCTAGGAAATTTTTGCCAATTTCAAAAATATTAAATGAAAAATAGGACTGTCAGTCCTTCCATTTCTCCCCACCACCACCTCTATTTTTGGCAATGACTAAGTTCAAAATTGCATGCATCTAAAACTTGGCGGAGATGCCAGCTCATTCCCCCAACTTTCTTCATGCCTTTGCCAAATTTGGCAGATAAAAAGAGATAAGACCACATTAAATTCCTTATAAATGTCTAGGAGTTGATGCCACCAACCTTCCCCTCCCTAGGTCATCCCATAGGCCCCTTTTAGGTTAGCCAAACATTAGGTTAGGTTTGACATTAGTTTAGGAACTAACATAGGTCCTTAGGTCTAAGTCTTTAGTCTTAGGTCCCCTTTAACATCCCAAATTAACAAAAGAACTTAGTAACTTAGGTTAGGTTACACTTTTAGGATAAAGTTCCTATTTTAAGGAACATAGTGTAATTAGGTTCCATGTTCATAGTAAAAACTACATCTCACTTAACAAAAAGGACCAGATTAATACACAGATCCAATTACGAAGCAGAGAGCCATGGAGATGAGATCATTCATGACATTTGTACATTCAAAATATAGGAGCCTTTCATCTGTTTGGATTGGTCATTATGACCTCAAGGTTTATAAGTTAGAAGCATACCTTGGATCAATGAAATTGATCCAAGGTAATGTTTTTTTGGATCCCCACAAATTATGAAACTAAAACTCAAGTTATCATTCCCAAGAAGTGAATTATTTTGCATAAAAATAAAAGATGAATAGATTCATTTTATATTAAGCATAAACATGGTAGAAGTGTACATATTTTCGTAGATAACATATTACCTACTAAAAACATGATTTCATAGATTATAAGTGTACACCATCTTAAGAAGTGGAGTTGGGGGTTGAGTCATTTTAACTACATTTTTTGTAGGTTATATGGTTTTTGGTTTAGGTTGCACCTTCTTAAGTAAAGGTGTTCGAGTAGTGTGTGAAGAAGAAGGGGATGCAGAAGGTATAGGCATGTAAGTGAACCAAGTTGATAATAGAGGTGTGGGTAAGATCCTGGTCAGGGTAATGCGGAAGGTCTAGGTAAAAGAGAAGGTAAAGGTGTGGGTAGAATAGAAGATCGAAGTGAGAGTGTGGGTTACCTCACTTTAAGTTTTCCTTGGGGGAGAGGTAGCTTGTCCAAGGTTGATAGATGTGGGACTAATATTTATGGAAGAGGAGAAGGTGAATAAAAATTCATGGGAGAAACTGAGGTGTGAGGCTTAAGAGGTTAGGTCTTCCTCTTAGTTGCGGGAATAGACTTAGTGGCAGTTTGTGAAGAGGTGATCAAATATTTCTTCACATGGGGATGGACTAGACTAGGAATCGACAAGACCCCCAATGTAGTGGTAGGTTTAGGTGCAGGTGAAGGTTTGGGTGCGGATAGAGGTTTGGGTGTAGATGAAGGTTGGGTTGAAAGCGAGGCTGATTAAGAAAAGGATGATATAACTAGATCATGTGTGATAGATTTGGTTTCTTTGAATACTTTAGGATAGATAGTTGAATTATCTATTGAGAACATCTAAATTTTGGTAGATAGTGGGATTCCAAGGTGCCCACAAAGTGTGGAGTAATAAACATACGCTAATTGATCATCCAAATGAGAGAATGGCGTATAGGTAGAAGAAGATGATGATGACTTGGTGGTAATCCCTGTGAAGAATTCTGAGGAATGTCAGATAGGGAATTTTTTGGATTCTGAATCTGTAGGTAAAAATGGTGTATGAAGGTTGACAGGATCTTTGAAGACCCTAGGAGAAACATCACTTATAGGAAGAGGATACAAAATTGGCTCCTCTATGTGTTGAGGAGGGAGCAAGGTAGGTGGTGTAGACTCTTCCTTAGGTAGAGAAGAGGATAAGATAGGCTCTTCCATGGGTAGAAGTGTGGGTAGTGTAGGATCCTTGATAGGTGCAGAGATAAGTGGGGTAATATCCTCTGTAGATGGAGTAGGTGAGGTAGGGTGCCTAGTAGGTAAAAAAGTGGGTAGGGTTAACTCCTTCGTGTGTAGAGGAGTGGGTGAGGTAGGCTACTTAGTGGGTAGAGGAGTAGGCAAGGTAGGCTCCTCCATGTGTAGAGGAGTAGGTGAAATAGGCTCCTCCATGGGTAGAGGATCTTAGGAAATAATTTCCTCAATAGATGGGATGGGAGGAAACTAATAAGAAGGGACAAGTATTGTGTCAAAGATGAAATGAACATTGTGAACATTGGTGTCATTACTAGAGGTCTCACCATCCTGGTTTGATAATGTAACATAATCATTTTACGACTTTAGAAACAAGGTAATTTATTTTTTCTATATATATAATGTTCTCTGTTCTAAATTAATATAATTTAGAACACATATTCCATTTCCAATCCATCTCATAACAGAAAACCATATGCATATGTAAATGACTCAGTGAACACTGATATCTTATGTTAACTTAATAATGTGTATACTATGTATACTTGGTTCCTTTACCCTTTTAGGGGTACCCAAGTGTTTTATCTAAGAATCTTATTTGAATACCTATTACTGATATTCATTTGAAACATTGCATCTTAGACTAGGTGACATAGGAAAACGCAACCAGCAAGCTTGTGATATAGTGGCCAAAGTTTTTAAACATGTTTACCATGTTTACATTCTTAGACAACATACTCATTGAAAGGAATATTTACTTCACCATGTACTTGTTATGTTATCTAGAATGTTATTTCTTGACTTCTATCAATCCAATCTGATTCAAATTTACACATTAAACAAGGGAAGTAATATGCACTAGTGTGGAGGACTACTTGTGGTGACTAGGGATACATAGACATACTCAATCGACTTACATCGATTGGGTGTGTCTTGTCACCCTAAGTCAACATGAGTTGACCTCAATAGTATTTCATGTTTCTATCTCTATTTAGGGTGGGACCGTGATCCATACTTCCACTTACGTCAATCAATTTAATTGAACTAAGTGGGCTATTGAGGCATAACAGGTTGTATCATAGTATCCTCGTAATGACTCCTATCATTAAAAAGGTACTATGTCACAGTTTCTATGTTTCAACATCAAACTGAGTTTCCTCAATTGGACTAACATACTTAAGATTATATTAGTTAATTAACCCAATTAATTATTATCTTATAGCTTAACGATAACAACACTTTTAAGGGTCTTCAAGCACAATTTACCCAAGAAGGTTACAAGGTGTAAATTACATGGGAGGTAGGTATGTAGATAAAATTTACTTTACTAACCATTATGAATTCATGCATATGTTAATATTAATCTTATTTTTTTATTTCATATGATGACATGTATGAATTCAATGTTATGAAAGTGTGATCAATAGATATTTTTACTTTAGTTTTAGCTCGTAACAGGCTTCTTGAAACTTTTGCTTTAGACTTCATAATACTAAAATTCTAAATCATTTTATTATCTTTATAAACATTCAAGTTTCAATTACAAAAATATTCTTAAGAAAAAACACATCCTTTTATCCTCATAATTTAAATCATAACACCTATCAAGACCTCAAATTAAGATCTTAGTTTAATTACAAGGAAAATATCATTTTTCCTTATTAAGGACTAATGTCTTAATTATGAAAATAGATCACACATGTTTTATCATAACAAATAATTCACACACATTCATATAATCTAATCATACCCCCCTTTCTACTATTTAATGAGAATACCAAAGAGTATCAACTTAGTTGTGAGCTTTCACTTGGAAATAAATCAACTATTATTGCAGATCTTTAATCCAAGAGTCTTAGGTATTATAAGATCTATTAATTTTAAAATACCATATCATATGTATATCTAAATTTCTCCCATCATGAATGTTATTACTTAGTAATATATCACAAATTTATGCCAATGAAAGTAGGATAAGTAAATCAACAAACAACAATCATCAAGCCATTCATTTATAAAAAAGGGAGTGCTCCACTCAATGAACTTAGGAATATTTAAGGGTTTACAAATTTCATTGCATAAATATCAAAGTAGTTTTAATACATCTTATTTTCCAAATAAAAGTACATTTCAAGTAATGTTGCTACATAGTCATCATAATAAAGAACATATTTCTTTAGTAAAATATCTGTAACTTTATATATGTCTTTCTCCTTTCATCTTTTACGAAATCCATTTGTTCCTTGTTAACATGAGTCATTTCATATGATTTGAGCATGATAAATGCTATAACATTAAAACAATGTGCTTTTATCTAAATATTTCAAAAAAGGAACCCTTATTTAATGAAACAGTTCCAAAATCAAGAAATTTAAATTAACAGAAGGATTTCCCAAAAGATTATAAAACCAACAAGGAGAGAAAAAGATCATAGAATCTACAATAAGTATTGTTTAAGTAAAAAATAATCAATCAACATAATTAATTTTATCTCAACCACAAATATGAACTCATTATGTATATACTAGTCATCCAAACAGTAACTATTTAAGAAAGAAGCAAATTCACATTTCTAGCTTAATCTTAACTTCTCAACCAAGCTTCCAACTTAAGTTCCACAACTCAACCTGTTACTTGTTTCAAGAAGAAGTACAATGATATAAACAACTACCTTTCTATAACAAGTATATTATTTTAGTAGTCAAAAGTTAACAACCCGAATTAAAACTGAATGATCAAACAAGAATCTAAATATCATTCCATCAAACAATCCTACCTAAATTAGGCTCAACTCAGAGTCTAAGGATTATATTTATCAAAAACAAGTCTCAAATTATAGTTAAGAAAAGTTTAACCAATCAATAAAATTATAACAAGATCAACATAACTCATTGTATAAGTTCCTTAAAGATTTGAATTCATTTTAGAGTTAGGATCTTAAAATATCAAGACATAACCAACATTCCAGACTTCAATAAAAACAACCAGATCTGCATGTAAGTGGTTTCACATAAGCTACCAAATAAGAACCGAGAAATGTCATTAGATACAACACATAAGCTCAAAATATAGAAATCCCTAATTAAGGAAAACTTCGGTCATATACACAGATCATCCCCATGAATCAAGGTTAATAAAAATCCAAGATCAAACACAATGTGATCCATGGACAATAAAATCTACCATAAATAAGAAGATCTAAACCCCACCTAGGTAGTCAAAATTCCATACAAGAACAAAAGACACAAAAGGAAGAAATCCTAGGTTAAGGGTGAAAAACCTAGAACTTCCTAAAAGACTCACCAATTAAAAAGTTTGGAACCAAAAAAGGGAGAGTATCTTTTAAAATGAAGTTTACATACGGTACACAAGAAGAATAGCAAGGTTTATTCAAACCTCAACTTCTTAAAAGTATTAAATTTTAATAAATTGGAAATAAAATCCATACTACATATTACCTATTTCCCAGGGTAACCGTGAGGGTATTCATTTAAATTTACTCAATAAGGAAATGGATACATACAAGTCCCTATAATAACTATTCCAACCAAGAAGGATTGCAATTACGGTCACAAAGAAGACAAATAATTATAAACAGATCCCTTAAAGACAAACACACTTCTAGTGTTAGATAGACTTTGAATGCCCAAATAAGATCAACAAGCCATACCTATAATGACCACATAGCCCATAATGGGTAATAATAAATGAATCAATTCAAAGAGATTAGAAACTACTAAAGAATCACATAGGTATACCCTCCTATTCATCTTCCAGAGAAAATATATAGTCTCCCAAACATGGGTTATAGGAATGAAACAAAAGATTTGCATAAGTTCCCAATATTTCATGAAAGTGGAGGTTATTAAATATATTCACAACCCCAATAGTACAAGAAATGATTCTAGAAGTATAATTTTAGACATGATATCATCAACCATTATAGTTGGTTTCCCCCAAAATGACCTATGGATCTACTTTTCTAAGGCAATGTCATTTGGTGTGAATGCACAACATTGAGCTTTCCCAAAGTGTGGGACCTTTGCAAATGGGGAAAGCTCTCCAGAGAAGGTTGGTTCCTCTTCCTAAACTACCTGCCACAAGCTATTCCAGTGCAGGCAAGCTAATCTAATCCTAATCTAACTATGCCAAGGAGACAGAGAGAGAGAGAGAGAGAGAGAGAAAAGAGGGAAAAATAGAGCCTACACTAAAACGGTGATACACCAGAGAAGGAAAATGTTGAACATCTATCAAAACTGCCATGGAACAAGAAGAGGTGAGCAATGGAAAGGATGGACAAGTGCATCACAAAACCAAGGATGGATTTCACACAAAAAATGTCCCAAAACTCCATGAACACAGCTCCAAAACCTGCAATGAACATCCAAACATGCACAAATACCTGCAATGAAGAGAGGCAAGAAGAAAACAAAGAAAAACGAGCAAGGATGGACAAATGCATCACAAAACACATTTTTTTTGCTCAGAAGTTTGCACAGAACATCATTTTACTGGTAAGAGGCAAAAAATGCCATTACAGAGTAAGGGAGGAGGTTCTAACTCCATTTTTGACCCTGGGGAAGAAAAGAAGGGAGGGCAGAGAAGAAAGAATGAACAACTTGTTACAAATGAGCCAAAACTGGCTTTTAACCATGAAGCAGAATGGAAGAAAGGAGAAAACATGGGAAAATCTGATTTTGGACTTCAACCACTGACAAGATTCATTAAAACATAGCAAGGGCACCTCTGCAAATCCACTTCCCAATGCATTCGAGCCCGTAAGGACAAGAAATTTCCCATACCTCATTAAATCTGGTAGATGAAAATCTGATTTTTTGTCTTTTCCATCACCAAGGACATTTTTCCAATTTTCTCCCACAAATCTTCACCAAAATCCAAAATTGAGGGGTCCAACATGTAGATAATTTCACCAGCTTTCCAATGACATAAAGAATGTGAAAATCCAAGCTCTGGATCAAAAGATATGGCCCTCTGAAGATTTAGGGAAAAAATGGTGAAAACAAAGTCAAAATTCGGTCGGCGGGGTCAAACTTTAAAATTTTCCCTTTTGAAAAATTTTCCCAAAAACCTCTGCACCTCCACCACTCTGGGACATGTGTCACTTCCTAGTTCACCGATGGGATCACGGGCCCAAACATCACTTTTCCCCTTTGATTTTTGCATTGGGAAAATTTCCCAAAATTAGTCTGCACCCCGCTCTCCTGGTGACACGTGGCACTTTCCCATTCGCTGATGGAAACGCGGGCCCAAACCTCACCTTTTTCCTTTGATTTCACATTGGGAAAAATTCCCACATTTTCCCTGTGTGCTCCACCACTCTGGTGGCACATGTCAGCTTCTGGTTACTTGGCGGGGGTGTGCTTCTTTTTCTCCATTTGTGCCTCTGTTGCTTTGGCAAAAAACCAAAGTTTCCTCCGCACCTCCGAATCTCACCACTGTCATGGACATGTGTCACTTCCTCATTGGCCATGGGCCTTCCGCAACTTTTTCTCCATCCTCCTCCGTGGGCCTGCGGGCCAAAATTTTCCCTTTGTGCCCTTTGCCCTCTTCTTGGAAAATTCTCCAACTTTTCTCCGCTACCCCGACCTCTGCCACCATGTGGCACCATTTCATTGGCCGCGGGCCTGCCTAGGGAAATTTTCCCCAAAAAACTCCGCCGAGCCATAACTTTCAAAATATTTGGAGTTAGGAGGAAAATTTTACCTTTCTGGAAAGGGGAAGAAAAATCCTATCTGATGGAGCCATTTCCAGAAACCCTTGAGTGCTTGAAATGTGTGAAAATTGAAGTTGAAGCACAAGGAAGGGAAGAATGAAGGCAAGTTAGCCAAAATAAGCAGGGGGCTCATTTTGGATAACAATTTGGTGACTCTCAGGGGTCATCTGCCTGCTAGATGAATGATCAGTGGCCTTTGAAGCATCCATTGGGCATGGAGTCAAGCCTGATAATCAATTCTGATCTGAACTATGAAAATATGACCTCTGAGCCACTTGGAAACCCACTGAACTTGGAGCTGATCTTCACCAAAATGCCACTGAAATGAACTGTGCAAGAGCAAAACCAGCACCACAAAAAACTATGTACAAAACTGAAAATCATACATACCCCAAGTGGGATATGTAGAGTGTGCACAAGCACTTCTTCTGCTGAAAGAAAACCTACCTATTCTACTCTAACTGGAAGCAAAGATGGGCTAAACAAACCCAACAACTGGTTGTGCAAAATAGCTTCCTTTCTTCAAAATGGGCAGCCATGCAATTGATTTGGAGCTGATCATGGCTGTTAGGATGAGTGGAAAATCAACAAGAAGCTGGTCTTCTACCCATATCAGCAAGGTGTCAACTGAAAACAAGTTAGATACCTCTTTTAGTTGCTCTGCATTTGGATTGAAGAGGTATGACAGCTGATCCTTGGTACTTTGTAGCTCATCCTCATGCTTAGAAGCAAGCATGACTGGTTGTGGCTTCTCCTTTGGCTCCAATGAAGCCAAATACCTTATTGGGCAAGGTCTGATCCATTTGATATGCCCATAGCTCTGATTTTCAACTCCAAAAATGGAGTCTTCTTGTGGACCTTCTTGGGTGGATGATGTGGAAGAAATGATGAAGTTCTCCTATTGTTTTCCTTCTTCCTCCAATGAAGAACATGGAAGATTAATACCTTCCAATCTTGGTTCCAATGAGCTGTCACAAAACACAGGCTGTTGTTTTTGAATGTTCTCCTTTGTGGCAGCAGGCTCTTGATGTTGGAGAATGAATGGTGGAGAAGAGAATGTTGTAATTTCAGATGGCTCCTCCTCAAGACATTCCTCTAAGTCTGATAAACCATCAAACTCTTCACTGTCCCGCTGCAACAAAGCTTTTCCCTCTTGCATGGTGACCTTCAAATCTGCATTTTCTTCACCATGTGCAACTTCATTTTCAAACATGCAACTTGCCAATTCGAATTCATCCAAGAAATCAGATTTTTGGAGAGATGAAGTGGGAGAGAAACATGGAAATTCTTGTGCCTTTTGCTCATAATTTGGACCTGTTTTGTTCACCTCCATAATGGTTTCATTAATCAAATCAGCCCCTTCAAATGAAAGCAAAAATTCATCAATAATGCTTCCTTCATCCAATGGCTTCAAACATGATTTAATCTCTTCCATTTGCTCCTCTTCAATGGGGTTTGGAGCTGGTTTTTCTTCCTCCACAATGACTGATTTTGTAGTGCAAATTGGATCAGCATTTTCTTTGGGCAAAGTGCCAACATGGACACCCAACTCATCACCAACAAACTGTTGATTCTTTTCCTCTTGTTCTTGTTCTTCTTCTGCTGCAAACTCAGCCTCAACCACCACTGTTGCTTCAACTCCAACTTCCTCTTTTGGCTTCACCATCAAGGGGATTTTTGTAATCCCAAATTTGAGAGCCAAGTTCAACAAACTTTTGATCTTTTCATCCTTGTTTGGCTCTTCTTCTTGCTGCTGTTTTCCTTGACTGGCATTCTGATTTTTATCTTCCCAACATGGATTTGGGAATGCAAGAGGAGGGGTGGGTTGTGACTCAATTGATTTTGCAATTTTTTGTGGTGTTGGAGGAGGTAGAAACTCTTGTTTCTTTGGAGGGAATGGCTGTTTGGAAGGGAAAAGGACAGAAGAATTGAGATGGGGTGGAAGACTAGGGGATGGAGAAATGGAATCAACTTTTGGGACAACAGATGGAGAGTTTAAAACTTGACACTGCTGAGATAAAACAGATTGGGAAAGAGGGAAAGAAAAGGCATGAGATGGTGTGCTTACCCATTGACAAGGTTGCTGAATACTCCTCTCATACACCTCTATTCCTTCAGTCCACTTTGCAAGCAATGGCAGTGTTGCAACAATGAAGTCAAGTTTCTCTTGAGGGCTGTAATGCCTTGGAAAAGGTCCCACCCATGGACAAGGTGCTCCACAACCGATTCCAAATGCTTTCATTTGTGCTTGAGCCCTGGATTGCACCATGCTTGCCTCCATCTTTTGGATCTTCTCCAGCAGATCTACATTTTCTTCATGACTTCCCTCACAATCTGCATACCCTTGTGCTTGATGTGCTTCATATCCAAACTAATTTTGGCATTGCTCATATGGGTATGCATACTGGTTTTGAATATGATCAAAATACTGATCTGGAGGATTTGAGAAACATGTTGGAGGTGGAATATATTGCTGCTGTTGTGAATGCAAATTCCATGGGGGAAATGAAGTCATGATTGCACAACTTCATGGAATGAAAGAAGATGGAAGAGATGGAAAGAAGAATGAATGGAAAAATAGGTCTGCAACTCAGAGAATGAGTTATTGACTAGATGGAGTCACCAGATGTGTTTGCAATTGCCTCCAAAGGCTGAAATCTTCACAGGAACACATCAACCTGCAAAAGATGAAGTGGAAGACCTCTAAGGTCCCACCGGGTGTGCCAAAACTGTTAGTGCAAATTCACAGCACCCCCAAAATGACCTATGGATCTACTTTTCTAAGGCAATGTCATTTGGTGTGAATGCACAACATTGAGCTTTCCCAAAGTGTGGGACCTTTGCAAATGGGGAAAGCTCTCCAGAGAAGGTTGGTTCCTCTTCCTAAACTACCTGCCACAAGCTATTCCAGTGCAGGAAAGCTAATCTAATCCTAATCTAACTATGCCAAGGAGGAGACAGAGAGAGAGAAAAGAGGGAAAAATAGAGCCTACACTAAAATGGTGATACACCAGAGAAGGAAAATGTTGAACATCTATCAAAACTGCCATGGAACAAGAAGAGGTGAGCAATGGAAAGGATGGACAAGTGCATCACAAAACCAAGGATGGATTTCACACAAAAAAATGTCCCAAAACTCCATGAACACAGCTCCAAAACCTACAATGAACATCCAAACATGCACAAATACCTGCAATGAAGAGAGGCAAGAAGAAAACAAAGAAAAACGAGCAAGGATGGACAAATGCATCACAAAACACGTTTTTTGTTTTTTTGCTCAGAAGTTTGCACAAAACATCATTTTACTAGTAAGAGGCAAAAAAATTCCATTACAAAGTAGGGGAGGAGGTTCTAACTCCATTTTCAACCCTGGGGAAGAAAATAAGGGAGGGCAGAGAAGAAAGAATGAACAACTTGTTACAAATGAGCCAAAACTAGCTTTTAACCATGAAGCAGAATGGAAGAAAGGAGAAAACGTGGGAAAATCTGATTTTGGACTTCAACCACCAACAAGATTCATTAAAACAGCAAGGGCACCTCTGCAAATCCACTTCCCAATGCATTCGAGCCCGCAGGACAAGAAATTGCCCATACCTCATTAAATCTAGTAGATGAAAATCTGATTTTTTGTCTTTTCCAGTGCCAGGGACATTTTTCCAAATTTCTCCCATGAATCTTCACCAAAATCCAAAATTGAGGGGTCCAACGTGTAGATAATTTCACCAGCTTTCCAATGACATAAAGAACATGAAAATCTGAGCTCTGGATCAAAAGATATGGCCCTCTGAAGATTTAGGGAAAAAATGGTGAGAACAGAGTCAAAATTCGGTCGGCGGGGCCAAACTTTAAAATTTTCCCTTTTGAAAATTTTTCACAAAAATCTCCTCGCCTCCTCCACTCCAGGACACGTGTCACTTCCTGGTTCACCGATGGGATTGCAGGCCCAAACATCGCTTTTCCCCTTTGATTTTTGCATTGGGAAAATTTCCCAAAATTAGTCCGCACCCTGCTCTCCTGGTGACACGTGGCACTTTCCCATTCGCTGATGGAAACGTGGGCCCAAACCTCACCTTTTTCCTTTGATTTCACATTGGGAAAAATTCCCACATTTTCCCCGTGCTCCGCCACTCTGGTGGCACGTGTCAGCTTCTGGTTGCTTGGCGGGGGCACGCTTCTTTTTCTCCATTTGTGCCTCTGTCGCTTTGGCAAAAAACCAAAGTTTCCTCCACGCCTCTGACTCCCACCACTGTCATGGACACATGTGTCACTTCCTCATTGGCCATGGGCCTTCCGCAACTTTTTCTCCATCCTCCTCCATGGGCCTGTGGGCCAAAATTTTCCCTTTGCACCCTTTTCCCTCTTCTTGGAAAATTCTCCAACTTTTCTCTGCTACCCCGACCTCCACCACCACGTGGCACCATTTCATTGGCCGCGGGCCTGCCTAGGGAAATTTTCCCCAAAAAACTCCGCCGAGCCATAACTTTCAAAATATTTGGAGTTAGGAGGAAAATTTTACCTTTCTGGAAAGGGGAAGAAAAATCCTATCTGATGGAGCCATTTCCAGAAACCCTTGAGTGCTTGAAATGTGTGAAAATTGAAGTTGAAGCACAAGGAAGGGAAGAATGAAGGCAAGTTAGCCAAAATAAGTAGGGGGCTCATTTTGAAACCAGGCTCTGAAACTTTCCCTTTCTTCCTCTTATAGATTCCTTGCTTAGTTCCTGTTACCATCACCACCATGCAAGGTGAAAATAAGCATGCACAAATTCAAACCGAAGGTTTGAAAAATATAAAACCACATGCAGAGCTACAAATCTCACAAAAACCAAATGAAATATTGAAAACCGAAAACCATCTTTTCTTCTAACTTCCCCTATTTCCAAGGCATTTTGTTTTGTAATGGCCAAGATCATTTAATGAAAATAGTACTGACATATTCCTTCCTTATTTCCCACCTTTTCCAAATCATTGTTGGCTATTACCAAGTTTAAAATTCCATGCAACCCAAACTTTAGCAGAGGTGATAACTCAGCCTCCTCTAAAATTCCATGCACTCTCCAAAATTGGTGGTAACAGAGAATTTAATGCCACTTAAAACCACTTTAATACCTTATAAATTGGTGCCACCAACACCTCTTTGCATGTCACCCATGCCATCCCCTTTAGGTTAGTCCATGCCCTTAGGTTAGGTCTATAAAAATTAGATTAGAAACCAACTTAGGTCCTTAGGTTATTTTATTAGTTTAGTCTTAGGATATCCTAGTTACTTGACTTAGGATCCCCTTCATCTAATAAACAACCACATTAATAAAAACATCAAACTTAAACTTAGGATAGGATAAAAAATCAGGAATTTAGATAACATTATGTAACCTCCCTAATAATTATTGAAATACAAATTCAACATTACTAAATGAAGAATTAAAATGACGTTATTGGATCACTTAAGAAGGATGTGAGTAGAAAAGGTCACCCATGATTCCGTGGCAGCCTGGGTTTAAAAATCTAACATTTTTTCCAACCTTGTCAAGATGACCTTGACATCATAAAATTGAAAGCATGCCTTGGATCACTAAAACTGATCCAAGGTATAGCTATCTTGCATTAGAGATCATAAATACTGAAGCATAAGTTCAAATACAATAAAGACTATGAATGAGTTTAATTATCAACTAATTTTGACTTCACAAAATTAATAAACATGGGAATTTTGAAAATTTTCAAAAGTGTTATTTTGCGTGATTTAACACCCTCGTCGCGATCGTCTCATTTTTGTGATCGTTTCAGTCTTCGTTTCATCCATTTCGGGCGAGAACTCCTCCCGCCAGGTTATAAACTGCATTAATAATTAATTAATTAATATTTAATTAATTTATTATCCTTTATTTGATAAAATCAATTTTTATTAATTTTTGGGTTTTTAATTAAATAAATATTAATTAAAATTCATTCGACAAGATTTATTTTAATTGTCGGGGGAAAGTAAGCTTCCGCTTCCAATTGTCGGGGATGCCAAATTGGCTTCCCATACCCGGATTTCCCCTTTCCTGGCAAATTCATTTTATTTCCCCGCTTGTGGGATTTCTTCCACTGATTGTCAATTCAACTAATTGGCAAATGGGCAAAAAATCTCTCAATTTCCCTCATGGGGAAATAAAATGGGGATTGCCAGCCCGCCTTGCCATTTCCGCTGGCAAATGGTTGTTTATTTCCCACTTTCCCCTAGCAATTAATGCCATTACCCAGGAAAGATGGAATTGGTTATTCCAATGGAAATAAGAAACGGTTATAGAAGTTTAATTAATTATCATAACCATTTCTCCGTCAAACTCATTGGAAAAATTAATGCGAAGAAGCTTTCAATATTTCTAACTTCTTCTTATTTCCTCTGTAGAAGCATTTCCGCAAGAAATAGTTCCACTTGAAGAAGTTTTGTTCATTTAATTAATTTGTTCCTTCACATTACCAAGGAGATAATTTGAAACCATTGTGAAGGAGGAATACACATTGCAAAAGAAAATCAGTTCATGCTCAGGGAGGAATAGACCAAATTAAGAAGATCCACGCACTAGGAGGTATTAATACGTTGGTTACTTAGCAGGGAAATCAACATGCAGTCTAAAATCCACGGAAGAAGACAAAGAAAATCAGTCAATACAAGCCAAAGGGAATAAGAGCACATTGCAAAAGTGAAAGCAAATTGAAGTAAGAACAATCTTCCACGCAAGCTATGTAGGAGGAAACAACAAGTTGAATAAGATTAAAGAAAACAAGCTCCATGCATTGGGAAATAAGTCCAAGGGAGCCACGCAGGGAAGGAAGAAATATCCAGAGATCCATTTCCAAGTTTGCACAACCCATACACATTTCCCAAACCTGTCCAAGAAAATAAAAGTCCACAACTGTCAAAGAGAAGACTACGCATCAAAGAAGATCTACACAACAATAAAACATTGCCCACGCAGCCAAGGAAGAGAAAAAATTCCCACGCAAGGAGCATATTTCAACACATAGGGAAAGAAGATAGTTTTTCACCACCAAAATCCAAGGTCTCAAAAAGAAATCTTCCACGCAGCCAAAATAAGAATAAGGAGATTCACATGCATAAAACAAAAAAAAAAAGAAAACAGTCCAAAAAAAGAATTTAACAATGCAAAACATAACAGTCCAAAAAATGTTTTTTGTCCATGCACAAGAAATTACATCCAAATTCCAGTTCACCTGGAGATAGACTAACAACCATGAAGGAATATAGATCCACAAATTTACATAATTCAAGCAAAAACCAGTCCAAGGAATTCCACGCATTCACAAAAGAAGGAAGTTCATAAAAAATAAATCATTTTCAAATCATCCAAAGAAAGAATACAACAAAGAGTGAATTCATGCAAAAATAAAGAATTTTCAAGTATTCATGAAGGAGCTCTCCAGGCAATTCAGGCATTAAATAATATATCATCACAAAGAAAAATGAATTTAATGCAAGAAAATTCCATAGTTCAAAGTATTGCCGCATTGTATCAAAGTAATTCTTCAAGCTTGAAGCAACCGATGATCAGGAAAGAAAGGTTTAAATAGTTGAATTTAAAAAACTTAAAATGTAATTTGAAATTTCTAATGTGGAGCTCATTGCGACCGGATAATTTCACGAAAAGAAAAACTTATTTTATTTTTGCCACACAATTTTGTATCTGTTAAAGTAATCAACTTTGGAGCTCGATATCTCGAAGCCGGATGATTGTCAAGAAAAAAGGTTTAGTTCGTTGAATTCTCCCCAACTTCATGTACTACTTTGCCAAATTTCAAATGTGCAACACCTCGTTTGATATTTTTCACGGAGCCAAATAAAACACAATTTGTTTGATTTCGCTGCGCATGCAGTTTTCAGCCTGTCAAGGTGACTCACTTTGAGAGTTGATATTTTGAACTCAGATGATCGTCAAGAGAAAAGAATTGTTTCGTTCAATTCTCCCCACCTTCATATGCTCCCTTGCCAAGTTGTAGATGCCTAGGGTGACATTTGGTATTTTTCCTAGGCTAAAACTAAACGGGATTTTCGCAGTTTTACACTTGCATTTTCCTAGCAGTTTCAGAAGAGTCAACTTTGACCTTTAATATTTGACTGAAGAATTTGATTGGGAAAAAACCCTCTGAAACAAAAACTTTTGGTACCTTAATATACTCCCTCATCTAGTGAGAGTTTCTTAGAACAAGATTTGTTATTTTTTCCAAGGGTAGTTTTAGAGGCAATTTGTGCAGTTTTGAAGTAAGGAAGTAATAGCCTGAAATCACGCTTCTGTCACAATCATGTCATCTTCAAACAAAGATGATGTTGCAGTATGAGTTTCAGGGCATTCTACCCACCTCGACGCTCCATTCAGAGTATGAGAACATCACCGATACCAACTTGGGACACGTCGACGTAAGTCGGTTCTGCGATCGCATATCAACCGAAGGTGAGTCACAATTTTCTTGACGCTTGTTCTGAATTGGTCATCACTTGCATAGATGCACCACGACACCTGCACATTGTGGTGATTCAACTCCAACTACCCTGAAGCGGAAGCAACCTCTGACTTCCTTATTATGTGGTATAAGTCATAGCTATTGGCATAGGTCTCTTCGGAGTCAAAATCCATTGTTAGTAGAGATCGATAATGGGAGAAGCTTGTCTACATCAATTGTCTTCACTTGATCATTGTATGGATCTATTCATCGAAAAACCAAGACCAATGATAAGTACAATTGTGTGGATCATCAAGCAAGGCCACATCATTCAAGCATGTCCCTGTCAGCTCTCAGTTAGCAGCAGGCACAATACTTCATCGGCCAGTCTTAAAGTTGGAGCATTCTCGAATTGGATGATCGTGAGCAGATCAGAATGGAAACACTTCGGGATGGTGACAAAGACAAAAGACATAACTCCAGGAAGTGAATTGCAATTTTGGCTCTTGGAAGATCTTCTCAATGGTGAAAGATCAAGAGTTGGATTCTGACAAGCCAAGGTGGCGTAACGACTACAGTCTCGCGACAAATGAATAATTCACCATGGAAGGCTATTCAGAGCATGTGGAGAATTGTGTGGAATTGTGAATGTGAATACGAATGAAGACAAACTTACTCACACCAGGATGTTGCTCAAATGGAGAGGTGGATGAATTACTCAAGTTTCAAGCTTGGCTCTCTTGTCATCTAGAGGATTGCGGAGCACAGTCAATGAGTTCATTCCCATACGACCGGATAGGTGGACTCTTGGCCCAATGGATAAGGCACTGATCCTAGGTGTCTTGATCTAGGTGGCACATTGCTGACTAGGATGTCTATGTGTGTGTCCAAGTCATTTAAGTGGGGTCCACATGTACCCATTGCTTTTTGTTATAAAGTGGTGTTATTAAACTCACTTTTGGAAAAAAATTAGATAACTTAAGTGGTTTCTATTTTTAGTTTCTTTTAATAAATTTGGTTGAAAAAATCAAAGTCACTTAAGTGCCCTATTTAATGTTCATGTAAAACCCTAACTACTTTGTAACCAACTTTTGGGTTATAAAAGGAAGTCAGGGGCTCATTTGTAAGGGTGACTTTGAGAGAGGAGAAGAAAATACTTTTGTATGCAAGTTTTACTTCAAAGAAAGAAACTTTGTGTTCTTTTGAGAAGACATTTTGGAGTTAATGAAATATGAACTTTGTGTCCCATTCATTATCTCTTATAGCATTTGATGTTCTTATGTTCATTAGATGTTAGTGTTTGAATCTTGCATGCAAATATTGTCTTGGATCTTATTGTCAACGCTACTAATATGTTGTTCTTTTAGTTCACAATGATTAAGCTCTGATTATCTACTTGTCCATGTGTGTTCCCTTTTTACTCATTCTCATTTAGCTGCTGCAAACTCTTTTTTATTTGTGTTAGTTATTTATTGTTCTTCTCCATGCAATATTAGGCTCTGCTTTTACCTAACTCTTGCATGTTCCTTCCATTCATTCCTTTCCATTCATTCCATTCCATCTCCCTCATTCACTTTTCTTTCCATTGATGTTCCAAAACACCCCCCACATACAATTTTGAATGTACATATGTAAATACAGTTTTGGTTTTCAATAAAGGTAGCCTCACCTTCATTGAGGAGGGACTTCATTCCCACACTGTTGCATGTCATTTGCATGCATGCAAATCCATATGCTAACAGTTTTTGGTGACTCTACTGGCGATTCAGAATCGTTAACCAGTGCTTGGTTAAATATTTATGACTATCCCCTCTACAAAAGCTCTAGTTCTTCAACCAAACCTTGTGCCCAACGAATATTTTTAAGGAGACATTGTTGCCAACCTTCGAATAGTAGCTTGGGAAAACCACAAAAGCTTGCAGCAATTTGTGGCTTTGATAGAGCCATTGACAGAGAAATCTACATTGAAGACCTTAGAAGAAGAGCACCCGCACTTGTGGCCAGAAGACCTCCTAGACATGTGTTGATCGTTGTTCACCGACGTGGCCCTCTTCCACCAAGGCAATAATCTTGTATGACTATTACAGGTAACTCACCTATCTTGCAACCAAATCTTATTTTTGTAGATACTCAAGAAGACATATCATCATATTTGAGGCAAGATATTTGGGAAAAGTGCATGAGCAACTATCATTTTCATCTCACCGCATCAGTACTAGATAACAAAGAAGATCAAGCTGCGAGAGTTGTTAGAGTCATTCAGGTGCAAAGAGATCAAGAAAGAGAGTGAAGAGAAAAGGTAAGAGCTGATCAGAACATGTCAGTGATCCTTTCACAGTAAAGATTTCAAACTGAAAGGAAAGAGTTTTACATGAGGAGAAAAAGATAAAGGTCAATCAAATCCTGTTTTTTACTTTCAAGGAAAGTTTGGTTTCAAGTTATCTCCTCCAAGGAGGAACACGCCCTGTAGATCTGTAAGCCTTGCATCAAGTCCTAAAAGAGAAAGTAAGGAAGGAATCACTACAAGTCAAGCACTTGTTCTTGCTCACATTGTTTTACCTTCGCATACCACCTTTCCCAAGATGGCAGTTAATGTACCATGGGGAAATTCCATAGGCCCATTGGCCTTACCAGCTCGACATGACCTCCCACGAGGATCGAGGAAGATTCTTCCCAAGTTCGATGGAGATGGGAAGACATCACCAAATGACCACATTTCTACCTTCTTTGTTGCATGTGCAGTTTTGTCAGTGGAATATGAAGATGTTGTTATTCACCTCTTCGTTGAAACATTGCATGATGTTGTCACATAGATTGGTTTCATCATCTTCCAAATGGATGCATTACAAACTGGAATGATATGAAAAATAAGTTTGAAGACCAATTCAAGATGGTAGAAGATGAACATGCCCTTCTTGCCCAACTATCTCAGGTGAAGAAAGAGCCAACATAACCCATGAGGAATTTTGTGGCTAAATTCAACAAAATGGTGAACAAAGTTCCTGTCAGGATTCACCCAAACCCTGATGGACAAAAATGTTTCTTTATTAACGCACAACAACCAGAAGTGTGTTATCAGCTGAGAAGGGCTAGAGTGGCTACTTTGGAACTTTCTCAATCCTTGGCCATAGAAATTGAGGATGACTTAATCATGGTGGGAAAATTCAAGAAAACTTCCCTCAAGGGAAAGAGTCAAGAAACCCCCAATGCTTCAGAGGCTATACTCACTAAGTTGGCTAATGATGTGCTAGCTTTGAAAAAGCAAGTTGCTCAAAGTAGTAAACTTGCTCCTTACAAAGACATCCCAAGAAAAGGCTATGTTCCCAACAAATCCAGAATTGCAGGCACTCCGACGAGGCTTGCTATTGAAGCGGCTCCCGCAACTAACTCAAAGTGTGATGTCGTTGAAGAAAGTGATGATGAAGTTGAGGTCATCAAATTTGACGAAGAAGAGCCAAACTTTGGAACATCTGAACCTGAAGTTGAAGATCCTAAAGGAGAAAGTAATAATCATTTCTTCGAGTACCGTTCAAGAAGAAGAAGATGAATATGAAGAAATTATAGAAGATATGAATAGTCAATCCTTCGTTGTCTTCACACGCTCTCAGAAAAAGGAGCAAAGTACCACTAAGGTGGAAGATAAAAAGAGCTCCAAGGAAGTTCCTAAAGAATCTAAGACTAAGGAAACTTCCAAAGAATCCAAGACAAATGAGACTCCTAAAGAGTCCAAGGCAACTGAGGTTTCCAAGGTCAAAACTATCTTAAAGAAAGGAGGGCCTTTGTCAAGTCAATCAGTTGATAAATCAGCTACGAAGAAAGTTTCTTCTTCCACATCAGTATTAACCAAGCCCGAAGCAAAGGTCAAAAGTGTGCCATCATCAAGTTCAAAAGAACTAGTATCTGAGACATCAAGTATGGTCATTTTTCCCAAATTTGATATTATTGATCATATCAATAAAACAAATATTTCCATGTCACATGGGAGTACTTGAAGTCCAATAAGGATCAACTCAAGAAATTGGTCCAGTTTATCAAAGGTGACTCTATTGTTCATTCCTCCAAAGGAATTCTGAAAACTCCCAAAGATGGGAAGACTCAAAATATTGTGGCGGCCACTACACCTTCAAATGAAAAGATTGAACCTTTCTTTGTGTCCTTTCTGATCAACAGATGCAAATTAAGTAATTGCATTATAGATTCTGGAGCCTCAATAATGTGATGCCTGTACAAAGTAGCACATGCTCTTGGGTTGACTTGTACGAGAACATTCAGATCTTGTTACTCCATGGAGACAAGAAAAGTTCCTCTGATTGGGCAAATTAAATATGCTCAAATGGTTTTAGCTCAATTTCCTCAAAAGTGAGTCAAGGTAACCATTCTAGTTGCCGAAATTCCTGTTTCATATGGTATGTTGTTGAGCATGAATTTTTGTAGAGATCTAGTTGGTGAGATTCAAATGAACCGGTCTCATGCTATGATCCTTATTAGATGGAGAAATGAAGAAGTTAATGCCAGAAACTCAAGAAAAGTTCACCGTGATCAAAAACTGATGACCTCCATGCACACGGTCTTGTTTCAAAACTCAAGTGTTAGGCCTCAGAATATTGGCTAAGTGTAAGAAGGTGTGTGGGCATGCAAGACCTATTTAAAGAAGGGTGTACGGGGTGAAAGTGCACAGGACAAGGTTTTAGCATGGTTTAACATAACACATAGCGCATGCGCAAGGAAAGATAGGTTTTGGGACTTAGCCATATTCGGTGTTCTAGGAAACACATGATAAAATCATGACCTGTCTAGCATGCGGAGTGGATAAGGTGCCACCCTGGAAGCTGTATGGTCAAGAAATGAATATTCCATGCATGTGATGGAAGGATCCAAAAAGACATCATTGTAAAACAATGGAGAGTTCAGATCAAAGGGAGCATACTCCATTGGAGGACCACTTGGACACTTGGCAACTAATCTCTTATGGCAATGGAGGCTAAAGCTATATATAGAGATGCTTGGGTAGAAGAAAAGAGGATCAAAGGGATATCATATAGATTTTTGACAGGTAAAGCTCTGCAAGATAATAGTGGGTTCTATGGGTTAACTCAGTCCTCATTAGGAGGACCGTAGGTGAAATTGTAACATTCCCATTTTAAGACTTTAGAAACAAGGGAATAATTTTTTGTTTTTGATCCGTAAACTAATGTTCTTTGTTCTAAATTTATAATTTAGAACACACATTCTTTATCAACCATTCATATAACATATAACCATATGCAGTTGTAATGACTTGGTGTGCTACTAAGATCTATTCATTTCATAACTCGGTAAACTACTTATCTATTCATGTTTAACATTAAGTATTGAATACTTTTCCATATAATACTTATAAGTGGTTCTCTTTCCCTATTCAGGGTATTGAGTGCAAATCTGGTATAAGGAACCTATTTGAATATTTGTTACCAATATTCATCTGCATCACAAGAACCTTCGACTAAGTGACATAGGACTAACGCAACCAGCAACTTGTGATACTTTGGCCAAATATTTCTAGCATATTGTTCGTATTACTATTCCTTGACACCATACTTGTCAATCTAGAATATGTCCTTCACCCCACTCTATTGTTATCTAGAATGTCCTTTGCTGACTTCTGTCAGTCCACTTGCCCAAGTTTAACCCTAGTTCGAGTTAACAACATACATTGTGATAGGGGAGGTTCACTAAGACTTAGGGTAAGTTGGCATACTGGGTCAAACTAAGTCAACCCCATGTGCCAAGGTATCCTGAGTCTTAGGAGGCTACCCCATATCTTAGACATGTTACTAACCAGACCTAGAGAGAAACTAAGATCAAGTCCCAAGTGTGTAGATCTAGATGATCAATGTAGAAGGGTGTTGCCACATGTTGACTGCATAGTTGTATCCTTAAGGTCGTCAAATAGGACTTTTAAGAAGAGCAACAGTCAGGGGACAAGAAGTCCCTCCTCTTTAATGGGAGAGGTTCCCTTATTCAGAAACGAACTTATTTACAAATGTACAAAACATGATTTTTGGTTAAACTTGGATATCACGAAAGTGTTTTCTATGAAGATCATCAATTACAAAAGGACTGAGGAAATGAGAGTACGGGAAAGAGCAGAAAGGCAACATGCAGAATTATAGATATCAGAGTAATTCTTTATGTATGCGAAAGTCACAGTGAATTGAAACAAGATCATTTGTATCGGATAAATAAGATGGAATTCAAAGACACAAAGTTCTGTAAATAACATCTGCTAGAACACAAAGTTTCTTAACATAACACAGATTCATTAATCAAGGACACAAAGTTCCTTCTTGGTTATACAAGATCACCAGGCTTGCAAAGTCGAAGAGTATGCAATCGGTAAGACTAACAAACTTGAGACAAATGATCTTCACAAAGAAAATAAATGAAAGCTTAGGAATAACAGAGATCAGATAGACAAATAATGGAAAGTCCTTCTGTATTGATTTCTTTATGATCTATTTACACTTTTCAGAAAATAAGCCAAGTTCTTCCTCCTTCTAGAATGGCGTAAAAAGGCCATTATATAGCTTACAAATCAGTTACTCTTCGTAACCACTTCTTTTAACTAAAGAATAGTTAAGGACCGCCAATCACAATACCTCAACTTATTACAAAGAAAACGGAAAAAGAAAGGGAAGAAGAGAAAAGAATGGGAGAAGAAGACAGGTGGCCGGTCACTGAGAGGGACCCACCAACTTCAGAATCCGCTGCTTGAATTTCTTTAACGCCTCAGCTATGTCTTTGCCATTTTCATCTTGAAGATGACAGTGTTGGCTTTGAAAGCAGAGATGACCAGGGTCTTGAAAGCTTCATCTTTCTAAGCTGTGCTTGGAATTTGATCTTCGGATTGTAGTATCCCAGAGCCAATTCATGATTTAAGCAGGATATTCGGGTAGAGCCTTGGTCAAAAACTAAGTATGAATGACATTGGTTCACTTGGGACATGTGAGACGCGAATGCGTGAAACACGCGGCTCGGCCGATTCGGGTGAAACAAGGAGAAGACGCACAAATGCATTTTGGGACATTTGGGATGAAAACGCAGCGAAGTACGCGGTTCGGGTGTTTCGGACCGAAAATGGAACAACTTGCACTTTTGAACTTTGGGACATTTGGGACAAAAAGTTCCGAAGTGCGCGGGGGCGTTTCGGCCGAAAATGGAACATGAATGGCATTTTGGCTTCGGGACATTTGGAACGCGAATGTGCGAAGTACGCGGTTCGGGCGGTTTCGGCCGAAAATGGAACAGACACACCTTTTAACTTGGGACATTTGGGACGAAAGTGCGTGAAGTACGCGGTTCGGGCGTTTCGGCCGAAAATGGAACAAAGGGCCCGTTTGAACTTGGGACATTCGGGACAAAAAGTTCCGGAGTATGCGGTTCGGCCGGTTTGGCCGAAAATGGAACGACTTGCACTTTTTTACTTGGGACATTTGGGACATGAAAGAGTGAAGTACGCGGTTCGGGTGTTTCGGCCGAAAAGGGAACAACTTGCACTTTTTGAACTTGGGACAGTTGGGACGAAAAGTTCTGACGGGCCCGAAAATGGAACAACTTCGGGGATTTCGGCCGATCGGGGAACAGAACGCACTTCGGAACTTGGGACACGCGGGACAAAAATGTCTGACAGGCCCGAAATACATACAAAATGACCCAAAACACAGATTTTCTCAATTTCACGACTTCGGTACTTAGAGAAAACACTTAAACTCAAAATTTTGAAATTTTTTACTTTCATCAGAGTAGGGAATTTTGAGTGGACAACAGCTGGCTCCTTCTGGGGATGACTTGGCATAAATTCAAGGAATGAGACAAGGCAAGAACTTAGACAAACTCAGGGAAGCAGACCAGTACCTTATCCATTGGGCAACGGAGTCAAAAACAAACCAATACAGAGGGCAACACACCAAAACAAAAAGGAAAGAAAAGCAAAAAGAAAAGCAAAAACGCTGTACAGAATATACAAGGGACTCCCTAATCACCTAGGACTTAAACAACTTGAGATACTGCCCACTATAAGGAAGTGGGAGAGAAGAACCATCCATGTAATCAAGATAGAAAGGAATTCTCACCAGCAAAGTGTCTGATCTTGAAAGGTCCGAGCCACGGGGAATCAAACTTTCCATGGCTGCCACGAGGTTCATGTCTTTTCTCCCATAACAACACGGTGTCTCCAACTTGGAAATCTCTGAACCTAGCTTTCTTGTCAAACAGGACCTTTACCTTCTACTGGTGAACAGATATCCTATCAGCAACCATCAATCTGTCCTCATTCAGTTTGTGTAGGTACATAATTCTCTTGTCCAAAGCATCTCTGAAACTAGTATCTTCAATGGCCTTCATTAGGTGCAAGGCTGGCAGTTCCACTGTCACTGGCAATTGAGCTTCTACTCCATATACCACTTGAAAAGGAGACATTCCAATAGCTCTCTTTGGTGTAATCCTGTCTGCCCAAAGAGCATCATAGAGCTTCTTGTGCCAGTTTCATTGAGACTCATTGACCAACTTCCTTATGATAGTCACCAGATTTTTGTTAGTGGATTCTGCTTGCCCATTTCCCTGGGGGTAATAATCTGAAGAATGAGCCAGGGAGATGCCATACCCATAGCAGAAATCCATTATCTCAGTTGAAGAGAAATTCGAAGCATTATCTGTTACAATCTTATTAGGTACACCATACCTTACCAAGATGTTCTCTTTAATGAAGCTGCACACCACTTCAGAAGTAGTACTCTTGACTGGAATAGCTTCCACCCATTTGGTGAAATAGTCAGTGGCAGTTAGCACATGAGTGTGACCAGCACTAGAAGCAGGATTAAGTGTACCAATGAAGTCCAAACCCCACTGTTGAAATGGTTCCTCAATCACAACTGGCTTGAGAGGCAAAGAAGCCAATTTAGGTCTTCCCACAAAAGTCTGACAAGCCTCACATTTATCCACCCACTTGGATGCATCTCTGAACAAGGAAGGCCAGTAGTATCCTCCACGGAGTATCTTATGAGCTGTAACCGTTGATGAATAGTGCCCTCCACATGCCTGATCATGAAAAGCTGAGAGCAACTTTCTCTGTTGTTCCTTGTCCACACACTTCAAAAATCTCCCATCTAACCCACACTTGAACAAAGCATTTTCCCACAATGCACTTGTTCAATTGTCCAGTAACAGTCTCATAGGCAAAGGATAATTATCTTTTCTTTGGCAGATTAATTTTGCATGAAATCCATGCAATCCTGAATGGTGAAAAATGGGTGATTTTAGCCTTCATAATTCTCAATTTCGCTGATGGTAGGAAGGTCAGCTATTTTCCAGGGTTGTATTGCCTCTTTTCCTTGGCCTTTTCCAGGTTAGCTTGGATAGAGATATCTCTTGGGAAAGCCATTCCCTCTCTTGGATAAGAATGCGTGAAATCCTTATATCTCCAATACCATGGAATGAGAGTCGATTAAAAGTGAAACTGCTTGACAGCTTTCATCTGCATAAACATTTTCTCAATGGTGTATTTCACTCTGTGATCTTTAGCTAAGCTCATGAACAATTGGTAGCTCATGCTCATGATTTCTGAGTTAACAGTAGCAAGGTATTATCTGTAGCTAGAATAGATAATAAAATACCTGTCAGTTTATACAAATAGGAGTTCCTCCAAACTCACCAATTCCTTTAGGAATCTTGTTTCCTTTGAGTTTAATGCAACTCCTTCAGGGATGATCTTTTTCTTCTTACCTTGGGTGACAACTTGGTCAAAGGTTGGGATACATTTTCACGAGGCAGGTTGTCACTTCCCTCAAAATACAGTTGTTCGAAATTACCCTTGAGTTCCAGGAAGGAAAGAAAATGTTGATCATCATTGAAAACCTGCCAGTTATTGGTGTTGTCAGGTACACTAGGCTGATGGACCATTTCAATAGGTGAATTTATCAAAAGAAATCAGGATGAGGAATCAGCAGTGACCCTGAGATAGCTAGTGAATCAGCCCTGCTGTTCTTTTCCCTAGGTATTACCTCAATGGAGAAAGCATCAAGGAATTCAATGGAATCCCAAACCTGATTCCAGTAATGCTTTAGCCTTCCATTTTTTACTTCAAAAAGGTTTCTGACCTACTTTACAATCAACTCTGCATCACCACGAGCCAGAAGATTCTTTACACCTTGTTCTTTGGCCACTTGCAATCTGAGAATGAGAGCCTCATACTCTGCTGTGTTATTAGTATTCTTAAACTGCAACTTAAATGAAAAAGGATGAAGGCCACCTTCAGGTGACACCAGTAGGACACCAGCTCCGGAACCAGCTGAGGAACAACTTCCATCAAAATCTAAAATCCAAACCCCATTAGGATCTTTAGGAGACACTTTGGGGGGTCGGATCTCATCAGGGGACATAATCATGTAGTTTCCATGACCCATATCCTCATAGAGTATTTGTGCTTTAGGATCATCCGTTTTTTGCACAATATACTCAGACTGCTTCTCAGGCAACAACTTCTTCATTTGTCCATTGACAGGTATGAGTGCATGTGACCAGTCCATTTGGATTTCCCCACCCACATCTTTGCAGAAGTTCCTACT
The DNA here is from genome assembly GCA_019776745.2 of Taxus chinensis. Lineage (NCBI taxonomy): Eukaryota > Viridiplantae > Streptophyta > Pinopsida > Cupressales > Taxaceae > Taxus > Taxus chinensis. Next base: position 89,672 of record JAHRHJ020003483.1, on the reverse strand, counting down.
TAGCAACATCCCGTATGAAGGAGGGATATCTGCTACTAAGATGGTAGCCAACACTTTCTTTTCAGGCAAGGCAGCAAAAGCCACTTGTGCATCTTTAATTCTTCCAACCAGGGGCACTTCCTTACTCTCCATGGAGTAACAAGATCCATAAGTGCGTGTGAGGGTTAGGCCTAAAGCATGAGCTACTTTAGCAGGCATTACATTATCTGAGGCTCCTGAGTCAATGACATAATTACTGAGCCTATGACCAGCTATAAGAAGTGTTACATAAAATGGTTTAATTTTGTCACCAGGCGAGGTGACAGCAGCTACCAGACTAGGCTGTGGTGCAGAAGGAGGAGTAGGTAAAAGGCCTTTAGAGGTGGTTTTGGAGTGGGAATTAACAAATTGAATCATTTTGGCAAAAGCTTTGGGATGGGTTTGATAATACTCAGCTTCTGAGATTTGAACCTTGGTCTTTTTCAGATGATCAACAATATCAAAGGATCCAGAAGTGGACGGGCCATCATCATTTGGAATTCTAGGCTTATCAACTTTAGGAGAAAAAGAAGAAGCAACTTTGGTAGTAGGATTGATAGGACTCACCTTTGGTGTAGATGAAGTAGGGATAGGAGATCCTCTTTTTGCAATTACAGGGATAGTTACCGATTGCTCCTTAGATTTCTTGATGGGCTGCATCACCTTCTCCCTCTGATTTGTCTATTCTCGAGTTATGACAGCAAATGATTCGCTATTCATGTCTGCTACCACTTCATCATAATCATCTCTATCATCAATGCCCTCAGTGGTGAAGAAATTAACCCGAGATCCCTCAAGTTCTTCTGCCTCATCAGCAAATTCTCTCCACAAAATCTTCGCAAGCTTCATTATCCTCATCATCATCTGGTTCTTCAACCTCGCAGGTTGCATTGACAGGAACCTTAACAGGAGGTCCTTCAAGTGCTAGTCTTGTTTGAGAAGTAGGCAAACGATTTCTGGGCTGGAAATTTCTCCTTGGAACATCTGCATAAGGAGCATGCTGAGCCAATTGTTTCTTTATAGCAATAAGATCATTCGCAAGTTTCTGGACTAACGGATCAGTATTAGGTCCAGGAGTGGAGGAGGAAGAAGCAACAGACTTAGATTTGGGAGGGTCTCTTCTCAACTTCCTTGACATGATCAAGTCATCCTCGACACTAACAGCCAGAGTTTGATCCTCCACCAATGTTGCGAGATTAGCCCTTCTTAGTGCATAACTAACTTTAGGCGATTGGGCATTTAGGAAGAAACATTTTTGAATTTGATCAACAGGTCGGGTAGGCTGTGGAATTTTAGTTGATCAATCTGTTGAATCGGGCCACAAATTCTCTCATGGGCTCTGATGAATCTTTCTTTATCTGAGAAATTTGGGCAAGCAAGGCATGCACATCTTCTGCTGGCTTGAAACAGTTTTCAAACTGAGTTCTCATTGTGTCCCAGTCGGTGATAGCGTTAGCCGGAAGGTGGTAGAACCAATCAGCAGCATTATCTTGTAACGTCTCAATGAACAGCCTTACGGAGACGTCTTCATGTTCGACTCCCAGAACTCCACATGCAACAATGAAGGCTGCGATGTGTTCATCAGGATGCACTTTGCCATCACCTTTGAATTTGGGGAAGTTCTTCCGGTTACCTCTGGGTAACTCATGCAAAGGCTGAGTAAGGGCCAGGGGCCCGACACGATGACCCCATGGTAATGGCGCCGCCATTCTTGGAAAAACGGCTTGGAGAGGAACTGCAACACCAGAAAGAACCAAAGCTTGAAGATTAGGGCTAGCTGGCTCTGAAGGAATACCACCCGTAGGACTTCTATCTTGAACAGATGGAGTGCTTGTCGAATGAGTTCTTCTATTTCTTGTTGAAGGGAAAGGAAAACCCTACTGCTCCAAAAGCTGAAACTGAGAATCTTCAATACCAAGGGTCCTTCTCCCTCGAGTAAAACGCGGAGTCGCCAGATCAAAGGATGATCAAAAATTACAGAACTGGAATATGATTTTCCCCAGCAGAGTCGCCAAAAACTGTTGGTCGTCAAATAGGACTTTTAAGAAGAGCAACAGTCAGGGGACAAGAAGTCCCTCCTCTTTAATGGGAGAGGTTCCCTTATTCAGAAACGAACTTATTTACAAATGTACAAAACATGATTTGTTGGTTAAACTTGGATATCACGAAAGTGTTTTCTATGAAGATCATCAATTACAAAAGGACTGAGGAAATGAGAGTACGGGAAAGAGCAGAAAGGCAACATGCAGAATTATAGATATCAGAGTAATTCTTTATGTATGCGAAAGTCACAGTGAATTGAAATAAGATCATTTGTATCGAATAAATAAGATGGAATTTAAAGACACAAAGTTCTGTAAATAACATCTGCTAGAACACAAAGTTTCTTAACATAACACAGATTCATTAATCAAGGACACAAAGTTCCTTCTTGGTTATACAAGATCACCAGGCTTGCAAAGTCGAAGAGTATGCAATCGGTAAGACTAACAAACTGGAGACAAATGATCTTCACAAAGAAAATAAATGAAAGCTCAGAGATAACGGAGATCAGATAGACAAAGAATGGAAAGTCCTTCTGTATTGATTTCTTTATAATCTATTTACACTTTTCAGAAAATATGCCCAGTTCTTCCTCCTTTCGAATGGCGTAAAAAGGCCATTATATAGCTTACAAATCAGTTACTCTTCGTAACCGTTTCTTTAACTAAAGAATAGTTAAGGACCGCCAATCGCAATACCTCAACCTATTACAAAGAAAACGGAAAAAGAAAGGGAAGAAGAGAAAAGAATGGGAGAAGAAGACAGGTGGCCGGTCACTGAGAGGGACCCACTCAACTTCAGAAACTGCTGCTTGAATTTCTTCCACGTCTCAGCTATGTCTTTACCACGAGGGACACACAAGAATTTTCATCTTGAAGATGACAATGTATATCTTTGAAAACTGATATAACCAGGTGTCTTGAAAGCTTCATCTTTCTACCAGCTGTTCTTGGAATTCTCCTTCGGATTGCCTAGTATCAGAGCCTGCATCTTCCCTTTGGGATTTTGAATTCATCCTTGACGTTAGCAATTGACCTATTCAGGTAGAGCGGATAAAGGAAGCTAAGTGTGATGAATTGCATTAGGTTCACTTGGGACATGTGAGACGCGAATGCGCATTAAACACGTGGCTCGGCCGATTCGGGCGAAACAAGGAGAAGGCGCACAAATGCATTTTGGGACATTTGGGATGAAAATGTGCGAAGGATGCGGATTCGGGTGTTTCGGTTGATATTGGAACAACTTGCACTTTTGACTTTGGGACAGTTGGGACAAAAAGTTCGCGAAGTGCGCGACTCGGGCGTTTCGGCCGAAAATGGAACAATGAGCTCGCACTTTTGGCTTTGGGACACTTGGAACAAAAATGTGCGAAGTACGTGACTTCGGGCGGTTCGGCTGAAAATGGAACAGAGCACACCTTTTGAACTTGGGACATTTGGGACAGGAAAGCGCAAAGTACGCGGTTCGAGCGGACTGGCCGAAAATGGAACAAAAGGACCGTTTGAACTTGGGACATTTGGGATGAAAAGTTCTGGAGTACGCGGTTCGGGCGGTTCGGGTGCTTGAGCCGAAAATGGAACAACTTGCACTTTTTGACTTGGGACATTTGGGACATGAAAGAGCGAAGTACGTGGTTCGGGAGTTTCGGCCGAAAAGGTTCCAACTTGCACTTTTTGACTTTGGGACAGTTGGGACGAAAAGTTCTGACGGGCCCGAAAATGGAACAACTTCGGGGATTTCAGCCGATCGGGGAACAGAACGCACTTCGGAACTTGGGACACGCGGGACAAAAATGTCCGACAGGCCCGAAATACATACAAAATGACCCAAAACACAGATTTTCTCAATTTCACGACTTATGGTACTTTAGAGAAAACACTTAAACTCAAAATTTTGAAATTTTTTACTTTTATCAGAGCAGGGAATTTTGAGTGGACAAAATAATATGGAGAATAACAACAAGATAGGATTTCAATTTCCTATCATAATGAAGATGCAAGAGAATGTACACAACCAATTTGGAGTCAGTCCTCCAAACCTTTCAATTCATCATGATAAAATATAAACTTTACAAGACTATGCATTTTAGGCATGCTGCATATCAAACAACATTAAGCCTTCATTAGAAGAATAATACTACTTTTCTTTTTCAATACAACCACAAGAATGAATTGGAACTTCTTTACAAAAGAGCCAAACATTACATCAACCAATCCATCACTAAAAAAAAAAATCTTTCCTTCCTTATCACTTACGAAGTCCATCTACAAAAATTGCTAGCATAGGTTAATTCATTGAACTGACCATGATAAGCACTAAGCATTAAAACGAAGTGCATTCCAAGTAATTGTTCCATTAAAAACAACTATTCTTTAATGAAACAATTATTACATCATATATTACCAATATAGCATAAAGCAATAGACAACCATAAGTACATTAGTAAAAATAATAAGTCTGAATTCACTTTCAAGAAAATAGCATTATACTATCAGCAACTACTGCATTATATCATATAAGATTTAACCAATAACTTACTTATATAAAACAAACAACAGATCCTGTCATCTAATTATTCATAATATTTATTGAATAGAACATATCAGAATTTAGCTTTACTTGTGTAAACAAAAAGAGTTACTTTCATAACCAAAAACCTTATTTTCATTTTACCAAGTTATCTTAGAATCATGTACAAACAAATTCATTTCAAAGCATAGTACATATTTAGGATGATTCATCCTACAACTCCTAAATAAAAGAAGAAGAATATCAATTACGGACTATTCCACGATTCACCATTCATCTGAGAGATAGAAATAAGGTTCAGAAAGTACATGACCTTAGTACCCACATAACTATATCATTCTAAGGAAGATGACAACCTAAAAGGATCTCACCATTTAAGAGACAACATTAAATAGGAAGAATCCCTTTTTACAGTCCAAGAAGGGAGAGAAACAATCAATCGGTCATCATCTGCACTTATAACTCTACTATGCACATATATAAGTTAACATTATAGGAGATATCAGTCAAGGGCCATAACGTTCCATAAATCAAAGCAAGATTTACACAACGAGTTATTCTCTTACTCTATGTCCATCCAAGGAATGGATTCATACTAATTAGATTGAGTGGAAGAGACAAGATTAGTCATCTCAAACCAAACATAGTAAAGTCCTAATCAATACATGACAGTCAACCAATCAAGCTGGCATTTCCAGACTCAATAAAACTGAATCATGTAATCTCTTCCCTCTACAGGTCATTTCTCAGCTATACACTTGGGTGAATCGACACGACCAATCGACTCATATACAAATTAGCCGAGATCAAGAAGAGAATCAAAACAGGGAAAGTTCAACCAATGGTTTTTCCCCTAATACCAAAAAGCACACTGTCCCAAAAGTTTCCTGACACATACTCCTAATCCCAATGAACATGAGTTTCCACAATCCATACCCAGTAATGAAAGTTAAATTAAACAATCCACAAGGACATCTTCCATGTTCTAAAGAGTGGGTTCACATTACTTTATTCCAAGATCAAAAGGGAAGAAAGCTGAATTCAAGAAGTATCCAACAAGAAATAGGATGATAACACACTCTACATACAGTGGAAGAGATTCGATCTTATAGAGTAGTTCAAGCAAACAAAGACTTGAACTTCCCAATATGTTAAAGGAAACCTCAATAGAAAATATACAAAATAGTAATTCAGTTCACCATTGATATTAGTCAGTATTATAATTCCAAAATTCCATTTAAAACTCAGACATTTAATCTTTTCATAACAAGTTCCAAAAGAGAACTACATTAACCAAACGCGAAGTTTTAAATAAAACAATGATCTTCTATTTTAAAAGATCTAAATTTGCAACCTTCCACGCAACAAAGGGGATCAGAATACCCTCAACAAAATGCAAATTCCAGTCTCAAATACAGGATAGAAATATAGGACGCATAAAATAATTACCAAAAATCCACATTCATCTATTCAACATTGACATTTTAACATAAGTTCGAGTTCATACTGTAGAGTAGAGTGTATCAGTAACAGTTTCGAAGGAGAAGTATTTTCCCCATCTTTCCAAAAACAATGATACAGACTGACAAGAGTTATTCAACTCCTTTCTCTGTTTAAAACACCCAGAAACTCCATTCAAAATGGATCTAGAACAGATTTGTCACAAAAACCCAACACATAGTTTTAGAGTCAAACAAAGTTTCAACATTTACTCAGTGAAACTTGACTGTAATAGATAATCCCAATCTATCAATAACAGTTTCACAGCTCCCATCTAACACACAAATCATCGAGGTACAGAGCCACAGTTAAGGCTGCAGAGAACAGTAATGAGTTACCCAGTCAGATTTCAACACAAGCTAAGAATTACTAAAGGCTTCAACACAATTCCATATACTTCAAAATGCGAAGCCCATTATCGATTGTTTTACATGAATGTGCTAGAATTCATCACTGAAGGGTAAGCCCAAACAATGAGTAATAACTTGAACCAGAGGTTCTATATCCATCATGAACTAAGATTAACATTTTCATAAAAGGTCATAAGCACCCTTCTGTCAAAAAAATCGAGAAATTTACAGGCTTAAACAACATTCTAGAGATATCCAAGATTACCCAGACACTAGTTTAGGAACAATGAGAACCTCCATCATCCAATTCTCATGTTTTCACGCAACCGGATTTACATGTTCCAAAGTAAACAGTACGAGCTCTGAATACAGAAGCTCAACTAAAACACGAGCTTTTTCACAAGCTCAAGATGAATCAAAACACAAGATTTCAAAAGAGACTACCAGTTCAGAATCAACCAAAAATTCTCATTTAATCTGAAGCTCTTATTTCAAGCAGACAATCCCGAATATGAGTTAACTAAACAAAACACAAAAGCCATCTACCCGTTCCATAATGAAAAATTTCAGTTACATTGATACATTTTTGCATGCACTTTTTTTTTTTAAGAGGACTACACATGTTAAGTTTCAAAACAGAATATCTATCATGCAATGGATTCATATCCAATTTATATCATATACATTCCATCAACCCAACAAGTAAATAACTAGAATAAGACAAGATAATCCAAGATATCTCAAGAGAGTTAGAGTTATTTTAATGAAACATTTAGAAGAAAAGCAAGAAATCTTAATGGGTAGAACCTATCAATGTCTGATAGTGATTCTTCGAATTTGAAGGATACTTCCAGCTGAGCTTCCAACTTCTTGTTCTCCTCCAAGAAATATCAAACAACAAAACATTCTCTTTCCCCAATGCCTCATATACTTTCCTTGAAAATGAAAATAGGCCAGGGAAATCTCAAAAATAGCCATTAAAGTGAAAATCGAATCTGCTGGTTAAAAGAAAATCAGATAGCTCCATGCAGAGAAAAAATTTTTATGAGGTATGCAAAGACAAAACAACCACCATACAAATCCCACCCACATTTTTTCCAAGACAGTTTGAGCTTGTAAAAATTGAAGATTCATTAAATGTCCATTAATTACAAAATTTTCTGCCTATCCTCTCCATGCCACCACCATCCAAGAATTGGTGAATGCCTATATCGAATTTAATACATGCATTGTTAACTTTAGTGAAGACTTCCACATAAGTCCTCTTCTAACTTTTCTAGCCCCTGCCACCTAATCTGGCAGTTCATTGAGCATTTAATACAAAACCTTATCAACAATCTCATAAATATCTTAGGAACCGCCGCCTAGCCTCACCATTGTGATCCATATGACCCCCTAGGTCCCCTTTTCACATTTCCATTAGATTAGGATAGACATCCATTAGCTTAGGATAAGACCTTAGGCTAGTCTTAGAAATAGGTAACCTTAGGTTATAACCCAATCATTAAAACACCACCTAAGGTAATTTCCACCTTAGATTAGGTCATAACTCACAACCATATAGCATAAGGTATTAGGGTAATTATAAATAGCCTAGACATTACCTCTCCAGGTGGTTTCCCCCAATTTAGAAAAAAGCAAGGTTAGGGATAAGGATGTTGTCAATTGAAAATAGTAGACAAAGCTAGGTAGTAAATATGTATATTCTCTATCTTAGTTTAGAATCCCACTCGGATAAATTTCTTTAGGTCTAGGAACCATAGATATGTTCCTCGATAGTCCATAAATCAAGCTATCAGTTTCACTTAATGCATCAACATTGTCATCCCACTGAGATCAATCTAAGAAGATCCGAGCACACAACATACAACTAGAATGCAGGCATGACACGTTCACAAGAACAATAAAAAAACTTGTAAACAATACAAAAGTTTATACATATTATGTCTCTTAATTCTTTGAATGTCGAGTTTATCATTAGACCACGTAGAGGAGATTTAAAACATTCCTTGGATCACTGGAATTGATCCAAGGATGAGTTAGATTAATAGAGATAAGTTTGCACTTCATCATAACCAGGATTACAAATCACCTATCAAGAAGTGAAAAATAGATTTTTGCAAGAAAGCCATTCCATTTCAGTCCTAACGAATCTTAAGGGCAGAAATTAGTTTATCCTTGGATCAAGCATTATTTTCAAAAATCAAAGGAACACACCTGCATTAAGGAAAACCACATGTCAATACAAAGAGAAATATAATAGTTTGTCAAACGGTGTTACAAATAATTGGCATACTGTCAGATGGTGTGGAGTTTCTTGAACCTATGAATTCCAATGCTTATTAAGTGCTTCTATGTCTATAAGTATGGCGTGAATATCAGATAAGAACTAAAAAGTAGAAAAAAAAAAAAAAAAAAAGATGAATGAAAAACTTATGTAAAATTTGAGAAAACAGTAAAAAAAACATGTCATGGCTCGTGTGAATGACCATGCAATTGTGGAGTAGTGGGAAAGTATTTGGGTTAAAAATGGTTATCGAGTGCTCAAGGAGGATTCGTCAAGTCACAAGTATATGTTGTTACATTAGGATGGGTAACCCTCACCACTTTCTAGTGAATAAATTTCTTTGTTGGATCTAAGAATGCTAACGAATCCATCTGTCATTGAGCTCGTGATCTAGCTTATTTACTCTTATATCTGCATTGAATGGATGTGCCTTTGATATGATAACTAATCCTAATGCAGGGGGAACCTTCATGTTCTAAGCTTCCCTTGAGCTAAGTTTTCTGAAATTCATTGTCATTTTTCTAATCATAGAAAAGTTGTGGCAGCCACCGTTCTCCTAAAATAGCATTTAAATTGATCCAGTAATATTGGTCTCATCATGTTTTAGCTCAGGCTTTTCGGGGGCTATCCCACCACCAGACGCTTCATGAGAAAGCTGATAGGCTCCCAAAATAGCTTTGGTTTCCTCTGAGAAGTTCCTTATTGAAAAGTACTTCTCCATTTCGCTGAGCCAGTTCTCAGCTCCATCTCCTAATGTGGTGCCATCATACTTAGGTGGACTTATCCTTTTTCTAAGATCATTAGTGAATTCTGCTTGCCAATATCTTGCCTTTTTGTATTTCTGGTTTGGACAGGTGTTTCCAGCTTATTTTTAACATTCACCACACCCATTTCGGGGTTTCCTTAGGAAGTTTGCTGATTATTATTATCAGCTTCTTCATCCTCCTTCATTTCCCCACCCTCACCTGCTGTTCAAGATTTACATGAATTCATTATTAGTCGAATATTGTTTATTTGTTTTATATGTATATGTTTGTTTAGTTTTGTTAACTTTTTCGCTGTGTGTTTGTTTACTACACATATATTGTTATCACATCTATCATCTACCATTCATCACATCTAACATCATCAAATACATCATATATACAAAAAATGCTAAGTTTTACATCATGCATGTGAAATAAGATTAATCATAAACATATCATATCATCAATGGGGGCAAGATCAGTTGCACATTGTAACATCCTCATTTTAGACAAGTAGAACAAGTCAAATTTTTATTTTTTATTTTTATAATTGCATACTGGTTCTAAATACCATAATTTAGAACTCACAATTCAAATAACCATTTATATAACAGACAACCATATGCAGCTGTAATGACTCGGAATACCTCCGATCTATTCATTCCATGACTCGGTAATCTACCGATCTATTCATGAGTAAAAGAGTTAGTGTTTTTATTTAACACAACACTCTTGCGGTTCTCTCCCCTAATCTGGGATTCAGAATGCTCTGTCCAAGGAATCTAACTGAATAATTGTTACCATTATTCATCGGCATCTCATCCCCTTAGACTAGGTGAATTAGGACAACGCAATTAGCAGCTTGCGATACTTTGGCCAAAGATTTGAAACATACTGTTTTTGTCTCGTATTCCTTAACGGCATACTCGTCAATCTGGAATACGTCCTTCACCCCCATTCATATGTTATATAGAATGTCCTACACTGACTACTGTCAATCCTTCCTTTCACAACTGAATCACTCGGAGGCAGATTAACAAGGTGATAATGTTATATGGTTACCCATGAGGGTTAGGGATATGGTGACATACTGGTCCAACCTTTGCAGTTTAACCAGTGTGTCATGATACCCCAAATCTCCTAGGCAGTCTTATAACATGACCACGTTCTTAATCGGACCCAGAGTAACTCGTGCAAAATCAAGTGTAAAATCTTAGTGATCAATGTAAAGGGTGTCGCCATAAGTCTTCTGCATTGTTGTAACTTCGAGAAGATCCTAATCTCCTCAGAGGTATAAACCCTGCAGTCGAATTGTGTCGTCAGCCTTTAAATCCACCTCGAAAAGATCTACTTAAATAACGTGCGTTACGCACTGTAGTTTAAATTACTTTTAAAGGACTTTTCCCTAAGGTTTAGCCCTTCCCGATCCCTGGATTCTTCATCTTAAGACGACCCTCCTCTATTAAAACCCCATTACATGGTAGATATATTATGGTCAAGTTCCCATCAAGGAGTCATTAGAATACATTTGATTCTAAAACAACGGAATTGGACAATATCTCATAACCTTTACTTGAGATTTGCCATCTGAACTCCATTTGATTGCCTATCAGTTCTCTTAACTGAATTTATATCATACTTATTAGTATAAAGATATAAGTGATTAAGAATCCAATTTAATATTATCCTTTCATACTTAGGACTAGGGATTATTAATTTAATCCAGTTTGTTTAGCGTTCTCTTTAGGCTCATTTTTTTTAACCTATCTTCAAGAAAGACAATTATTTAATTCCAATATTGCTTTTGCTAAAACAAATTAGAACTACAAAACACTCATAAGAATTCAATCTCATTTACTTTTGTAAGCTTTCATTGTCAATCACAAAAGCATCCATATTATACAATGATAACAATGCCCCTTCGTTATACAAACCGAAGAAGGTCATCTATCAAAAATAGAATACGACACATAAGTATCAAACACTTATTTCCATTCCTTTCAATACTATACTATTACATTTTATGCAAACAGCACACTTGATACAATGCTCAAACGGAAAAGAAACATCTTTTCACATATAGTACATTTATAAAATCAAGCTGTAATTCATTATAAATCAATTAAACAATCTGATCAGCCTGTTAGATCTGCATTACTTTTACCTCTTATGGTAACCATCTGCAAAAATAGTGTACATGAGTCAGTTCAATGAACTAAGCATGATAAGCACTAACTTTTTAAAACAATTGCAATCCATCAATTGTTTTCATTAAACACCCTGTTTAAATGAGGTCAGAATATCCACATAAGTAAACACATTCAGACTATGAAGTTGTAATACAAAATGATTACAAATTATGTAACTCTAACATTGTTACAAAATAGTCATAATCACATTCTAATACTTCATCAAATATTAAAAGGATCAAGGAACGAATATACACAACAAGCGTCGAATCCAAAATCACGACATTGGTCAGATCGTTTCATTCTTCCAAAAAAAAGAATAACATAACAATTCGGGACTTCACCAAAATGTTACAAAACAATTTCCCACTTTTTGACAAATATCAAAAAATATGAAATAAAGGAAGAGAAAGAACGAATCCAATCATACTTCCTTTCACCTATGTTCATCACTGTACCGTCTTCACATATGAAAACATTCAACCAGTATATAAATGAACAAGTTAGACAAGCCACAAGAAAGATCGCTGTTCTAAATCAAGAAATAGAAACACAGCAAAACTCCTATACAGCAACTAACACATCAACAATTCATATATCAACCCTAAGCCCAAAGCTACTTCATTTAAAACACAGCAAGGCTTTAGAATCAAGTCCGAAATCAGAAACCTCTAAAGTATCGTTGTCAACAACAGACTTATTTACAATAAGCGATTGATGCATCTACAAGACCATACAGAGATTTCCTTACCAATGCCATGATATACACGCATCGCCTCCTATAAAAAATCAGAAAGGAACACATCATACTCTGTATATACATCTGTACTAAATCGGAGTTGGTCACAAAGTACTCACGATTAACTTATACAGAGGTCACGTTACCTAATACAGACCATTACTCTGACAAAATGCCCAATATCAACAACAGTATATCAAGTCAAGTTTCAACTGAGGACAATAGAAGATACAAGGTTGACTTCCACAATTCTCTAAACCTGAACTAACAGTGGAATGGTAAACATGATGTGTCCAATGTTTCCCTCTGGACAAGTAAATAGTGTACAGGCTAAAAACTCAGGCAGAACTTTTTAATTTACCGATTTCAATTCAAGAAACGCGACTAAGTCATGCCAAATTTTCGTACACAAGATTACAAGGAATGAACATAAAAATATATCCAAGAAACTCTATTCAACAAAAATCCATGCAACACAAAAGTAATTCCAGGAAATAACAGAGGTCTTAGTACATGTGTCATTCCTTCCAAGCCACTGGTTCATCATTCACCAACTACTTAAACATATTCAAATTGAACAGCGACTCAAATATATAATATAAATCACTCAATCGACTCCTCTGAGTCGGTCAGAATATCATCAACATTTATAAATCTATATATATACCCACTGTATACATGCATTAAACGGGTTTATACCCATAATCACTGAGATCCTTTACAGCAGCAGTATAAGATGAAATTAGCTTAATAAATTCCTTCTATACCCCTTCATGGCAATCATTCAGAATAAAACAAATGTAAGCAAATCGAATACCCATTTCGAAACAAGGAAAATCGACTGAGCCTCTTCAAAACTTTCGAACAACTTACAAAAAAGAAATGCAAATGCATGCCCAGGAAATCTATACTCCATTGAATCATTACAAATAACCGAGTGAACAGAAAGACCTGTTACTTTCTCTACAAGGCTTCCACGAAAGACAAATAACAAAACTCCATGGATGAATCTACATTCTCAGTAGTAGGACAGCAATATACGATTCAATCAAGGACTCCTCTGAGTCGATCCAAATAAAGTATAGATGTATCAATATTGTACATAGCCAACAAATAATCCTGTTTCCACAATAACAAGGAAGAACGACTTCCACTGAGGTCGTATAGACTACGGTAACACAATAGTTACCCGTTCACAAGCAAAAATTAGGAAGACAAATGAAAACCAAAAAGTATCATTAAACACTGTCACCCACAAAACCCATGACAGAGTTACCAAAGAAGCGATCAATAAAAACTGATCCATCATACAGATATCCATCAAATCATCCCTTCATACAGTTCCCACAACAAGAAACGGTGACCACTAATCAAAAATCAGCTACATAACAGAGATCTTATACTACAACACAGGTATATTCTATGGGCTCACTCCGAACAGGCCGAGCATTCATAATCATTTATAAATAAATATCTCACATATTTAAGCCAGAATTAATACTCAAAGCAAATAGGGCCGACAATTTCGAATTTCAACAAACACCCATCAAGAGGAAATTGAAAAAATCGAACCAGAAGAGATACAGTGCCAAAAAATCAAACAAGATCTCCATAGAAGATCCATCTAATTTTTCTCAAAACATTTGAACAGAGTTGTTCTAATGAAATCACTTGAAAGACAGCAAGATATTTAAAGGTTAGGGCCTATCATGCCTGGATATTTTGATCAAATTTCCGAAGCAGACCACAGGAAGAGCTCAAACTTCCTTTTCTTTTTCCACGATAAAGCGACCAACAAAATTTCGCTATCTCCATCACATATATATTCTCCATGACAGAGAAAAGAGCTAGAGAATTTCATACTTGCCATGCAACACAAAGAGAACTGGTGCGAAGAACCAGTAAACAAGCAGAGAGAAAAACCGAAAATCACGAGAAGCCAAACAAACCCACAAACTTTCCATTTGCATGCCTTCTCTCAAGTTCCGAACTCGTTTACCGAGAATATTATCAATGCCATTAAAACCAATCTTTCCCACTTAGAACTCCACTTCCACCGACCGCCAGAGTTGGTGACAGTCCAACTAAAACTCAAGTTCATTTCCAAACTTAGCGACCTGCCACGTCAGAACCGGTTAGCCGTCTAGCTTAAACCTCCGCCATGACCTGTCCTTCATCCTTATCCCCTAGCATTTAATGCCATGGAAAACACCGCCCATGGTTCGCACCCCCTTCATAGGCCCCTTCATAATCTCATTCATTAGTTAGGTTAGTATCTTAGGTTAGAATTTAGGGTAAGACATTACCACATACTAACCAAATTTACACATAGATACTAACTTAGGATATTAACACTTATAGCCTAGGTCTAGGTTAGATTAACAATAATCTAACCCCTAGGTTAGGTTTTAGTTTTAGGTTACTAACCCTTAAATAATTCAGTTAGGTCTTCGTTCTGTAGGACTCGAAAAGACCTGTTTCATACCATCTAGAACAGGGTTAGCTCCTGTTCTATCCAGTATGCAGAATTGTATGTAACCACCAGAATTATTACCTGGTCTTAAATCGAGACCTTCCAGATATACTTTGATATCGGGAACCAATTTCATTTCACAAGATCAGCCTGAGTTATACTCCTGACCTGCTTAATCAATGCTTCAATACCTTGCAACCTGTTCAAGGTCTGTGATTTTTTTTTTCTCAATTCATCACTGAACAATTTAAAGCATCTACTTGGATCAATTCCACTGATCCAAGGCTAGAGTATTATAGATGAGATATCTCTATAATTCATTCCTGAGATCAGATTAATACTCAGATACAAAATGAAATAAATAAAAGAGTCTAATTCATATTCTGACTCAGTCAAGATCTTCAATCTGCAAAGAAATTACAATACATATCAAGCATGATTTCACAATCGAGGAACACATCCTTATACAAGAAATCACATATCAACACTTGCATGCTTAGGAGAAAGTAACAACAGTTCAGGGTGTTACATGCTTCCCTCCTAAAAAGATTCATCGTCCCGATGAATTACATATTAAATTTAACCTTCAGGTCAATCAATTTATTAGTACACAAACAATGTGACTACCTCCATATTAAATAGTTCCAGAAATCAATGTCACAACACATTTATTCAACCTGAATAAAGTCTGCCTTAATCTGGCTTTCATAAATACTTAAAAACAATAAGTTCATAAAAGTATATTTTGTCAACAGTTTTCATTCTGTTGCAAAAAGAGAAGGAAAAGCAATTTTCATCTCTTCCAGGTTTTCCCAAGTTGCACTTTCTTCGTTAAACTGGTCCCACTAGACCTTACATTGCTGAATATCACGATTTCTCAAGTGCAATTGGCGAGTTTCCAGCACTCGTGTGGGTTTAACCACGATTATTCCTGGGTCTTGGACCTGCAAGGAATTCCAATTTAAAACATGTGACAGATCTGAAACGTATTTCTTAAGCAAAGAAATATGGAAAACATCATGCATACGAGATAAAGCAGGTGGCAATGCTAAACGATAAGCCATAGGATTGATTATTTCGACAATTTCGAAAGGTCCCACAAATCGTGGTGACAACTTGGCAGCCCTGCCAAAAGTTATAGAACTCTTTCTGGGTTTGACACGCAGAAAAACCTTATCACCAAGCTCAAACTTTCTATCAACCCGCTTAAGGTCAGCGTAGCTCTTCTGTCTATCCGCTGCTTCCTTTAATCGTTCACGAATCAGCTTAACTTGCTGTTCCATCTCTGTGAGAATCTCTGGTCCAATTACCACTCTATCCTCTACACTGTCCCAACTTACAGGGGTTCTGCACTTTCTTCCATAAAGTGCTTCAAAAGGTGCCATCTTAAGAGATGAGTGATAAGTGTTGTTGTATGCGAACTCAACTAATGGGAGATACTCTTCCCATTTATACTGTTGATCCATGCAATACATTCGCAACATGTCCTCCAACACTTGATTTACCCTCTCAGGTTTGCCCATCCGTTTCTGGATGATATGCAGAACTGAAGTTTAGTTTTGTTCCTAGGGCTGCGTTAAGCGTTTGCCAAAACCTTGACATCATTCTAGGATCCCTGTCAGAAATAATCAGTTCTGGTACACCATGCAATCTGAAAATTTCGTGTACGAACCTCTTGGCCAACACTGGGTGAATCATCCTTTAGATTTGCAGCGATGAAATGAGCTACCTTGGTAGTCAGTTTTATCCACAACTACCAGGATAACATCATGTTTATTCCTGGACATAGGTAGTCCTTGTACAAAATCCATGGTTATTACTTGCCATTTGTACTGGGGTATGCTATGAGGATATAACAGTCCAGCAGGGTGCATATGCTCTGCCTTCACCCGCTGACATTCCAGGTTAATGAGTCACAAAATTTATCACATCCTTTTTCATACCTTTCCAGAAGTATTGCTGTTTCAAATCAGCTAGCATTTTTGTGATACCTGGGTGCCCAGAGAAAGGTGAATTATGAAATTCAACTAACAACTTCTTTCTCAAATCATTCAGCACAGGTACATATACCCTATTTTCATAATTGCAAGATTCCTTCATTATCAAAGATGAAAACCAATCTTCATACATTTTATCTTAAGGTTCATGCAGCAAGCGCTGCTTTTAATTGCCTGAAAATCCATGCAACTCGATTAACTGAGGCACTTTTTATACCTCGTGACTTTAAACCATAGAGTTCATCAAAGTTATCTTTGTCCTCTAGAATACCTGTGCCTGCCTACGAAACTTCTTGGAGCATCCTGACTCTTTCTCACTTCCCTTTGATATGCTAACTATCAAGACCTATCATATTGTGATGAAATAGGATTTATTAACCATCATCACTTCTTTATCTGGCATATATCATGGGCTGAGTAAACAATATATTTCAGTCCCAAGTGATCAGTTTTCAACTCAAAAAAACTTCACTTTCCAAGTAAACCTAGTGTCAAGCAGGTCAACTTAAGACCTCATGAACAATGCCAATAAGTTCCACATCATGAAGAAGCACCTAATTCAACATGATTGTCAAAAACTGTCAAGTTTTCTAGGCTCTAAAAAGCATGACTTGATCATTTTAGACCTATGTGGACCTCCAAATGTCTTCTACCAGAGTATTAAACCATTATCAAACATGTAAAAGCTTCCCATTAGGGTCTTAGAACAGCCAATATAGGTGCAGAAGATCCAATGGAAACTTTAAGAGAAAACCGCTTCACACTTGTCATTGAAAACATGAAATTCTGAGGGGGTCCACCTACTGTCAATGACACCAATTGGTGCAGAAACCTTAGAAGAGTCCTTTACAAATTTTCTATAGTAAAAGCAAGACCCATGAAGCATTCTTGACTTCATGCAACAAGTCTTTGGTGCAGGCCAACTCAGTTATTGGTACTATTTTTGAAGGATCTAGCTGCGATTCCTTGTTCATACTTATGACATGACCCAAATAGTGAACTTAGCTCTGAATCATAGAAAGAACATTTGGATAACTTATCATACAACTTTCAACTTTCTCAAAATTCCCAAAACTATCTTCAAATGCTCATTGTGCTCCTCAACGCTCTTAGATTAAATGAGAATATTGTCCAAGAATACAAGTACAAACTTGTCCAGGTATTCTTGAAAAATATTGTTCATTAAATTCATAAAGGCTGCACCATTAGTTAACCCAAAGGCTAGAACTGTGAATTCATAATGTCTGTATCTTAGTTCGGAAAGCTGTTTTAGGAATATCTTCCTCTTTAATCCTTAACTGATGATAACCAGATTTGAAGGTCTATCTTAGAATAAACCTCTGCTCCACGCATCTGATCAAACAATTTTCCTCATCGATCCTAAGAAGTGGATATCGGTTCTTGATTGTTGCTTTGTTCAACATCCGATAATCAATACACAGCCTTAGTGTTCCATCCTTCTTTTTCACAAATATCACAGGTGCTCCCCAAGGTGAAACACTTGGTCTAATCAATCCTTTAGACAAAAGCTCTTGTAACTGTGCCTTAAGCTCCAACTAACTCATGTAGACTAGTCATCCGATTAGGCACTACTTGGACCATAGGTTCAGTTCCTGGCCATTTCAATGGTAAAATCAAATTCTCTCTTGGGTGGTAACCCTGGTAATTCCTCAGGAAAAACATCCCTGATTTAACTTATTTAACAGTGGAATTTGCTTCATGTAATTCACCATCTTCTTCTGAAGATTCAACGATATCTTTACTGCATAAAGGGTACATCCTTTATTCTTAGCCTTTTTAAGCTGCATAGCTGACAGATCTTCTAAACACTGAAATTTCACGTTTCACACCTTGAATCTCTGCTAATTCCAGCTGATCATCTAAACATTTTATGTTTTTTTCATAGCAATCTACCCTTTGCGATTATGGTCATAAGATAACCAATTGACACCATCTAATAATGTCATATGATCCCAAAGGTGAAACATAGAGATCAACTTCCGTGGAGAAATTAGGTAAATCAAGGACTGCTCCAAAGAGACACATACTCACTGTATGAACAGAATTATTACCATACTCTACATTGATCCAAGATTTATCCATTTTCCTTAGCTTTTCTTTTAAGTTTAGAAGTAAGTTTATTAGAAATGGTTAAACATTCAGTAGCTCCTGTATCAAAAAGAATAGTGACAGGTATGCCGAAATAACTTACCCGGAACTTCTATAGGTGTTGCTTGCTTTTCAGCTTGCTTGTCTGCTACTGCAGCATGTATCTTATGCTGCTGATTACGATCATCCTTTTTCAAATTATAACATTGATTCACATAGTGGTCCTTTGCCACAATTGTAGCAGCCTCCTACAGGTCCCTTCTTA
Organism: Taxus chinensis; assembly: GCA_019776745.2. Taxonomy (NCBI): domain Eukaryota; kingdom Viridiplantae; phylum Streptophyta; class Pinopsida; order Cupressales; family Taxaceae; genus Taxus; species Taxus chinensis. The sequence goes on along the minus strand of JAHRHJ020003483.1, from coordinate 70,427 downwards.
GGCTCAGCATTACCTCCAGCAATAATTGTCATTGTCCTCCATAGGACTTCTGTCCATTATTATCATTATTTAACAAAATTATGTAATTTACCTTTCCAGCAGGCTTATTTACCTACTGCTTTCTTACCATTATCCCCTCCCAAACTTACTCTTGTTTCCAAACCTTTTCCATGGTCCACTTTTCTGGGTGCAAGAGAGGTTGAAGAAGGGTTTGCAGTCTTCTTCCGCCACTTCCTCCTTATGCGCAGAAATAGCCTTTAATTTCTGTTCTTGGATGGCCTTTTCAACAACTCCTTCCATAGTGGTTGGACCTTTGTGAACATCGACCTCTCCCCCTATCACAGTTATTTGCGGAATCCCATGATGAATTTCCGTATCCTGAACTTTCTCGTCAGTTTGATACTGCGGTACATACTTGAGGAGTTTTGTAAACCGCTTCCAGTATTCAGAGTTACCGTTAGCTTCCCTCAAAGCTAAGTTCTGAAGATTCTGTCATCAATTCTGATCGGTAGAAAATTTGTGGCAGCCACCGTTGCCTAAAATAGCCTTTAAATTGATCCCAAGTAATCATTGGTCTCATCAATGTTAGCTCTTAGCTTTTATAGCAATCCCACCCATAGTTTACGAAAGATGCTTCTGAGAAAGCTGATAGGCTCCCCAGTATCAGCCTTTGTTTCTCTGAAATTTCCTTATAATGCAATACTTCTCCATTTCGTTGAGCCATTCTCACCTCCATCTCCTAATCTGGTGCCATCATGACTTAGGTGGACTTTCCTTTTCTTATCATTAGTGAGCTTCTGCTGCCAATCTGGCCTTTTTGTTTTCAAAACTTGCAGGTCCATTCACAGCATTAACATGGTTAACACCCATCTTTCGAGGTTTTCCTCAGCCAGGTTGCTTGATTATCAATGTTATTATAGCTTCTTCATCCTCCTCATTTCCTGAAGAAAGTCACCTTGCCTGTTCAAGCACATGCTAATTGCTTTCCTCTTTTGTCCAACAGGGCAGCAAGGATCTGATCAAGTTTCTGAGTTTTGAGACTCTTGTCCTTCAGTATTTTTGAAAGCAACATTACTTTCTTTCTTGCGGTTGAATCCCCTGAACTGTTGTTACTTTCTCCTAAGCATTCAAGTGTTGATATGTGATTTCTTGTAAAAGGATGTGTTCCTCGATTCAGAAATCATGCTTGATATGTACTGAATTTCTTGCAGATTGCAGATCTTGACTGAGTCAAAATATGAATAGACTCTTTTATTTATTTCATTTTGTGTCTGAATATTAATCTGATCACGGAATGAATTATAGAGATATTCATCTATAATATCTAGACTTGGATCAGTGGAATTGATCCAAGTAATGCTTTAAATCTGTTTGTGATGAATTAGATCACAGACCTTGAACAGGTTGCAAGGTATTGGAAGCATTGATTAAGCAGGTCAGGAGTACGACTCAGGCTGATCTTGGGAAATGAAATGGTTCCCGATATCAAAGTATATCTGGAAGGTCTCGATTGTAGACCAGGTAATAATTCGTTGACATACAATTCTGCAATAAGAACAGGAGCTAACTCTGTTCTAGAAGGTATGATACAGGTCTTTTCGAGTTTTCAGGACAAGGACCAAACTGAATTATTAAGGGTTAGTAACCTAAAACTAAAACCTAACCTAGGGGTTAGATTATTGTTAGTCTAACCTAGACCTAGGCTATTTGTTAATATCCTAAGTTAGTATCTTTGTGTAAATTTGTTAGTGTGGGTATTACCCTAAACTCTAACCTAAGATACTAACCTAACTAATGAAGAGATTATGAAGGGGCCTATGAAGGGTGGCGAACCATGGGCGGTGTTTTCTATGGCAATAAATGTAAGGGATAAGGATGAAGGACAGGTCATGGCGGAGGCTTAGGCGACGGCTAACCGGTGCAGACGTGGCAGGTCGCTAAGTTTGGAAATGAACATGAGTTTTAGATGGACTGTCACCAAATCTGGCGGTCGGTGGAAGTTGAGTTTAAGCGGGAAAATTGGTTTAATGGCATTTAATTTTCTCGGAAAGCGAGCTCGGAACTCGCGAGAAGGCATGCAAACGGGAAGTTTGTGGGTTTGTTTGGCTTATCGCGATTTTCGGTTTTTGCTCTGCTTGTTTACTGGTTCTTCGCACCAGTTCTCTTTGAGTTGCATGGCAAGAATGAATTTCTCTGGCTCTTTTCTCTGTCATGGAGGATATATATGTGATGGAGACAGCGAAATTTTGTTGGTCGCTTTATCGTGGAAAAAGAAAAGGAAGTTTGAGCTCTTCCTGTGGTCTGCTTCGGAAATTTGATCAAAATACAGGCATGCTAGGCCCTAACCTTTAAATATCTTGCTGTCTTTCAAGTGCTTTCATTAGAACAACTCTGTTCAAATCTTTTGTGAAGATTAGATGAATTTTCTATGGAGATCTTGTTTGATTTTTGGCACTGTATCTCTTCTGGTTCGATTTTTCAATTTCCTCTTGATGGGTGTTTGTTGAAATCGAACTTCGGCTCTATTTGCTTTGAGTATTCATTCTGGCTTATACATGTGAGGTATTTATTTATAAAAGTTTGGGTGTTCGGCCTATTTGGCGTGAGCCCTCAGAATATACATGTGTGTAGTATAAGACCACTGTATGTTTTTGATTAGTGGTCGCTGTTTCTTGTTATGGAAACTGTATGGAATGATTTGATGAATACTGTAAGATTGATCAGTATTATCGCTTCTTTGGAAACTCTGTCGTGGGTTTTGTTGACAGTGTTTAATGATACTTTTTGGGTTTTCATTGTTTCCTAATTTTGTTAGGAACAGGTAACTGTTGTGTTACCGTAGTTTATACGACCTAGCGGAAGTTGTTTTTCCTTGTTATTGTGGAAACGGGATTATTTGTTGGCTATGTATAATATTGAAACATCTATACTTTATTTTATCGACTCAGTGGAGTCCATGATTGAATCGTATATTACTATCTACTGCTGTGGATGTAAATTCATCCTGGTGTTTTGTTATTTGATTTCGTGGAAGCTTTGTAGAGAAAGGAACAGGCTTTCTGACCTCGGTTATTTGAAATAAATAAGGAGTATAGATTTCTTGGGTATGCATTGCATTTCTTTTTGAAAGCTGTTTGAAAGTTTTAAGGCGGCTCAGTTGATTTCCTTGCTCGAAAAGGGTATTTGTTTTGCTTCACTTGTTTCATTCGGAATGTTTGCCATGAAGGGTATAGAAGAATTTAATTAATTAATGCCATCTTATACTGTTGTTGGGTTCTGCGATTTTGGGCGTAAACCCGTTTTCTGCATGTAATGGGTAATTATAGATTTATAATGGATATATTCTGAACGACTCAGAGGAGACGATTCAATGATTTATATTTCTATTTGGGCCGCTGTTCAATTTGAATATGTTTAATAGTTGGTGAATGAAACCAGTGGTTGGAAGGAATGACACGTACTAAGACCTCTGTATTTCCTGGAATTACCCTTGTGTTGCATGGATTTTGTTGTACAGTTTCTTGGATATATTTTTATGTTCGTTCCTTGAAATCTTGTGCGAAAAAGGGGCAAGACTTAGTCGGGTTCTTGATTTGAATCGTTAATTAAAAAGTTCTGCCTGAGTTTTTAGCATGTACACTATTTACTTGTCCAAAGGGAAACAGTGACAATTGTTTACCATTTCACTGTAGTTCAGGTTTAGAGGATTGAGGAAGTTAACTTGTATCTTCTATTGTTTCAGTTGAAACTTGACTTGATATACTGTTGTTGATATTGGACATTTTGTCAGAATAATGGTCTGTATCAGGTAACGCGACCCTGTATAAGTTAATCGTAAGTACTTGTGGCTAACTTCGATTAGTACAGATGTATATACAGTGTGTTGTGTTCCTTTCTGATTTCTTATAGGAGGCGATAGTGTATATCATGGCATTGGTAAGGAAATCTCTGTATGGTCTTGTAGATGCATCAATCGCTTATTGTAAATAAGTCTGTTGTTGACAACGATACTTTAGAGGTTTCTGATTTCGGACTTGATTCTAAAGCCTTGCTGTGTTTTAAATGAAGTAGCTTTGGGCTTAGGGTTGATATATGAATTGTTGATGTGTTAGTTGCTGTACAGGAATGTTGCTGTGTTTCTATTTCTTGATTTAGTACAGCGATCTTGCTTGCGGCTTGTCTAACTTGTTCATCTTTTTACTGGTTGAATGTTTTCATATGTGAAGACGGTACAGTGATGAACTTATGTGAAAGGAAGTATGAATGGTTTGGTTCTTTCTCTTCCTTTATTTAATATTAGTTGATATTTGACTAACAGTGGGAAATTGTTTTGTAACATTTGGTGGAATCCCGAATTGTTATGTTATTCTTTTTTTTGGAGAATGAAACAATCTGACCAATGTTGTGATTTTGGATTCAATGATTGTTTGTGTACATTCGTTCCTTGATTTCTTAATATTTGATGAAATATTAGAAAGTGATTAAGACTATTCTGTAACAATGATAGAGTTACATATTTGTAATCATTTTGTATTACAAGGGCATAGTCTGATTATGTTTACTTATGTGAATATCTGATCTCATTTAAACAGGGTGTTTAATGAAAACAATTGATGGATTGCAATTGTTTTAAAAGTTAGTGCTTATCATGCTCAGTTCATTGAACTGACTCATGTTGACTATTTTTGCAGATGGTTACCGTAAGAGGTAAAAGTAATGCAGATCTGACAAGCTGATCAGATTGTTTATTTGATTTGTAATGAATTACAGCTTGATTTTATAGATGTACTAAGTGGGAAAAGATGTTTCTTTTCCGATAGCATTGTATCAAGTATGCTGTTGCATAAAATGTAATTGTATAGTTTTGAAAGGAATGGAAATAAGTGTTTGATACTTATGTGTTGTATTCTATTTCTGAAAGATGACCTTCTTCGGTTTATGTAACGAAGGGGCATCGTTATCATTGTATAATATGGATGCTTTTGTGATTGACAATGAAAGCTTGTAAGTAAATGAGATTAAATTCTTATGAGTGTTTAGCAGTTCTAATTTGTTCTAGCAAAAGCAATAGTGGAATTAAATAATTGTCTTTCTAGAAGATAGGTTAAAAACGAGCCTAAAGAGAACGCTAAACAAACTGGATTAAATTACTAATCCCTAGTCCTAAGTATGAAAGGACAATAGTAAATTGGATTCTTAATCACTTATATCTTTAAACTAAAAAGTATGATATAAATTCAGTTAAGAGAACTGATAGGCAATCAAATGGAGTTCAGATGGCAATCTCAAGCAAAGGTTATGAGATATTGTCCGATTCTGTTGCTTTAGAATCAGGTGTATTCTAATGACTCCTTGATGAGAGCTTGACCGTAATACCTCTACCATGTAATGGGTCTTATAGAGGAGGGTCGTCTTAAGACAAAGAATCCAGGGATCGGAAAGGCTAACCTTAGGGTAAAGTCTTTAAAAGTAATTTGTACTCAAGTGCGTAACGCATATTGATTGAGTAGATCTTTTCGAGGCGGATTTAAAGGATGACGGCACAAGACAACTGCAGGGTTGTACCTCCGAGAAGATTAGGATCTTCTCGAAGTTACAACAATGCAGGTGACTTATGGCGACACCCTTTGCATTGATCGCTAAGATTTACAATTGATTTCGGACGAGTTACTCAGGGACCGATTAGGAATGTGGTCATGTTATAAGGCTGCCTAGGAGATTTGGGGTATCATGACACACTGGTTAACTGTAAGGTTGAACCAGTATGTCACCGTATCCCTAATCTTCTGGGCATATCCATATAACATTATCACCTTGTTAATCTGCCTCCGAGTGATTCAGTTGTGAAAGGAAGGACTGACAGTAGTCAGTATAAGACATTCTATATAACATATGAATGGGGTGAAGGACGTATTCCAGATTGACGAGTATGCCGTTAAGGAATACTAGACATGAACAGTATGTTTCAAATCTTTGGCCAAAGTATCGCAAGCTGCTGATTGCGTTGTCCTAATTCACCTAGTCTAAGGGATGAGATGCCGATGAATAATGGTAACAGTTATTCAGTTAGATTCCTTGGATAGAGCATTCTGAATCCCAGATTAGGGAAGAGAACCGCAAGAGTGTTGTGTTAAATAAAAACACTAACTCTTTTTACTCATGAATAGATCGGTAGATTACCGAGTCATGGAATGAATAGATCGGAGGTACTCCGAGTCATTACAGCTGCATATGGTTGTCTGTTATATAAATGGTTATTTGAATTGTGAGTTCTAAATTATGTATTTAGAACCAGTATGCAATTATCAAAAAAAAAAAAAAATTGACTTGTTCTATTGTCTAAAATGAGGATGTTACAGTATCCTTAACATCAAATTACTTTGATCCATACCCATGTTGATTTAACTTACAACTTAAATTACTTTTAAACAACACAATCAAATAGTACATACAAGGTAATTGCATTCAGGTTAGCTTTCTCATAAATAATATTACTAATGAATAATTCCATTTGAATTTAAAGTAAATGATACATCAAATAATGTCATAGAAATCTACATTTAAATAACATTCAAATGATTATTTCCACCAAATGGATATAAATTATATTTCATATGAATGGAAGTAACAACAACCACTATAGCAATAAGGATCTTGATAAATAGAATTGCACTCTTCAATTAACCAATTCCTTTTAATATGAAGCAATTCAAACCAAGCCAATATCTTATGTATTAAAATTATGTATGCCCGAGAATGATTTTGAATCAATCTTTACTTAGACAAACATATCATCAATAGAAACTAAGGCTTCACAACTTCATATGCTTAGACTGTAATTCATTAACCAATTCATTTTAAGTCATTCGAGTGACCCCAATATTATTTCATTGGAATTTACTATAGCTAAGTTTATATTTTCCACATAATAAATAAGTCAACACAAATTTATTTTATCAAGACACAAGTAAACAGAGAAAAGAGATCCTCTACTACTAAAAAAAAGGTGAGACTATTAGGTCATTCCAACCCGTCCAAACTGATCAAAAATTTCACTGGGAAATCTCCACATGTTTTACTTAAATCTACTATTCCCATCCCAAGTTGTAAGGAAGATGCATAGTGGGGTGAAACTCAAACACTCTCCACTGTTAAGGGAGTAAAAGATCTTAGAAACAGATATCTGGATATCCGTGTGAGTGTTAACCCACCCAGTTAAGCACATATAATGATCTTTATGAGTACCCAGATTAAGGAAATTATTAAAATGATTTAAACCAGGTATTTATAGGCTCAAGTACTAAAATCATGGCCATAACCATTAAACCAGAGCTTCACAAGCCTGAAACATTCTTCATGTAGATATAATATGTTCTCAAAATGGTGGGGGGACAATCTAAGACTCATATGGAATATCTCACGAATATCTCTAATAAAGACTATGTTTGAACACATATTTGAGCACTTAACAAAAAATGAAAATCAGTTCACAAATCAACATTTTTACAAACTATGTAACAGATAAACATATAGAAATCATACATTATCACCCAATAATTATTATATTGTGTAGAATCAAAATAACTAGAGAAGGATAAGTAACCCATGCCTTCAAATTGGTAAACTTCTTCAACCAAATAACAAGAAAAATCAGTAATGTTCCCACATGAATCATCTCTAGCCAATCATCCCAACAGAACTTGATAATTGTAATGCCCCGTTCAATGTTTCCCCAGTTCTTGACATGACAAAAACTGTTGCTAAGCATGCGAGGGTTGTGTGTGTGCTCCCATTTACCATTTTTGACTTTGTCCTTGTCATGATGAATATTTTGCACCCTCCCTCTCCTTCTTGCCTTTTCGGGTCATTGTCGGCACCCCAAACAGTGGACCTTGCACCATCATGGACAATTATCCTGTTAAAGGAGAATCTTGTTCTCGCTTCTTCAAGCTTACATGTTTGTCACCATTAATATGATTAATAATTATTATTACTATTTTTAGCCGTAAAATCATAAAAATAATGTTAATAATAATATTATAATTTAAATTGTCGATTTACAACCATTTGGTTTGTGTCAAAAATTTTAATCGCTATTGTTATGGATTTACCTTTAAGCTATTTTTTTATTTATTTACTTTATTTTAGGGTTTTTATATTTTTTTAGTTATAAAAATAAAATAAAATAAAATAAAAGAATTAAAAAATCCCGTGAAATTGGGGCGGTTTAGGGCAAGAGGGGGCTCGGGATCCATTGGTTATTTTTTTCATCCTTTAGATTTGTTTGGAAGAGAGAAGCTGCCGCCATGGGAAGGAGAGCTTTAGACCTATTTTTGCACACCCACCAGAGGTTGAAGAAGGCATGAAGGAGGAGGATTTTTTTTTTGTGGTAGTTGGAAATGTGCAGGGTTGGGAAAAATGCCTGAAGGAAACGTGGTTCCATGTAATGCTATGGTCACAACTTTTACACAAATCCATTTGCTCAAGGGTACCTTTTGTTTTTTCAAAGAAATGCCTCGCCAGATGTCATCTCATAGAGTGCCATGGTTGTGGCCTGTACCAGCATCCTCCCAACCTGTATAAAAAATGGAGAAACCCTTGAACTGCGTGGACATCTAACAATGCATAAAAGATAAAGGGTTTTTGTCAGATGTTGTAGTTTCAAATGCTTTGGTGGATGCATAAAGCTGCTCCATTTTAGGCCTCTAACTTGATCAGTTCATCCTTGCCATGTTTTCCTAGCCAATACCAAAATGTGAATTTGTACCAGTTTTTCTAGTTGTGAGTGCCCTGACAGACTTGCCTGTAACATGTGAACTCATACGCTTAGCATATGCTATGTTCTACTAAATGCTTGAAATGTGGCATGAATGATTGTACTGATGGCAAGAATATGTGCAAATATGCATGGCATATAAATGTTCTGAATGAATGTCTTTCAAAAAATGTGTTCTTATGGAAAAAAACATAGACTGTAGGATGTAAACAAATGGGTTTGTTGAAAAGGCTTTAGAAAATTTTGAGAAACTGTAACTGGCAGATCTAAAAGCTAGTTTCCATAACCTTTGCTAGCATCTCCCATCCTGTGCCAATTGCAATTTGTGGAACACATTATGGACATCCTTCAAAATATAAAGAGTAGAGGAATGGTTTCAAATCTGTAGTTACAAATTTTATGATAGATGTGTATGCAAAATGGTGGAGCTATGTGTAACATCCTCATTTTATAACTTAGAACAAGTGGAATTTTTTTTTTTATTTTTTTTTGCATCCTGGTTCTAAATACATAATTTAGAACTCACAAATCAAATAACCATTCTTATAACAGACAACCATATGCAGCTGTAATGACTCGGAGTACCTCTGATCTATTCATTCCATGACTCGGTAACCTACCGATCTATTCATGAGTAATAAGAGTTGGCGTTTTATTTAACGCTTCACTCTCGTGGTTCTCTTCCCTATTCTGGGAATTCAGAATGCTCTGTCCAAGGAACCTAACTGAATAATTGTTACCATTATTCATCGGCATCTCATCCCTTAGACTAGGTGAATTAGGACAACGCAATCAGCAGCTTGCGATACTTTGGCCAAAGATTTGAAACATACTATTTATGTCTCGTATTCCTTAAGGGCATACTCGTCAATCCGAAATACATCCTTCACCCCATTCTTATGTTATATAGAATGTCTTACACTGACTACTGTCAGTCCTTCCTTTCACAACTTAATCACTCGAAGACAGATTAACAAGGTGATAATGTTATATGGATGCCCACGAGTATTAGGGATACGATGACATACTGGTATAACCCTGTAGTTAGACCAGTGTGTCAAGATACCCCGAATCTCCTAGGCAGCCTTATAACATGGCCACATTCCTAATTGGTCCCTGAGTAACTCGTCGAGATCAAAGTGTAAATCTTAGCGATCAATGCAAAGGGTGTCGCCATAAGTCACCTGCATTGTTGTAACTTTGAGAAGATCCTAATCTTCTCGGAGGTACAACCCTACAGTTGACTTGTGTCGTCAACCTTTAAATCCACCTCGAAAAGATCTACTTAATAATATGCGTTACGCACGTTGAGTTTTAAATTACTTTAAAGACTTTCCCCATAGGTTAGCCTTTCCCAATCCCTGGATTCTTCGTCTTAAGACAACCTTCCTCAATAAAACCCATTACATGGTAGAGGTATTAAGGTCAAGCTCTCATCAAGGAGTCATTAGAATACACATGATTCTAAAACAACAGAATTGGACATTATCTCATTACCTTCATATGAGATTTCCATCTGAACCCCATTAGATTTATTTCAGTTCTCTTAACTGAATTTATATCATACTTATTAGTATAAAGATATAATTGGTTAAGGATCCAATTTAATGTTTTCCTGCCATACTAGGACTAGGGATTAGTAATTTACCTTAGCTTGATTAGTGTTCTGTTTAGGTTCGTTTTAACCCTATCTTTTTAAAAAGACAATGATTTTAAATTTCAATTAAGCTTTCGATAGAACAAATTAGAGCTACTAAACACACATAAGAATTCAATCACATTTTCTTTAAGCTTTCATTGTCAATCACAAAAGCATCCAATTACACAAAGATAACATTACCACTCTGGTATATAAACCGAAGAAGGTCAACTATCAGAATTAAGAATACAACACATAAGTATCAATACTTATTTTTATTCCTTCAGAACTATACAATTACATTTTAAGCAAGCAGCATACTTGATACAATGCTTAACGGAAAAGAAACATCTTTCCACATATAGTAGATTTAGAAAATCAAGTTGTAATTCATTATAAATCAACTTAAACAATATGATCATCCTGTCAGATCTGCATTGCTTTACCACTTACGGCAACCATCTGCAAAAATAGTCAACATGAGTCAGTTCGATGAACTGAGCATGATAAGCACTAACTTTTAAAAAAATTGCAATCCGTCAATTGTTTTCATTAAACACCCTATTTAAATGATATAAAATCACCAACGAGTAAACATATTCAGACTATGCCTTGGTAATACAAAAATGATTACAAACATGTAACTCTATCATTGTTACAGAATAGTCCTAAACATTTCTCAAATATTTCATCAAGTATTAAGAATCAAAGAACGAAAGTATCCAAACAATTATCTTTAATCCAAGATCAGCAACATTGGACAGATCGTTCCATTCATCCGAAAAGGAAATATCATAACAACTCTTGAGTACATCAATATGTTAAAATAGCTCCTACTAATACAGATATCAACATGTATTAAAGTAATAGAAGAGAAGGAAACCAATCATTCACACTTCCTTCCACACAAGTTCACTACTGTACCGTCTCCACATATGGAAAACATTCATCTGGTAAGTATACGAACAAGTCCGACAAGCCACAAGAAGAATCACTATTTTATTAACAAAATAGAACACAGCAATAAATTAGTCGAGACGTCAACATCACACTGTATTATTTAAACCTTTAATTAAGCAACTACAGTCGGTAGCCCCCATGCCAAACAATGATGTCTATCTACCAGGCAGACTCAGAGTGACCTTTCACAAGAAGCGACGGACAAAAAGATAACACAGTCGTTACCTACTTTGGTACATTCAACAACTCCAAATTCAAACATACACAAGAATTGATAACAATGCGAAGAAAACATATTACGTCTTCAATCCCAATAACAACCTACAGCCTGTTCAAGCCTTTCTTACTGTGTAAGGCTTTAGAACCAAGGTCAAATTCAGAGGATCTCCTTTGTTGTCAAAGTCGACAAGAGGCTCGAAAACATTAAGCCATGACATTTACCCATAACTAAGCAAAGAGATCTTAAAAACGAAAAACCACGCACCATGTACAGTCTCGCCAAACGGAAGTAAAATCAAGATGGAAGCATAACATGGGGACAACGAAGCCACTTCTGAACATAATCAAAACTGAAAGTATGTGTTTACAACCTTCTTTACAGAATCCATAACTCATGGCGTCAAGATATTGAAGAAAGCCAACAGGGCCAAGAACATTACCCGTTCAAACTCGGGCTTAAACATACAACAGTGACATGTATACCATTCGAGGATTTAAAACAAAGTCCATAAACAGTATTCACCGTTTAGCCTGTCCAAAGGACCGATATACAAAGTATCCTTCCATACCCATGGTACCCAATGGTGTCAAAACAATAGTAAACCAACAGGCTTAAATTGAGTCAATAACACTGTTTAAATAATAAGTTCAACAGAGTTTAAACAACAGTAAACAAAATAAAAAAAAGAAGATAATGAATCCATCCGTGCCAACAATGGCAACATTTAAATTCAGGCATAAGACAATTCTGAATACCGAATTTCCAAACAAGGAATCTAACAGAACCCTTACCAATATTTTTCGCACAAGATGGCACAGGAAGGAAACGCAGAATTTCATCCAAAGAGTATATACCACAATTTCTTGCAACACGAAGGTAAAAAATAACAGAGGTCATGTTACCAGTCACTCCTCGATTACAAAATCAAATTACCAGTATTCAAATAGATATTTAAACGAAGTTTCAACAATGATCCACAATACAGAATCATTCAATGGACTCAACAGATTCGTTCCGAATACAACAATACCTATTTCCATAATGCGTACTGTCAATGGGTAAATCCTGTAACCACAACACAAGAAATACACAATTTCCACAAAGGTCGCAATGAAATACTGAAACACAAACAAATTAACCATTAACATAATGAACTTAAATTACCATAGCGATACCTTACTAGACTCTGTAACCTTCAACTATGACAACCACCACAAAATATACAAGGAATCCCAGTAAGACTGAACATTCACACAAAATTTCAACAGTATCTTTTCCGACAGTACCACAATAAGCATCGACGACCAAAAAATCGACAAGCATTACAGTGGCCTATACCCATCACAGGAATAATCTATGGACTCTCAGCCGAACAAGCCGAGCAGTCATACTTTTCATATATATATCTCCCATATTTAAGCCAGAATGAAAACACGAAGAATAAAGCCACAATTCGAATTTAACAAACACCCATCAAGGGATAATTGAAAAAAAATCGAACCAGAAGAGATACAGTACCAAAAATCACACAAAACCACCATAGAAAATCATTCATTTCCCATAAATCATTTGAACAGAGTTGTTCTAATGAAATCACTTGAAAGACAGCAAGATTTTTAAAGGTTAGGGCCTAACATGCCTGGATTTTTGCTCAAAATTCCGAAGCAGACCACTGGAAGAGCTCAGACTTCCTTTTCCTTTTCCAAGTTAGAGCAACCAACAAAATTTTGTTATCTCCATGACATATATATTTTTTCCTTGCCAGAGAAAAGAGCTAGATACCCTCATACTCGCCATGCAACACCAAGAAGACTGGTGTGAAGAACCAGTGAACAGGCAGAAGGAAAACTGAAATTCGCGACAAGCCAAACAAACCAACAACTTCCCCAGTTTTGCATGCCTTCACGCGAGTTCCGAGCTCGACTACCGAGCGCATTGAATGCATTTACACCAACTTTCTAGTTACAAATTTTATGATAGATGTGTATGCAAAATGGTGGAGCTGTGGATGCTCGTGAACTTTTTGACAAAATGCTTACGTGGAGATGCTGAACCAAATCCCACGGGTTTCGACCGGCTTCGTTCCACCCAGGCATGGTTCATCTCCCCTTATATTTCATAACTCTCGTATTTTATTTTTTCATTTGCAACTTAATATAATTTTAAAATATTAGGATTATAATACAGTTAATTGTTTATATCAACTCGTTACAAAACAATGAAATGTCGTGTCGTAACTCACGAAGTCAAAATAACTCATTTGCATTAAACCATGAACTTCCACCTCATTCTGAGGTGATTTAGAAAACTTCCTACCCAACTAGATCACTACAATATTGTTTTATCGACTAGACGAAATTGACTTCCCAGTAATAAAGTTGATCATCTCCTATTTAAATAGATAATTTTTTACATTTTTGAAAGACTCATTAAGTACCCTTCGTAACTCTGAAAATGAGATGTTAAGCTTCATTTGTGTACCTTGTTATGTGAGGAATCACCTTAACCTTTGGATTGACCCCGAATGAACATATGTGATCTTTTTGATGCTCTTATAGGAGCCTTGTTACATTGTTTTTATAGTAGTAGAAAGTTGTTAAATTTAGAAAGTTGGCTTTCGTTTTGAACCGCCATTTGAAACCTGGATAGAGAAATTAATATCTGTCTTCGTAAACCTCTAGTGTTTTTACTAGACAATTGCATGGAACTTTCAGTTTAGGGAAAAACACTTTTCTAGATAGTTTGACAATGGCATTTTGTAGGCCTCTGGTCGCAGTTTGACAAGGTCAAACTGGACCAATTAGGACCGGTGGCTTCAGAAAACTTGTCGCCATTTGAAGACTATTTTCTATTTCTAAGTTTCATCAACTCTGTTGAATTCTCCTTATATAGGGAAATTTGTAGGAAGTTTCTCGTTGTGTGTTCATCCATCAAATGTCAATTTTGGACTGTGGTTTTCTAAGCCCTCAAGCTAACTTTTGTTCATTTGCACTGGGTCAACTACGACCAGTGGCCCTGGAAAACTAGCCACCAAACGTAAACCGTTAGCTTTTTTTAAATTCCATCAGTTGCTATGAACTCTTGGTATATAAGTGGACACATAGAAATTTAACCGTGGTGTGTGTTGCTCATCAGAAGATAACTTTTGGAAGTGGTTTCTTAGCCTCCGAGCCCATTTTGAACATTTTTGTAGCTAGTAAGAAAATGTAAAAATAGAAAGTTGTGGGACCCTCATCGGGTTTCCAGACCACCGTGGAAACTTTTGACACATGTAAATAACTATTTGAAAAATCTATAGTGTAACTTGTTGTGTGAAATAGAACTTTTGAAAAAATGGTGTTTTCTCTCTTTCCCTTCTCTTTCTCTCTCCTGGTTACAAAATGAAGTGAAATGAAATGTAATAATACATGTTTCTAAACCTTTTCTTTCGATTGCAAATTGTAATTATTATTATATGTAAATGGGAAACTAAAAAATGATAATTATGTTAGATTAGGGTGGATGCCATGCCAGTGATTTATCGCTGATTTCATGCTCACGTGGTTTTGCAGGATGAAAGAATGATGATGAAAAGGTGATGTGTAATTCATTAATTATCATTGAAATTTATATAGTTCATTGTAAAATGAATAAATGTATAATGTAGTCTCATGTTACAGAAAAATTATATTTGATAATTTGTTAATATGTAGGAGATGCTAGTTTTAAGGACATCTAGGAAATGTGCATTTAATCATAGGTTCAATTTGATTCATAGTACACATGGTAAAAAGGTTTGATATTATATAAGGTAAATGAATTTTAAGTAATATCTTGTAGTGCATATTCAATGTTCAATAAATGATTAACAAGTCATCTTATGCATTCATACTTTGTAAATGTAATAAAGAGATTTAATCGAAACACTCTACCCTTGTATAATATCGGAGCATAACTTGTTTTCATGTGTGATACTCCTTACAGTAGAAGACATTGAAAACCGTAGAATGAAATTAAACTTTGCACTCGATGGAACCTCCTAGTTTGAGTAAATCAGAGCCCAAGAATGGGGTTATCGTCTTAGTCAGTATGTTTAGTGACATTGTCATAAACCCGTATCTAGATAGGAATGACACAGTCAAACTTTATTGGAGTATGTAGAGCTAACTCTTCATTTGTATCCTAGTGGACTACCTTGTCTTCTGAAGATAGATTTAAAATTAAATTTCTTCATCGAATGAAATCCCTGTTAGATCCAGATGACATAGATGGAGGTTCAGTGACTTAGTTGTTCTAGGCACTTAAACTCTTGTTAATGAACTCCTTAGCTCCGCTCAGTAAATGTGTTACCTTGGTTTATATCAACATAACACCTTGGTCCTTTCTGAGTGAAGGTGGTTTAGCATAAATTTTTCCTCTCACGCTTAAAAATCATATATAGTTGAGGAAAGGTAGACCCTTAGGTGAAGTTGGAATTAATCTAAACCTCAGTTGATTTAGATGTTAACTTAGGGTTCGTGTGTAGCTTCAAGTCTCCTTATCATATATGTCTTCAAGAGGTTAGACAAACATTTCGTAACTCCTTTTACAAGACAATGCTAATAATAAGACCATAATGTGACGTAGAAAATAAAGCATATAAGAGTAAAAACGAGGATTTGAGGTTCAGAATAATGCCACTCTTGGAGACCTTATAACTCGATTAATTATATTCTTTTGTGTCAAAGAATATGAATTTCCTTGGTGTGATCAACCTTCGAGAAAACAAAATACATATAAAAAGCAAAATGGAATTTCACAAGTCATTGAATTAGAATAACTATGGTAGGGAAATAACTATACCATGATTGAGGAATATTTTTGGTAAAAAGTTATCTTGTATCTAAATCTTCGTTAAATCCTAATATTGCTATATGGACACCAAGTCACATTCACTTGAGTTGTAAGGGTAAAAAGGTAGACATTGAATATATGTTCGAGAAGAATATTCTTAACATAAGAACAAGATAATTAAGTACTTTATATGCATTTGAATTATGCCAAATAAGTATGCAAGTTATGGAAATTTTGTAAAGCATAAGAACCCAACTTAAAATGGTCGAACTGTAATTTAACCACGGAATGAACTTAAGAATCTGTAGGTGGAAAAATGAGAAAATTATCCTTGCACAATAATGTTCTTGGAATGTTAATCATAACTAAAATACAATTAAAGAAATGATGTGTTGTGGGTTTGCTATCCTGAGTCCTTTTCTTTTGGTTGGGTCATTATTAGTATTCGTTCATTGGGAAAAGTGTGGCAGCGAGATGTCTATTTTGTTTTCATGTGTCTATGCGAGTCAATGAATTATGTAATTGTCCTATGGGAGTCAAGTTTCTGTACTTGGATCCCTTGTTGTGTTGTGTGTAGTGAGCGATGTAAGTCAAAAAAAAAATTATCCTTGGTATTTTACTGTTGTATTGTGTGTGTAAAATGTGGGCACTTACATATGGTATCAGAGCGGAGGTTCATGCTCTGAAACCTCTGGGATGGATTGGAGTTGTGATGATTCTGCATGATGGTTGTGGATATTGGAAGAGTAATGTGATATATGTTGATGTGAACTATGTCGTAATTGTGAAATTATGGAAGCACATGTTGTGCATGTCACTTAGTGCGTATTTGTTATCATATTGATGTGCTTGTGACGAGGGTATTCACTCTCTATGTTGTTGATTCGATGGGGAATTCAGGTGTAATGTACTACCTTGTTGTTTGTGAACGGAATGTTATTGTGGATTGTTGAGGGTTAGAACATTTTGGCTTTATGTGATATGAAGGTGTATTGATGTATTGCATGACAAAATTGATGTAAAGTGAATCACATTTTATCGTGATGTCATCACCGTATTGTGATTAGTTGTGTGCATCGTCGTGTTGTATTGCAATTGACTATATTTTGTAAGGTTAGACATTGTGTTCCTCATACGTATAATTCATGTAATATGTGATGGTTTATGTCATGATTTAGGGGCATATGGTGAGTATGATCCCTAGTGTATAGTGATTGCACTTTGGGTGCAAGATGTGGTAATGTGATGCATCGTAACCCGTGAAAGTAATGATTTTGTTATACCCTGTATATATATACCATGCATAAGACGTTATGGTTAATGTGTGTGAATCACCATTGTGTTAGTGATGTAGTTATGTGTATGTTGTGAACCTTACACTAGACGACCCTAAGGGGATAAAATGTCAAGAGTGTATGTGTGGAGAGAGGAGGCGTGGACCAGGTTTTCATAATCTTGAGCTGAGTACGAGTGAGGAAGTGGAGTCTTATATAGACTGAAAACCCACTTCTATCTGTTTAGTATACTTCAAGCTTGCTCAGTATATTGTGGGTGCGCACCACCTTAGGCTCAACTTATGCAACTAGTGTCCCCTGCTCTTTCCTATTGGATTGTTCATTGAATAATCCTATGTGATTTTGACTATGTTGATCCTTGTGGGAGTATGGAGGGATGATTCAGGTAGAGATGATGACAGTTACATTATTTGATATACTCATTTCTGGTTACATGTATATTTTTACGAGCTGAGGCTCGATGTCCGAGTGCCAGCAACTCGATGAGTACCCCTTTGGTGGTGGTATGAGGCCACATAGTGATTGTAATGTGCTATTTTCTCAATACGTATTTTATTCATAAATTGATCATTATCTCTTTTATTGCTAGAACTAGCCATTTTCCTTGATTGACATGTTCTTATATTTTGGGCATTTATTTGGTTGTTGCATTAACATTCAGATTTTGCACTAACCATGGCTAATTAGCCATTTGTTTTTCTTAGATTTAAACTTTCTTTTCATGTTTAAAATTTTATAGCCTTGCCCAAGGCTTTTGATTTTGCCACTTGGCATTTGAATGGATTGTTATGCTGGTTCTAATGTCGTAATGTGTTGGAATAGGGTCATGGGATTAACCATGGAGTGGTTGAACCTATGGGCCCACTTCATTGTATGGGGGTACGCCCCAAGGAGTTACAAATAACTAGCAGGTTGTTGAACCACGAGTTATTATGTCACTTGGGTTGGGGGTGACGGGGCTCTATGTGCCCAGGGCCATAGGGTGACCCGACCTCATTAAAAGGAGAAAGGAGACAGGCCTCTATGGTTGAGTGACCTGATATTCTTGATGGGGCTCTATGGTTGAGTGACCTGATATTCTTGATGGGGCTCTATGGTTGAGTGACCCGACTTGGTTTTGGCACTATGATTCTTTCTCTTTGGGAGGTATATGGAGTTATATGGTGATGGGACTTTCTGTGAGGTATATGGAGTTGTTTTAGTGATACTTCAGGAGATATATGGAGTTATTTCTTGATATTTTTTGATGTGTGGAGTTGGTATAATGAGTTATGTGTACCCTTGTGAGTATTTTTGACACCTTGTTATGTTTGAGGATTGAATCTTCCCTTGGTTGGTATGGACTATTGGATATTGTCTTGGCACTATGTTGGTACAGTCATGGATTTTGGGTCATGTGATACCCGTTGTATATGTATCAGCGTGATCATTCTGTTTGTCAGTCACATGTGTGTACTGGATCTATGTCTAGGACATAATTGTTGGAAATTCTTTGCTATGTGGACTACTTGTTGTCATTCCATGGAGGAATTAAAAGACCTTGTGATGTGATACAGTCATGAAAGTAGGTAGCAAGATGTCTCGTGGGTTGTTTGTGTTGTGTTAAGTTTTTTCTGACATCTTGATGTTAGTTATTGTTGGGCACCCACGAACATAAGACAGCTGAAAAATTCTACACAATGAATATTATAATCTTGAGATAAGAAATACTGTAAAAGAAAATATAAACTAAGTAATAAGGTAAACATGGAACTACCAATCTTCACAGAACATTATAATTTAAGATATTGCCAAAATTAGTTTTCTTCCTTGTGGTCACTTGTGTACCAACAAGTTGTTTTGTCTAAAATCTGACATGTGTCATTATTACGATTCTTGCCTACGTTCGTCTGAGCTTTGGTGTCTTCATTGTGTCGCATCGAGGATGATGCTCTTTAAGGGGAGGAGAATGTAGTGCCCCATTCAAATTTCCCCAGTTCTAACATGACGACCCTGTTGCTAAGCATGGGAGGGTTGTGTGTGTGTGCTCGTTGACCGTTGTTGACTTTGTTTTGTCAGTGAAGATTTTGCACCCTCCCTCTCCTTCTTGCCTTTTTAGGTCATTGTCGGCACCCCAAACTGTGGACCTTGTAGCATCATGTACATTATCCTGTTAAAGGAAAATCTTGTTCTTCGTTGCTTCTTCAAGCTTGCCTAGTTGTCGCCATTAATATGATTAATAATTATTATTGTTATTATTTTAGCCGTAAAATCATAAAAATAATGTTAATAATAATATCATAACTTAAATTGTTGATTTGCGATCATTTGTTTTAGTGTCAAATTTTATCAATATTGTTATGGATTACCTTTAAGCTATTTTTTAATTTATTTATTCTGTCCTTGTGTTTTGGAAGACCTCGATTTTTCATCTTTTTTTTTGTTTAAGGCGTGGTGTTCTGTTAAATGTTAGCCATCGAGGCGTCTTGCAAGACATTAAAATAGATTTTGTTGTAAAACAAATTGGGGGTTTAGGAGGTAAACAAAATGCTTAGGGCTCCATTTATTCTTTCCCATTTTGTCCATCCTTTAGTTTTGTTTTTCAGCAGAAAAGACCTGCCTGTTGCCATGGGAAGGGAAGCTTATGAACCTATGCCTTGTGCTTTGGAGGGGAGCTATCCACATAGGTTCCCTAGCTACAGTTTTACATGATAAAAGGTTTTTGTCTGATGGATTTTGAAAATGCACTGTAGTTTGGGTGCATGCCCTGTAAGGAAACGTGTTTTCCCAAATACACAACCTTTGGCTTTTTGTTTCCATTTTCATAACCATTTGCTGTATTGAATTTATGTTTGCATGAAATGAGACCAGAAGTACATCTTGTGGAGTGCCTTATGCTGTGGAAACAATTTGCCAATGCATGCTCGACCATGCATCATGGGGGAAACCATCATTGAATTGCTTGTCCAATAGACATGGCTCTTAAAATGTTGGCACATTTTTCAAATGAAAAATGGAGCTCTTTAGAGTTTTGTTAAAGAAGTGCTTGGGACGCATCAGGTAGGCCTTAAGCTTCATTTTTACATTGCATTCACTTTTCCCTTTGTGCAGTGCGTGTTGTGTGCCTCTAATAATATGCCCATAATGGAAGGTGCTAGCATAAAAATAATCCACGATGGAGATATTCTGCAGGAGTTTCTTAGTGGTTCAAAATGTGGTTCATGTACATTTTACCAGTTAATTCCCTGTCAAACATTTCCTAGTAATGGCATGGACTTGGTTGGACCGATATGCTCAGTTCTATAGCTTGAAATATGGCAGTGAATGATTTGCAATGATGGTACGGTAATTGTGCAATATCATGCATGGCATATAAATGTTTTGAAAGTAAATTTTTCATTTTGAAAAAATGTGGTGCATGAACTTTTGCAACAATAGTTGTAGGATTTCAACTTCTTGGATGTGGGTTTGTTGAAAAAACTTTCAGATTCTTGCTGAGAAATCTATGGATTCACTGGTAGATCTACAAGCCAGTTGTATAACCTTTGCATTGATCATGCTTTCTTCGTTTGAAAGCAATGGAGTTGCAAACTGTATTGGCCAACACATTTATGAGGCATCCTGAAATTCCTTATTGTTGGTAGAGGAAAAATGGTTTCGTGGGGAAACAGAGATTTTATGATGGAAAATGGTAAAATTGTGGAGGTTTTCTGAACGCTCATGATCTGTTCGATAAAATGTGTAAGGGAGATGCTGAACCGAATTCTGTGGTTTCAACCAGCTTTGTTCCCAAGCATGGTTCATCTCCCCCTTACCTTTCATAACTCTCGTACTTTAGTTTTTCATTTGCAACTTAATATAATTTTAAAATATTAGGATTATAATACAGTTAATTGTTTTATTTCAGCTCGTTGCAAAACAATGAAATGTCGTGTCGTAACTCACGAAGTCAAAATAACCCATTTGCATTAAACCATGAACTTCCACCCTCATTCTGAGGTGATTTAGAAAACTTCCTACCCAACTAGATCACTACAATATTGTTTTATCGACAAGATGAAATTGACTTCCCAGTAATAATGTTGATCATCTCCCTGTTTAAATAGATAATTTTTGCATTTTTTGGAGACTCATTAAGTACCCTTCGTAACTCTGAAAATGAGATGTTAAGCTTCATTCATGTACCTTGTTATGTGAGGAGTCACCTTGACCTTTGGATTGACCCCGAATGAACATATGTGATCTTTTTGATGCTCTTATAGGAGCCCTG
This sequence comes from Taxus chinensis, assembly GCA_019776745.2. Classification (NCBI taxonomy): domain Eukaryota; kingdom Viridiplantae; phylum Streptophyta; class Pinopsida; order Cupressales; family Taxaceae; genus Taxus; species Taxus chinensis. The sequence goes on along the minus strand of JAHRHJ020003483.1, from coordinate 48,476 downwards.
TTACACTGTTTTACAGTGGTAGGAAGTTGTTAAATCTAGAAAGTTGGCTTTCATTTTGAACCACCATTTGAAACCTGGATAGAGAAATTATTATCCGTCTTCGTAAACCTCTAGTGTTTTTACTAGACAATTGCATGGAACCTCATTTTAGGGAAAAACACTTTTCTATATAGTTTGATAATGGCATTTTGAAGGCCTCTGGTTATAGTTTGACAAGGTCAAACTGGACCAATTAGGACCGGTGGCTTCAGAAAACTTGTCGCCGTTTGAAGACTGTTTTCTAGTTCTGAGTTTCATCGACTCTGTTGAATTCTCCTTATATAGGGAAATTTGTAGGAAGTTTCTCGTTGCACATTCATCCATCAAACGTCAATTTTGGACGTGGTTTTCTTAGCCCTCAAGCTAACTTTTGTTCATTTGCAACTGGGTCAACTATGACCAGTGGCCCCGGAAAACTAGCCGCCAAACGTAAACCGTTCGCTAGTTTTTCCAAATTCCGTCAGTTGCTATGAACTCTTGGTATATAAGTGGACACGTAGAAATTTAATCGTGGTGTGTGTTCTCATTGGAAGACTTCTTTTGGAAGTGGTTTCTTAGCCTCCAAGCCCGGTTTGAACATTTTTGTAGCTAGTAAGAAAATGCAAAAATAGAAAGTTATGAGACCCTCGTCAGGTTGCCAAACCACCGTGGATAACTTTTGACACATGTAAATAACTGTTTAAAACTCTATAGTGTAACTTGTTTGAAATAGAACTTTTGACAAAATGGTGTTTTCTCTCTCTTCCCTTCTCTTTCTCTCTCCTGGGTTACAAAATGAAGTGAAATGAAATGTAATGAATACATGTCTCTAAACCTTTTCTTTTGATTGCAAATTGTAATTATTATCATATGTAAATGGGAAACTGAAAAATGATAATTATGTTAGATTAGGGTGGATGCCATGCCAGCGATTTATCGTTGATATCATGCTCACGTGGTTTTGCAGGATGAAAGAATGATGACGAAAAGGTGATGTGTAATTCATTAATTATCATTGTAATTTATATAGTTCATTGTTAAATGAATAAATGTATAATGTAGTCTCATGTTACATAAGTTTATATTTGATAATTTGTTGATATGTATGAGATGATGGTTTCAAGGACATCTAGAAAATGTGCATTTAATCATAGGTTCAATTTGATTCATAGTACACATGGTAAAAAAGTTTGATAGTTATATAAGGTAAATGAATTTGAAGTAATATCTTGTAGTGCATATCTAGTGTTCAATAAATCATTAACGAGTCATCTTGTGCATTCATACTTTGCAAATGTAATAAAGAGATTTAATCGAAACATTCTACACTTGTTCAATATCAAAGCGTAACTTGTTTTCATGTGTGATACTCAAACTTCCTTTCGAAGGTGGTCAGTTCCCCTGCTAATATGAATTAACACAAAAGACTGCAAAATATCAATTAGATTACTTGGTTGAAACTAGTAGGAGAAGGCTGTTTTCTGGTTATAATCAGGGTAACCGATACCGGTTTCTGGTAACCGCCGTCAGTTGGGTCTAGGACCTGTAGGTTGCACTGGGTAGGGGAAAGGCTGGTTTTCTGGTTTTGATCAGAGGAACCGATGGCGGTTACTGATAGCCGATTGCGGTTACTGATAACCGATACCGGTGGGTTCTAGGATCTTCTTAGTAGGTATGGTATTTTGTAAGGCTGGTTTATGGATGATATTAGGAAACGGGATGATTAGAAGAAAAAGAATAATAGTTAGATGCAATGACACGTTGGGTAGTAGATTCAGAGACGGATTTAGGAGGACTGAAATTCATAGAGCATAAGAAATGTTATAACAGAGGACATGCAAGATGTGACTTACTGGTTTTGACAAAGATGCAAGTTGATCTCCTTGGTTTGTAAACACTTCTGGTATTTCCACTCGTCTCTGCTCTGTCAAGTGAAGATCTGGACTCTGTTCCTCGCTTGCAATGCTCTCTATTGATCCAGAAATCCTTCGACTGATCCCAAAATGAAATTCCGATCCGTTGTTTTGGTTTGGGGAGCCCATTTACAGGGAACCGATGGCGGTTACGCAACCGACGGCGGTCGAGTAAGAACCGGCATCGGTAAGGAAAAAGTAGGCTATTTTTAGTAAAATAGCCCACCTTCCCTGCTTTTCTCCCGAGAGATCAGTTGCGGGCTTGGTCAAGTGGCTAGAAGGTCGGCTTTGGGTGCGAGTAAGGAGGCATTAGTTATGGATGTGAGTCTAGACCAAGTCATGGGTCTTAATTAGGTTAGTTTAGGGTTAGGGCTAGGTCATGATGAGGTGGCAAAGTGAGGTGGCGGGTAAGGTGATGTGGATTTATCAATTATAAGGTAATTAATAAATAATTGTGTAAGGTTTAGGTGATGAGGTTAGATTGCGAGATGAGATGCGGGTCACAAGGGGTCGTAAGACACGAATTTGGTGTCTACATTAGCCCCTTATTGTCGTGTAGCTTGTTCTGTAAAGCTGCGCGGACAATAATATGAAGTGGTTTCTCATGTTAAAGATATAGGTAATCCCCCTCAAATCTATCGCCGATTGAGTGAACGGGAAATCAGGGATAGGGTTGATAAAGGGTACAGGTTGTAGAGAGGATGGTAAGGTGGTGGGGTAGGTCCAAGGAAGCAGACGCATGTTGAAATGCAATAGTACAACGAGGGTACATGATTTGATAAGCAAACCAGCAATGTGTAGGCAAAGGTTGATAGTTTATCCAAACAAGGATGATATAATCCTGGTATCCAAGGCATAGGAAGTAGCTCTAGGGTATATAATAGGTGAGGTATAGGAACGTTTAGGCATGTTCGGCAGTACCAAATGGTTGGTTTGGTTTGAGATAAACGTCACGGTCTAGGTCTAGGCAAAGTTGGTCGATAGATCAAGTCAAGGACCCTAATCATGCTAAGACACGAACAGGTGAGCTCGATTGAACAAAAGGTACATGATGGATGGATAAAATAAAACATTGATTGTGGGTATGGTATTGAAGTGATACGGCCTTGGGTCGGGCCAAGTGGTTAGGTGGTGGCCCTGGGTCAGGTCATAAGGGTAGAGTTGAGGCCTTGGGTCAGGTCAAAATTGTTAGGGCGAGGCCTTGGGTGGGGCTGGATAGGTAGGTTGAGGCCTTGGGTCGGGCCAAATGGTTAGGGCGAGGCCTTGGGTCGGGCCGGATGGGTAGGTTGAGGCCTGAGGCCTTGGGTCGGGCCGGATAGGTAGGTTGAGGCCTTGGGTCGGGCCTAATGGTAGGGCGAGGCCTTGGGTCGGGCCGAATGGGTAGGTTGGTGAGGCCAAATAGGTAGGTTGAGGCCTTAGGTCGGGCTTAATGGTAGGTTGAGGCCTTGGGGCCAAATAGGTCAGGCCGGGCCAAATGGTAGGTTGAGGCCTTAGGTCAGGCCAATAGGTAGTTGAGGCTGTAGGGTCGGGCCAAATAGGTAGGGTGAGGCCTTAGGTCGGGCCGAATAGGTAGGTTGAGGCCTTAGGTCAGGCTGGACAAGTGAACAAATGGTGTGCAGCAAAGGTGGATAGAGGCGAGATTGGTGAAAAAAGAGGCAAGGAGTAAATAAGGGCAAAGAATGGGGTGAAAGTTGGGTAGAGAACCGATGTCGATTCTGCATGACCGATATCGGTTAAGGGACCGATACCGGTTCCTTAGGGCAAAATGAAACCGATATCGGTGAAAGGCGAAAAAACCTATAAAAAGAAAAATACGGCTTGTCATTGTCACTTTTGTTATTTACAAACCAAATCGACTTGTCTGATGTGGAGAGTTGGGATTAGAGGCTTGATTGAGTGAGGTAGAGCTATTGTATTGGCGGAGAGAGTTGATAGTGGGCCCAATTAAGGAGGAGGCAGCAGTTGATTGGCCGGGGACCCAGCAGATCAGGATTGGAGCCATGGCACAGGCAGGAGGAGCTGGAGGGGCTGGACCAGCTGGACCGCCACCACCCATCCCACCACCACGACGTGTCATCATTCGGGTAGATTCGAAACTCTTTAATTTGGTGATTTTGGTTGTATTATGCTAAATTGGGGGTTTGGGTAGGAATTAACCTGTTTTTTTTTAGGAAATAATGAGAAAATGGAAATGATTTGAAAAAGGGAGAGGGTAGATAGGCTAGATAGGCTAAGGTCGGGGTAGGTGGGTAAATTTTTAGGTTATTTGGGTGGGTAGATGGGTAGAAATAGGTAAAAAAAAATGGTTTTGGGGGCCGCGCGGGGGTTCGGGGGGCTCCGGGAGAAGACAGTGACCGATGTCGGTCAAAGTGACGGCATCGGTCACACAATTTTAGGGAAAGGGAGTGTTTTTGGTGACCGGCGTCGGTCATTTATCGTTCGGCCGCGTCGGTGGCTTGTGTGTTTTTGGTTTGTGGGTTGTGTGGGTGGGTTGGTTGTTTTTGGGTTTTTGGGTTGGGTTTGTGGGGTGGGGGTTGGGTTTTTTGTGGGTGGGCGGGTTTGGGTTGGGTGGTGGAGTTTGACGGGTTTGGTGGGGTGTTGGGGTTAGGAGTGTGGAGAAGGGTTTTTTGTAGGGTGGGTTGGTTTTTGAGTTGGTGGGTTTTTGGGTTTTTGAAGGGAAGGGTTTGGTGTTGGGGTTGGGTTAGGAGTGGAGAAGTTTTTTGGTGTAGGGTTGGGTTGGGTTTGAGTTGGAGGTTTTTTGGGAGAAGTTGGTGTGGTGTTTGGGTTGGTTTTTGGGTTGTGGGTTGGGTTGTGGTCGGTCGGTGGGTGTTGGGTTGGGGTTTTGTTTTTTATGTGGGAGTTGGTTTTGTTGGGGTTTTTTGGGTTTTGTTTTTTTTTTTTTTTTTGGATGGTTGGGTTTGGTTTAGGGTTTGTTAGGGTGGTAGGTTGCTAGATCCTGGGGGGGGGGTAGGGAGTCAGGTTATGGTCGGGGGGATAAAAAGGGGTGTTTAGATGATAAAGTAGATGTTGTAATAAAGAGTAGGTCTAAGGATGTGGGCTGGTTTTGCAGGCACATCAGCAGTTGACGATGTGGGATAGGATGCCCCCGTTGTTGGTGCGGATGAGGCCACACGTATATCTGCGGCTCATTGGGCCATCATGCGCGAGGTGGGACTCGGTGGAGTCCAGAGGTACAGAGCGATAGAGAGAGATCACAGCCTGATGGTCGCCCTCATCGAGAGATGGGATCCGGCGACCAATGTGTTCCATCTCCCGACTGGGGAGATGACCGTCACATTGGAGGATGTGTATCTCATCCTTCGGTTACCTATCGAGGGAGAGGCAGTCTTCCAGGTAGATTCAGAGACTGCCATGGATAGCATACTGCAGGTTTTTGGGGATGCAGCCGCGCTACTGACCTACCATAGCGTGAGTATCGGGTATGGTGACATGTACCGTGTGCGCATCGACACAAGACACGACTGGTTGTGTTGATGATGTTGGGATCACCTGCTTCGCCCTCCCGGACTCAGAGGGAGGCCCACTTCCCACGAGCATTGATGGGGGGGTGCTGCTTGAGAGGGTGGAGGAGCACACCTGTTACGCCTGGGCACCAGTATATCTGGTGCAATTATACAGGGAGCTATGGGGCTATCGCCGGAGGAGGCGATTCGGTATTTGCTCTACATTTTTGTTGCATTGTTGGGCATACGAGCACATCGTATGTATCAGGACAGTAGGGTTACCCCAGCAGCCAGGACCACAGGTCATATACCGATATGGCTTTTAGAGGTGGTTGGGGGTCGTGGGCCAGCCATGAGTAGTTGTTTGCAGGTCGGGATGTGGCATACTATAGACATTTACTAGAGGGCCTTACAGCAGTAGACATTGTATGGAGACCCTACAAAGGTCACCACCCTGGCATAGGAGCCCGCTTACAGTTGCGCCTAATCCAGTACACATTCTGGATAGCAGGACGGAGGCCGGGAGAGTACGAGCGGATACCCCTAGAGAGGGTACGCAGGCAGATGGGGCTGCGACAGGACAAGCCACCGCCCTTCCCTCAGTACAGGAGGGATGATGTAGAGGCCCCACTGCCAGCGCCACAGCCTTGGGATCCAGACTGGGTAGCGGAGAGACCAACAAGTGAGGGTGTGGATGATGCCGGGTGCACGGGAGCATACAGGGTATGGTGGGCTGGGCAGAGAGCAGTGAGGATAGTACCGCCCTGCGCAGCTAGACTTGGCTGCAGTTACGGTAGAGAGAGATCAGCTCCGGGGGCAGGTGCAGCTATTACAGGGGACAGTTGGCTGCTGCACAGGCAGCATAGGGGTCTTACAGGGGCAGCTAGCCCAGGCTCAGGTACAGGCACAGGCAGGACCACCACCACCAGCATAGCCACAGGTGCAGGTATAGGTACAGGCAGCCGTGCCAGCAGCAGCACAGCCACAGCCCCAGATACCACCACGGCCATAGGTGCAGGTATAGGCACAGGCAGCACCACCACCAGCACTACAGCCACAGGTGCAGGTACAGGCTCAGGGGGTATTGGTGTTAGGTGCCAGGGGACCAGCCCCAGTTCCTTCAGTGGCGCGAGATTGCTATATGGAGGTGAGAGAAGAGGCCCGATATTATCAGGATATTCTTGATAGTACCGGAGTCGAGTATCAGGCATATGCAGCTCATAGAGCAGAGACCTCGCATAGCCAGAGATCTCAGGGAGGAGCAGCCACAGCTGGCGTGTCCGTGACAGGCAGGAGGCGAGAGGCACCACAGGGACCAGCGGGGAGAGGTGCCGAGGGCGGTGGGGAGAGCTGATAGATCCCCGACATGGTTTTGTATAGGGACATGGGCACCGGTCTGCGAACCGGTTGTATTGATAGAGGCCTGCGTGCCTACACTTATTCATTGTTTTGATTCATTTATTTATTATATACCGGCCTGCGAGCCGAGTACGGGTTGTATATTTGATACCGGCCTGCGAGCCGAGTATATTTTTGATATGAGAGACCGGCCTGCGAGCCGAGTCGAGATTTTTGGTAGGTATTGCGGCCTGCGTGCCGGCTTTGGTATTGTATGAGATCACAGAGGCCCCGATGTAGGGCACATTGTATTTTTGAAAATTTGTATATATATAGAGACGATGTTTTGATCCACATGCAGTGTTCAAAATGTGTTGAAATATGTGGTTAATGGCTGGTAATAGATAGAATGTGTGATGAGTTTAATTGACATGTTGATAGATGGATGATGCTGATGTTTTTGTTTGTTTGTACGTATATATGAATGTCAGGTTATGTGATGAATTGGTGGTTTTGTGACATTGTGATATATGTAACTGATGAGTTGGATCCAAATGATGTATAGATTGATAGTTTCTTGATATCCGTAGTTGATGGTTTGTGTATTTGTGTAAAATAAATGATATTTAATGAAAATGTAATGTTATATGTGGTGGATGAACAAATGTGGTAAATTGTGTGGTTTATGCAGGAAAAGAGGCGGGCGCGACAAAAATTTAGATGAGAAATGAAGAAAAGAACCCTGTTTCAAAAAGGAAGGTGTGTAACTGGTATCGGTTAGGTAACCGATGTCGGTAGCTGATAGACCGATATCGGTTACAGTAACCGATACCGGTTATTTAGGTATGAGTTTTCTAAAAATAGAAAAGCTAGGGTGGCAACTTGAGTTTTAATTTTAGAGCCATGCAAGAGGTTAAATATGCGAACGCGACGCTTTTTGACGACTGAGACAGGTATTTGCATGAGAGATTTGGGTGAGAAGGAGAAAAGAGACAAGGAAAGTAAATGTGATCCGAGGTTCAGAAGGCAGAAAGACAAAGTTGAAAAGGGTGGTGATCATGGCAGAACGAGGAGAAGCATCCAGCAGGCAAGGACATGAGGGAAGACAAGGGCCACCTCAAGCTGCTGCAACCCAAGAGGTATTGTTTTGTTTGTGATTTGACTACTGCATGTTTCGTGAATAAGATGGGGGAGAGTAGGTGGGTAGATATGAGAAAGAAAACATGATAGCCAGGGTTATAGATGAGGTGCGTGTTATGGGGTAGGTAATTCAGGGGTTTTGGGTATGTCTGTGTATATAGAAAGAAATAAACGATCAATTTATTGTCGTAGGTGGTTGTTTTTAGGCAAGATGCATGTAATCGACAGTGACCGGTAGCGGTTAGAAGGAACCGGTATCGGTTACTGAACCGATACCGGTTATGTATAACCGATACCGGTTACTGGAGGAATTTCCAGAATGTTTGAAAAAAAACCCTAATGGATTGAATGGTTGTTTGTTGTTTTGGTGTATGCAGGCGGAGGCAGGGTTGAGGATGAATGATAGTGTGCCAGCGCTGTTGTCGCGAATCCGAGCGGATGTAACACCAGCGGAGTGGATGTTGATAAATCGTTTGGGGTTAAGTGGGATTCGATATTATTCACGAATCGCACGTAACCATGGTATGTTACAGGCGCTGATTGAGAGATGGAATCCCGAGACAAATACCTTCTATCTGCCAACAGGTGAAATGACAGTAACATTGGAAGATGTGTTTCGTATATTGAGACTCCCTATTACAGGAGAACCAGTATATCAGGCACTACCTAGCGCGGGGCGGGCAGCGATAACAGAAGTGTTTGGTCCATATGCACGGGACTTAACACAGCGAGGTTTGTCATTCACATATGGGGTAATGTATGCAGCACACCCTGAGGAGACAAGGTTAGCAGTGATTTTAATGATAGCGGTAGGGTATTATGCGTTACCGAGGGCAGAAGGGGGAAGATTTCCAAAGGCATTGATGGGTGTTATTTGGGAGATGATAGAAAGGAACGTGACTTTTGCATGGGCACCTGCATATTTGGCGGAGCTATACAGGGGTTTATGGGCTTGTAGGTGAAATCACAGGACAACGTTGGATTGCTCATACTTATTACACTGTTGGGCCTATGAGCACATTGTTTGTGTGCGACCAATAGGCCGATCCATCCAGGCAGGAGAGACCGGAGTACAGAGGTTGGGATTCCGACGATGGGTCCAGACAGAACAAGAGGCAAGATCTCAGGCCGTGCCGGGTGACATTGAGTATTACAGGCAGGTATGGGAGAGGTTGACGGTTGCGGATATCTGTTGGAGGCCCTACGGGAACTATATGGTAACCGAGAACATAGCTGAGGAGTTGAGAGGTGTAGAGCGATTGAGGTGGATCGCGGGGCACAGGCCAGGTGAATATGAGAGGATTCCTATAGATCGCGTGCGGCGACAATTTGGATTTGTGCAGGACATACCACAGGCTTATAGACCATATATGAGGATCGATGCCGAGGCAGCATTCTCACCACCCCGGCCAACACCTCCAGAAGGGCCCGAGGAGATAGTTGCCGATCGCAGTGTAATGGATGCAGGAATGACAGAGGCCTATAGGTTATGGTGGGTAGCAGAGTTGCGAGGTGTACGTGATCGCCCTGACATAGCTGTGATTACAGCAGAGAGGGATCGGCTGCAGCGTTTGGTTCAGCAGCTCCAAACGCAGGTGAATGAGACAAGAAGATTGTTAGTGGTTGCGGAGTCACGAGCAGCGAGACTAGAGGCTGGAGTTCTCCATGCGAGAGGGCGTATTCATATGTTACAGGAGAGATTGGCAGATCAGTGGGCGGTACCAATAGCCGCGGTACCTTTGAGGACAGAGAGGCCTGGCGAGAGGGGTCGACGATCACGATCATCACCTAGGTCGGGATGAGGCGTGAGGGTCTAAATAAATGTTAGCAAGGTATGAGGATAAATAAGAGTACCGACCTGCGTGTCGATGATATAGAAGATGTATTTGTTTAACATCTAAATAAAACGAGATATGTATGTTGATTTGCGTTATAATAATAAGAATGTTGTCGTTTTGACTTTCGGTGTTTTGAAAAAGGATCAAAGAGGAATGTGATTAAATAGAAATACACCAAAATATTTATATTTACCACACATGATAGGTTATGGTAGGGGATGGTCGAGCTAACCTTGGGAGACCCCATGTCTCCGAAGTGCTGCCTACATAGCCCATTGCACAAAGCAAGGAAGGGCCTCAGACCGATGTAGTTCTCCCTTAGGATCAGGGAGGGGTGAATTTAGGCAATTTGGTATGGTTTAGGCAATTTGTCGTTTGGTAAAAATTTGATGTTGGTAGGGTAATGTTGTTGGTGCTGGTAGGATAATGTTGTTGGTGTAGGTATAGGTAAAGCAAAGGTTAGCATACCCAAGTAGTAGGGAATAGTGTCCTGATTAAGATCAACACACAATTCTAGATGCGAGGCAAAGCGGGAAAGAGTGCTCCGTAGGTGAAAAGAGCTAAACAAACCACACAACGTAGAACGAGCCTGAAGCCCTAAGTGCCGTGCATAGACGAGAAGTCCATAGTTGAAAAGAGTTGTATGATCACAATATATCAGGTGTACGTTACGTCCCTTGAGTTGAAACAAATGGTGAGGTGATGTGGATGATATAGCTGAGGTACAAAGAACTTGTTACAACGAAAGAGAACCTACCCTAAATAGACAAGTCCATGACCCAAAAAGTTCTTTTGAATGAGGCTTTTATTTTATTGAATGTAGACTGATCGATGCGGGAAGTCTACAAGGGATATTGATTGTTTTATTCTTGAGGTCTTCACGAAGCTGATCAATGCGAGAAGCTTCTGATAAAGGCTGACTGTGTATAGCTGTCCTTCGGGGGAGCAGTCTATTTATAGTAGCAGAGATGATTTTAGTGCATAGCTGTCCTTCAGGGGAGCAGTCTATTTATAGTAGCAGCAATAGTTTGGCATATAGCTGTCCTTCGAGGGAGCAGTCTATATTTAATTTTAGATGACTAGATGTTCTTTTGGCGTGAAGCATCTAGTTTAGTAGGAAGTTTGACTCAAGAAAATCCCATAAGAATACGGCTTATTTTAATACTTTGAAGTCATGGACTAGACTAAAAAAGGGGAAGGCATTATCAAGGGGAGGTGCGAAGTGATTTCGATTTTATTTAGAGATATAGAAAACAAAGTGTATGTAGCGGTAAATGAGCTCAAGGGACGAGCAGTAGGTAGATAAGAAGTGATATAACACTAGATTCAACAGTAGAATGGGCGAAGATGTAAGGCATTAAGGGGTTCAGGCTCAGGTTTACCATTAAGCGAAGCTAAACGATAAGTGCCTGATCCATAGGTGTGAGTGATTATATAAGGCCCAATCCAATTGGGAGCAAATTTTCCACGTTTGCTCTTTTCTAGTTTGGTGACATGTTGATTCTCTTTGAGGACAAGATCACCAACCTTAAAGGTACGCTCATGAAGTCGCTTATCATAAGCACGCTTGATGCGTTTTTGATAGATTTGAAGGTGATCGAGAGCTGTAAGACGTCGTTCGTCAAGAAGCTCCAATTGGGCTAACCGCTCTTGGCGGAAATCATCGTTGGTGAGAATATCCTGAAGAGATATTCTAAGGGAGGGTATTTGTATTTCGAGAGGCAAAACAGCCTCGGTACCGTATACCAAAGAAAAAGGTGTGGCATTAGTAGAGGTACGAATGCTAGTACGATAAGCCCAAAGGGCAAAGGGGATGTGATCGTGCCAATTTCTTCCAGATTCATTGACAACTTTCATGAGGATTTTGGTTAGAGTTTTATTAGAAGATTCAGCCTGACCATTGGCCTGCGGATAGTAAGGCGATGAGAAACTAAGTTTGATACCAAAGTTGTCACAAAGGTTTTGTAACAACTTGTTTTTGAAAGATTTACCATTATCTGTTATTAGGCGATGAGGAATACCAAAACGACAGATAATGTGATGGTTAATGAATTCGACAATTTTTTCTTTTTTGATTGAAATGAGTGGGATGGCCTCCACCCATTTTGTGTAATATTCGGTCGCTGTGATTATCCAACGGTGACGTTGTGAAGAGGTCGGGTGAATCTCACCAATAAGGTCTAAACCCCATTGTGAGAAAGGCCAAAGATCACGAGCGACTTGTAGCGGGTGGCTAGGAGTATGTTGAAGATTGGCATGTTGTTGACACATGACACAGCGCTTAACATATTCGTAGCAGTCGTTATTGAGAGTAGGCCAATAATAACCTAGGCGAAGGATTCGTTTAGCCACGGCAAGGCCACTAAAATGTCCACCACAAATCCCATCGTGTACTTGTTGGATGGTATGAGTGGCCTCAGCGTTGGTCAGACAGCGAAGGAGGATGCCATCAAAGCCACGTTTATAGAGGAGTCCTCCCATGACAACATAACGCGAAACACTTTTAAGAAAAGCACGTTTTCCGTTACTAGTAAGGTCAGGTGGGAGAACCGAGATTGTAAGGTAGTCGTGAAATTGGTGGTACCAGGTATCCTGCGAATTAGTAGACACAGTATTTATCATGCAAACTACCGGGGTTGAATAGGATGGTGCAAAAAGTTGCTGGACCACAACGAATAATTCAGAGTCAGTTGGTGCGGCGGGAATCTGCGAGGCTAAGCAAGCCATAGTATCTGCAAATTTGTTAGTGGAGCGGGGAATGGTTTGGATAGAATAGTGAGTAAATAAGGTTAGAAGTGATTCCACGTGGTGTTTGTACTTCTGAAGTTCCTCGTTTTTACATTGGTAGATGCCCATAACTTGATTGACTACCAATTGAGAGTCACCAAAGATATTGATAGATTTAATGCCTAAGTGTATCGCAACTTGGAGACCCAGAACAAGGGCCTCGTATTCCGCTGTATTATTAGTGCAGGGGAAATCAAGCCGGAATGAAAGAGGCATAGGTTCAGCGTCAAGAGGGATGAGAACAACGCCGGCTCCTCCGCCGCGCTGGCACTTAGATCCATCGAAGAAGAGGGTCATTTGATACGACTCTTCTCCGAGCGAAAGAGTGGCGATGAGTTCGTCGGGGAAGGTAAAATTGGTAAATTGTTCCCCAGGTAGAGGGGCCTCCGCAAGTTGGTCTGCAAGAGTTTGTCCTTTGATTGATTTCTGTTGTATAAACTCAAGGTCAAGGTCGGCGAGGAGCATGAGCCATCGAGCGATGCGTTGGTTTAGGTGTGGTTTGGCGTACATATAATGAATGGGGTCTGTGTTGGTGATGACGAAAGTTTTGTGATTCAGGAGGTAATGTCGGAGTTTGGTGGCGACGAATGATAGGGCCAGGCACAATTTTTCTACATGTGTATACCTAGTCTCGTAATCCACGAGGGTACGACTTATATAATAAACGGCCTGCTCTCGGCGTGCCGAGTCTCGATGTGCGAGCATAGCTCCTATAGCATGGTCAGTGGCGGAAAGATAAAGGTAGAAAGGGCGGTCGTCCTGGGGTGGGATAAGCACGGGTGGCTGCAAGAGATACGTTTTGAGAGCTTCGAAGGCTTGGTGACACTCCTCACTCCATTGAAAGGCAACGTCCTTTTTTAGAAGGTGATGAAAAGGGTGACATCGATCCGAGAGTTGGGAGATGAAACGCCGGATGGATTGAAGTTTACCCTGCAAACTACGCAATTGTTTGAGGTTTTTGGGTGGGGGCATTTCTAGGATAGCTTTTACTTTAGATGGATCGACCTCAATGCCACGCAAAGAGACGATAAAGCCAAGAAGTTTTCCCGAAAGAACACCAAAGACACATTTCTTCGGTTGAAGGCGGACAGAATATTGTAACAGGCGATCAAAAATAATGGTTAAAACATCGAGATGTTCACTACGATGTTTAGACTTGCCGAGAAGATCGTCGACATAGTCTTCAAGGATAGTGTGCATAATGTCATGAAAAATGTAGGTCATAGCCCGCTGATAGGTAGCACCAGCATTCTTAAGGCCAAATGGCATGACACGATAACAGAAGGTTCCCCAAGGAGTTATGAAGGCAGTTTTGTGTTGATCGGCAGGGGCAACCAAAATTTGGTTGTATCCTGAAAAGCCATCCATGAGAGAAAGCATTTCATGGCCCGCAGTGAGATCAACAAGTTGATCAATACTTGGGAGGGGGAAGTCATCCTTGGGGCAAGCAAGGTTAAGATCCCGGAAATCTGTGCATATCCGAAGTCCCCCTGTCGCTTTAGTGACAGGTACGATGTTAGAAATCCATTGAGGATAGTCAATAGGCAAGATGAAGGAAACAGAAAGGAGTCGTTGGAGCTCCTCTTTGACCAAGAGAGCAATGCGTGGATGCATTTTTCTCAATTTCTGTTTGACTGGTTTGGAATCGGGGTTTAGGGTGATGTTATGGACGGCAATGGTAGGATCAATTCCTGGCATGTCAGCGTAAGACCATGCGAAAGCTTGGTTGCGAGCACGGAGAAAGGTAGAAAAGGCGGCTTGTTCTGATGTGTTAAGGGATTGTCCAATCTTCACTATGTGAGGATCTTCCTCCGTGTGGATGTTGATTTCTATAGTAGATTCGTTCAGCATAGTTTGGGTTTCAGATGGTAGGGCGCGTTGAATATAAGAATCATCCGCGCCCAGGTAAGTGAGGATGGAGTCGTCATCCTGGCATTCAACAACATTAATCAAAGGCGAATCCTCTTCGATCATGTCTGGATACAGAAGGGGAAGAGAAGATGGGTCCTCATTATCGCGTTGATAAGTGAGAGGACCTATGAAGATAGCATTTATGAAAAAAAAAAGTTAGGAGGGATAGATTCAGGGTCCATCGATTCTGTGGGTGATGATGGCAAAGTGGGTGATGATGGTTCGGTAGGGGCAACGTCTTCCTCTTCCAGGATACAGCTGACAGGAGGTGTCTCCTGTGTAGGTGTTTCGGAAAAACCGAGACCACTTCGATCATTATGTTTGCGTGTGGTCACGGGAATGAGTGTATGTCGGCCTTGTTCGTAAAGGCCAAAACCAAAGCCTTTCCACGCACAGCGAGTCAAGAAGGTGAGGGCGAAACGACGATTTGTCAAGTATTGAAAATCGGATTGGAAGGGAACCACACCAAGAGGAGGTTCAGGGGTAATGGAGGATGCGTCAACACCCCCATACGTTAGGTTAGTGCGGCAATGGGGTGGTCCGTAAGAGATTACCTCCCCCACGCGACGGTCGTAGGTGGGATGCGCATGTAATTGTCCGTACTCCTGCGGGGTAGGGAAAGAACTAACGTTATATAGGCGGTACTCCCCCAGCGTGAGGCGATGAAAAACATCTACTAAGGGGTCGGAGGTTGGGATGTTAGCTGCGGGAAGAGAAGTGGTTTGTGCGACGGTGGTTTCATCAGTTGAAGGCGTAGGTGCAGTTGAGGTGGATGGTTGAGGTACATTTGAAGAGGATGGTTGGGTTGAATGTATGGGTGTCTTAATTGGTATAAGCACATCGTTTGGGCGGTATAACATATTGCAAGTTTTGAAGGGGGGAGGATCAGCTTTTACAGTGTAGGACTTCCCCTCGTACTCAAATTTTATGCATCGATGTAATGTTGAGGGAACGCATCCCATGGCTCGGATCCAAGGACGACCCAGCAATATATTATATTGGAACTCTCCTTCAAGGACATAGAAGAGTTCGGGTAAAGTACGTGGGCCTACGCGAATGTTGAGGATCACGGTGCCTAAGGTAGAAGTAATAGCGTCATTGAATGACCGCAACATGATGGGGTTGGCACACATGCAACTAGAAGGGATGTTCATTTGTTGGAAGGCTTTTGAAGAGATGATGTTTAGGCTAGCGCCCCCGTCAATCATAACCCGACGTACTCGAATGTCTCGGACGTAAGCGGAAATGAAAAGGGCAGGGTCAGGGTCTTCTGCACCAAAGTCGATAATTTCATCTTCCGAGAAACTAACTGCAGCGGCTTGTTGTTTTGAGACAGAAGTGGTGGGGGAGATGGATTGTTTGGTGAGAGAGGCAACGTGATTGGGTGTTAGAATGGAGGCAACGGGCAGGGTTTCGTTGGGTAAAACCTCTATCCCTTGAAGGATCTCAACGAGAGCTTGTCGATGAGATTCAGAAGTCTGAATGAGATCATATAGTGTCATTTTTACGGGCGATTGATGAAGCTGTTTGATCATGGTTCGGTGGGCAACTCCATTAGAGACGGGATAGGCGGGTCCGCGAATAACCACTTTAGGTGGTGGTGTAATCGGGATGGTTGAAGGAGAAAGAGATGCCGCAGGTGTGTTTTCTTTCGCTTTCCCATTGTTTTTCTGTCCTCGAGTAGCGACACTAATCATATTAATCTCGTAGATCTGAGATGAGGAAGATGGTTGGGATAATTCATGGTCTTCAAGAGGTGGGGTTGTAATAATGATAGATCTTGGTGAGGCGGGGATAGATGATATAGTAGAGGGAATTGACGCTAGAGGTCTCTCCCTTCGTAAGTTGTCTTTCTTAATCTTTCTATCCGGGAGAGGTGACTGACGAAGGATGGTTTTTAGAGCTTTGCATCCCTCCACATCATGTCCTGGTGTGCGGTGATAAGCGCAGATTTTAGACTCATCGTAACCCATAGGTCGGGGTTTAGACGGGTCATAAGGTCTAAGTGGAGGTAGGGAAATGGTCGCATTCTCCACCAACATAGCAAGGATTTTGGCGTAAGATCCTTTGAGGGGGTCAAAATCGGATGAGGGTATTGGTTGTGCGGGTTTTGGTAATGTTTGGGCGTGGTTGGTTCGTACAGGTGGTGGTTTAGCCGAGGGGTGCTGACACATGTTTTTCACTAAACGTGGTTTCTTGGACACAGAAGTTACGTTCAGCTGGTTAGATGATGAGGCTACAGATGGCGTGGTAGCGGGAAACAACCACGGAGAAAGGGGAGTGACAGAAAATAAATCCTTTGATGATGGGATTGGTTTAGGGTTGATAGGTGGACCGGATACGCGGGGTAACGATGTTGTGATACCCTTTGATCTCTGTATAGGTGTAGAAGGCGTAGGTCGTTTTGCAGAAAACAAAGGAGGTATGATATATTGGTGTAATGTGGAGGGATGAGGTCCCAATATGGAAGGTGGGTGTGACGATGAGGGTTTTAATTGTGATAGAGGCCCGGATTGCGTTCGTCTCCTAGGTGGCGGAACGGATTTATTTTTGGATAGATCGAGTCGCTTAGGCGGGTGTGTTAGACTGGGCATTGGTGAGGTCCCAAGCGTAGGGGAAGATCTGGTTAAGTTGATAGAAGTGGACGGGGCATTTGGTAGAGGTGAGGGGGGTGAAGGCGAGAACAGGGGCATTTTAAGCTTCTGTAAGCACTTCGGGTAGATGGTGGAGACATCAGGATCAGTCATTTGCATTTGAGTAGAAAAAGGGGTACTCAAACGTTCCCATAGGGCCTGTCTATCTTCTGTGGAATGACAGTCTCCAGGTGTGATTTGTAATTTTGGTACGGAAGAAAGGTGGGTTGTAATTCCAGTCCATTGCGGGTGTGACACAGGAGGTAGATGAGGCACTGTATCAATAGATGTTAGGAGGTCAACCGGTCGTTGAAAAGATTTAGGCGATGAGGGACTAATAGGTAGGAGGGCGTGTTCGAGGAGATCTGTCATGTTAAAAGAATGTGGTGATGTTAGTGTAAGAGATTTCTCGTCTAAGGATGTCAAAAGGAGTGGTGAGCCTTCCTCTTGTGTAGCAAGAGTGGTAGAAGGGGACGTTTGGGAAATAGATAAATTAGATAGCATCCGCTCACAGTCTTGTAGGGATGTGGTGTAAGAAGACTCATTGATGGGAAGGGAAGCCTGGGCAGTTAACTCTTCTATGGGTAAAGGAACGATTTCGCTTTGGCTTGATGGTGGTAAAGGAGGTTCGGGCTCCTGTGTTAGTGAAGAGGCTTGATTCAAAATTTTCTCGATAGAGGCTTTTGGCTGAGAATCGAAGACTGCATGGATCTCATGAACACTCTCCTCAGCTAAGATATCTTGGTTCACGTTGCTGCTGGACGAGTGATTCGGGAATGGCTTGTTGAAAATTTTCAGATTTCGGTTAGCAGGGGCGTTAGGATTATCGAGTGTTATATCCCCTGCGTCAACCATTTCCTGCACTATGTTTTTCAACATCTTGCAGTTTTCATGACTATGTCCTTTTACGCGGTGAAAGTTACAAAAGTCATTTTCTTTGTACCAGGAAGGTATTGCGCGGGTGGAGTCAAACCCAGAGTGAGGTTTAACAGGGGGCAAGGTGATAGCCCCAGCTTTGAGCAATTTCTCCAATATCACACCATAGGTTTCTCCCAAGGGAGTGTAGTTGATGGGTTCGGCTTTGTATTTATAGGTGGTTTTTGGTGGAGTATTGGACGGTGGTTGGGATTTGACCATCACCGCGTGGACAGCTCCTTTTGATTTAGAAGAGGTGGACGCGTGAGGAGTGGTGGTATTTGGTTTATTGGTAGAATCAGGAGTTCGGAAAGTGGAGTTCTTGTTGCGCAACCGCAATTTCTCTTCCTCTAAGGCTCGAATTTCTAATTTTCGAGCCATAGTAAAGGCCTCGTCGAATGTACGGAAAGTTTGGATTTGGAGGGTAGGGGAGATGTGCTTAGCGCAGGCCCGCGTAAAGAGTTCGATAAGTTCGGTTTGAGGCAAGGCATACGTAAGTTGGTTGATAAGGCCCCGCCATCGTCCAACGAAATCTGCGATAGATTCGTCCTCAAATTGTCGGATGGCATAAAGGTCGGTGATAGATACTTTCTTAGCAATGTTAATGGAGAAATGATCCAAGAAAGATTGGGCTAGTTGGTTAAAAGAGAAGATCGAGTGCTGGGTTAAAGCACTGTACCACTCCAGGGCGGGTCCTGATAAGGACATAGGGAAGGTGCGGAGTAACAAGGCGTCATTATGGGCAATCAAATAACAAGCATGTCTAAATGATCGCAAGTGTTGTTGAGGATCCTCTTTACTATTAAAACGAGTAAATTTCGGCAACTCCCATTGAGGAGGATATGAATGAAGGGGGACAGAAGGGTGAATGGGCTCCCGACAAACTTGTTCGTATGTCAAGGCGCTACGACTTCCCGAAACCGAAGCCTCCAAATTTTGCATTTTGTCCATCATTTGTTTGATGAAATCAGTGGTTGGATGAGATGATGGTGCACCAGAATAGGGATGTCCCATATAAGGTGTTGAGGTTACTGGATACGTGTATGGGAATGAAAAGGTAGGCGGAGCTTGAGAAGGAAAGCTCGTGTGGATAGGTGGCAGAGAGCAAGTCATGAATGGAGCAGTCTGCAAAAGAGATGAGGTAGGGGCAGTTGGTGGTAACGATACGTGGGGTCCAAGATTAACAAAAGGAAAGCTAATCGGGGTCGTATGAACCTCTGCAGCTGTCGGATTGGGAGACGGGGCTAGAGATGCAGGAAGCAAGGCGGTATTATCAGGAGGAGTGGGAGCTAAATGAGCAGCTATACTGATAGGCATACCTACAAGGAGCTGACCATCAGGTGTACGGTCAGGGGTATGAGACAAATAGTATTGTACAGCGCTGGAATTAGCATCCAGAAACTTGGCAAAGTCCTTATCTCCCACAGGAATTTTAGGAACCTCACTGGTATCAGTAGGATTCCCCATAGAAGGTGAAGGGGGTGATTCAGGCAAAGAAACAGAGCAAGCGTGTGAAACCATGGCGGCGGCTTGTTTTCGAGTGATAACAACCATGGACAGCAGTTCACGGTAAAGTTTCAATCTATCAAGAACAAAAACAACCCCAGAATGATGAATTTGGCAAGTTGCTGGTTTGTCAGGGGCTGATGGAGACAGTAACCGATATCGGTTTACTAACCGCTGTCGGTCACAGGGGAAACGACGTCGGTCCCTTAACCGATGCCGGTGTCAAAAATCTAGGATAAGAAGATACAAAGGGCTGCTAATTTGATTTTTAGCAACGTTGAGTATATTTATCAACTTATTGATCACAAAAGACAGAGTATGACAGAGAAAACAGAACAGCAAACAAGCAAGATGCACACGCAAATCCAGAGATTAACCTTAGGGTTAATTTTAATTATTGTGGGCTTATGCCTTTAGACGTAGAATGATGTCAGAATCCTAAACAAGAGACTTAGGGGAAATGTCAAGTTGTTTTGGCTTATAAGGTTACCTCAATCGGGCGGAGGAATACCGCGGAAAAAGGGGGGATGTTTGAGCTGTTGTGTTAATTGTGAAGTGATTCGGTATGTGTTGTGCAGTGAATGTAAGATTAATTTCCTGTCAATACCGTGGATATCACCCCCACGTGTACGACCTGTTACTTAATCTATGTTCACTAGAATTGAAAAACAACAGGCAGGAATGCAATGCATGTGTTTTAAAACCCAAATCGAAAGTGATATTCGATGAAGCAAAAGAGATGACTTTTACTAATGCAAGATGCAAAAACAAAGCAAGTTCTTTTACCAGAATAATAAAATACCTTGTGAATATCTCTAGAAGAAGAAAACAGCAAGTATGCTCCCTATATGAAAGCAAGCAAGAAATAAAGATAAACCCAAAATGGGTCCCACCGGGCGTGCCAAAATGTTTCACTCGGAAATGCTTCGTTCCTTTTAGAAACAGATAAGGTTAGGGTTAGGAGGAATACCTGTAGAATGTCGAGATGATGTGCGCGTACCGTAGAGAAAGATCAGGTTGACTGCGGAGAACTCCTTTTTGTCTGGGAAGGACTACCTGCAAATAAGAACACAAGACCACAAGATTTGATTAAACAATAAATGAGGAAACTGCCTTGGGCCCAGGAAATGTAAAACTTCCTTTCGAAGGTGGTCAGTTTCCCTGCTAACGTGAATTAACACAAAAGACTGTAAAATATCAATTAAATTGCTTGGCTGAACTGGGTAGGGGAAAGGCTGTTTTTCCTGGTTTTTGATCAAAGGAACCGATGCCGGTTACCTATAACCGATGCCGGTTACTGATAACCGATACCGGTGGGTTCTAGGATCTTCTGGGCTGGTTGTGGTGTTTGTAATGGCTGGTTTTTGGATAGTATTAGGAAATGGGATGGTTAGAAGCAAAAGAATGACAGTTAGAGGCAATGGTACGTTGGATAATGGATTCAGAAATGGATTTGGGAGGACTGTAATTCCAAAAGCATAAGAAATGTTATAATGGAGGACATGCAAGATGTAACTTACTGGTTTTTGATGAAGGTGCAAGTTGATCTCCTTGGCTGCCAACTCTTCTGGTATTCTTCACTCGTCTCTGCTTGGTCAAGTGAAGTTCTGGACTCTGTTCCTCGCTCGCAATGCTCTCTGTTGATCCAGAAATCCTTCGACTGATCTCCAAAATGAAATTCCGATCCGTTGTTTTGGTTTGGGGAGCCCATTTACAGGGAACCGATGGCGGTTGCGTAACCGACGGCGGTCGAGTAGGAACCGGCATCGGTTAGGAAAAAGTAGGCTATTTTTAGTAAAATAGCCCACCTTCCCTGTTTTTCTCCCGAGGGATCAGTTGCGGGCTTGGTCAAGTGGCTAGAAGGTCGGCTTTGGGTGCGAGTAAGGAGGCATTAGTTATGGATGTGAGTCTAGACCAAGTCATGGGTCCTAATTAGGTTAGTTTAGGGTTAGGGCTAGGTCATGGTGAGGTGGCCAAGTGAGGTGGCGGGTAAGGCGATGTGGATTTATCAATTATGAGGTAATTAATAAATAATTGTGTAAGGTTTAGGTAATGAGGTTAGGTTGTGAAATGGGATGCGGGTCACAAGGGGTCGTAAGACACGAATTTATGGTGGCTTAAGATTTCCTGTTTGATAATGAGACACCTCTGAAAGATGGAACTAACTTCTGTGATGTCCCACTGGGCGTGCCAAAAACTGTTGTGTGTGGTCGCATGGTGGCTTAATATTTTTTGTTTGATAATGAGACACCTCTGAAAGATGGCACTCTAACTTCTGTGATGTCCCACCGGGCATGCCAAAAACTGTTGTCGCTAAATCACTGCACCCTCTGAATGGCCAGGATGTGAATAGGACGTTCGGTGTGATTGGGACACATGGGATCACCTCTCAAGCTGTGGGACTTGGGCTCGAGGTGAACCTCCAGAGAAGGCCGGCTTCCTCTTCCTAAACTAAGTGTTGTACTACTCCTAGTGTAAAAAAAATGATTATCTAGTCCTATGCTAACATTTTCATGGGGTTTTAGGGAAAGAGATTTACAGAAATGAAACTATACTAGGGATGGTGATACACCAAATAAAGGGTGTCTTCAGATTCAGGAAGGGTTAATTTGAAGAGGGTGTGTGCACCACAGGTCAACTTCACCTACTGCAACTTAGAGAGGGTACATGATACCACAAACTAAGAGACATGCGTTCCCTTTGTTAAACTTTATCAGACTGAGAAATATACCAGTTTCCCAGTGAAGAAGGATGAACTCAAGAAGGGTGAAAAGACACCACAACTCAACTGCATGCAATACTCCACCACTCGATAAGCACAGAACTCCAAGAACCTGCAATAGAACTTAAACTTGCACAGTGTACCTGCAAGTACGAGAAAGGCACAAAGAAGCACAAAAGGATGAAAGGACCGAGATTAGTCACAAAACACACACTTTTATTGCTTCAATAACATGCACAATGCATCATACATTCAGAAGAGGTAATAGTTGCCATTACAGTCTTGAAGAGGAGGCTTGAAAGTTCTCTCAACACACAAGAACAACTTGCAGAAGAGAGAGGATTCTTGAAAAGTATACACTTTCCTGAGATATCTAACTGTCCAACTTGTCTGAACTGTTGGAACCCTTTGAAATGAGCTTCCAACTTACATTTATAGAAGAATATGTGAGAAAGAAGAGGAAATGGTCATAATTACATTCCTAAAATGAAGGCCCATGATGTATTTATTACAGTTAGTTGAACCACCTGAGAAGGTTCCATCATGGGTCATTAATTGCCTGATGACCTAGTCTTCTCAATTAATTAAAAGAATATTTAAATAAAATATTTAAATAATAATAATAAATATTATTATTAAAATATTTAAATAAAAATATTAATTTAATTAACATAATGTTGGGACCCCCCCTTTGACCCATTTGACTTGAAGAGGAGGGGGGTCCATGTGGATAGAGTCTGCACATAGCCAAACTCGGTGAGTTTCGAATCCTCTAACTCGGTGTTGCAATTGATTTTGAACCCCACACCAACTCTTTCCTCGTCTTGGCAATCGGGCTCTTTTGCATTGAGTCCTTTGAATGGTGAGCTATCAAACTCGATTCTTATCATTTTCCTAAAATGCATGTAGATCCTGTGAACCTGGCCTGACGCAAATTAAGACTCGCCTCACGAATGCCACTGCTACGGTCTTGCTTCAAACTCCAAATCAAGCCATTCTGAATTACCAAGCCACCTATATGCATCGTGAACATGAAGCTTTAAGCTCAAAATTGAAAGCCTCTACAAATACATTAAACTTCGACACCCGCGAGCTTATTCTTTATCTCGACTTGGTACCAACGTTTCCACAATATGAAAAGTTTGACTCTAAATCATACTTAGTGGATTTGATCCATAATACATTGGTTGTACCCACAGAGGTTAAACAATTCAATGAATTTAAATTATTTCACTCCTGCATGTTGCACCATTTAGAAATGATTTTCGAATCTATGAAAATTGTTAGGGATCACGTTACGTGGCCCTGTCAACACTCAATCGATTGATTTCTCTGTGATAGCTCTAGCTTGACAGATAGAGTTATTTCTTCTTGTTTTGGACCACATATTCACATGCATTCCACGTTCAAAACTCCATGAAACATCACCACGAGCTCCCTGCGAAGTCACCGAGCTCTTCATCCAGCAAACGATCTTACCTTTCCTAGGCTCAAACTCACTTGAATGTCAAGCTTAACCCAACATTTCTAAAAAGAATGGTTTTACCACAATGCTCACGGTTCTTCCTTATCATATAACACTTGCAATAAGAATGTTTTAGCTTGGCCATAATAATCACAATTGTACCTTCCAAATGATGAGAAAATGCCATTACCAATAAAGACCGAATGCTGCCATGATGATGACCCAGGTTCATGCCTATAACATGTCGATAGACACCCTTAATACTGATTCTTGGACAAAGAGCCCTTTGGTATTTTGGTAGTGCACTCGGCAATCTCAGCTCCAATCAACAATTATGCCACTATTGGGATCTTAGTATGGCATAGGTAGCTATGAGCTAAACAATATACTCATTTTTCTGGAAACTAAGAAGATCCTTCATGTTACAATTTGCAACACATAAAAGGAGCCCTTCAAAAAATATGTTAAACAACTGGGGCAACCAAAAGGACCTTGGAAAAATTTACAAGGAACAACCATATGAATTCTTCCTTAGTCATGGATCAAAGCTAATAGAAATAAGCTAGATAAAATCGGCTTGAAATTATAGTATAATTTGTCCATTGTTAAAACAAGTTTCTATGAACCTGGTAAAGGAATACTTTTATTGTCTGATTGGACGCACATAATGGAAGGGTATAAATATTACCTACTGCCCACATATTTTCTCAAAGAGACCATTTACAAGTAACAAGGATGCAGTAAAATGGGCCGACCGGGTATTTTCAGAGCTAACCTTCACATTTAATTCGTTTCTAGGAAAAGAAATGCTGAGCAATATGAATCATTTCATTCTGCACCATAATAAACCTTCATCTCCTGACTCAGGAAAATCTTATGAAGCCTTGAATGACGTGACTCCAATCCATTGTATATGGTAGTGAATATTTGTTTCCTGCAGTGCTTGCTAGAAGCGTTCAAAAGACTACTGTGCTGCACGTGCCTGCTGCCTGTGGTTGATCTGTCTCGCGACCACATTAGTTCAGAACTATACAGAGGATGAGGAGAAGGTTGTGGCAGTTATTAAAGCCAATTCAGAATCTGAACAGTTCAATATTCTGATTAGAATCCTAACAAGGGCGGACTTGTATGAACGGAGACACTTTCTTCGTATGATCGATGGAACCCAATCCACAGTCCATGCAACACGCATCCTTTGATCTCCATGCACTCGCCGCTCCACTTAGCATTTGACTCGTTCCTCTAACTTGGCATCATTATTTATTCACTGGTTTATATGGCAATTCACTTGCCATCTCTAGGTTATAAACTTCCTCCTGGTGACTCACACAATGTGCTCCGATCCTATTTACATGGCCCGTGCAGAATTTTGATCATGGTTTTCCATCTTAATATTTTCCATTGGCACTGGTCGCCTGGATCTCCCCTTCACGGAGTGAACAACTTGGAATGCCATCTTAATATTTCCCATTTGGCATACTAGCTCTGAATTCCCGCATAACGGCTTGGCCACACCAATCCATGGGCCCCGGCCTCAGCTTTGCCACGCAAACTTGGCAATTTGACCCGATTTCTCCACTTTTCCACCAGCACGTGGGATCTTCATGAATCTTCTCCTGCCGAGTTTTCCTTCAATATATTTGAGGATAACATTAAACTCTCAGTGCAAACATTTCAGTTGTAGCTTGTAAGGTGTGATAATTCCGACAGAATCCTTTATGCTCGCCAATCTAGTGACTCGTTGAATATGCTCATATAATTGCAAAGAAAATTGTGCCTCATGAATATTCTGATATGAAATAGTCCCACCTCTATGAGATTCACTTCCATGAGTTACATTCTAAAACAAGTAAGATCTCGATAGAGATTCTTTGTAATAAATTTCCTTAGGTCTGCTGGTAACACTCTTACTGTCACTTAATCGATTTTCATAAAAATATCTTGAAGGAAAATCCCGAATTTGAGGATGCATTCGATGTAAAACAGATAAAAACATCGTTGGATGACTTGCTTGCTGGAAGTGATCAAAAAGGCTTCTACTATACTACAACATGTCAACTGCCTGTGCACCAAATGCTCGGCCGAGGAAGGTCTGAACACCGTTATAATTCGCAGCTCTTTTTAAAATGTCGGTTTGACTCAATTTTACATGGGTATTCCATGGTCCTTATACTATCTTCTTGGGTCGATAGATGTGATTCCATTATGTAATTACAAACCCGAGATTCAATGATGTTGAACCTCCCATATCTGCATAATTTCATATCATCTCGGTGAAACAAGATAATTCTCCCAAGTGGTTGGTCAAGCACTATCTTAATGGATTAAACCTAGCATCATATTGACTTTGACTCTCCCTGACTTGGCCTTCAGATATTTTTGCATCGATCTCCACCGAGATCCTTGTACAGTTCCTTTCATTTGTCAATTTTCAATGAGCTATATTTTTCATTAACAAGACCATCGTCGAGCTCTTACAACTGAGAGTCTCTACTAAGATGATTTCTGAGATGACTATCAATTTGACATCAGGTTCTTTAACAACTCGACCCTGAACTCTTCACTGAGTCGAGATCAACTGGGTTCCTTTCGATGCTAGGTGATCTCTTCATATGCAATTTAGGAATTATTTTTTAATTATTACATCTCGATAATAACCGAAGGTGGGTTCCTGGAACTATTATTTCATTTTGAACGTGACAGGACCCCCTTGTCCAATCTTGCTAGGTGTGCAAAATTGGATAACAGAACACATAAATAAAACAATTATCCCATGGTCACATATAATGGAAATCCCCCCCATGGGAATTCCTAGCGAAACACAACACATAACACACAACATAGTTGCCATGGTGACCTTGTTGATTTCACCCAAAATTTTAATATGGTTAGTCTCCAATCCCCCGACATTGTTGTGATTTTTAACCTACAAAATTTAAATGCCCCTTCAGCCTCATGGCCATATCATAACATCCAAAATGATATAAACAACATTTCAATATCATCTAAACACATGAATCACAACAATATCAAGAATTCAACATTATCATTTTTAATTCATAAATCAACTATATGATCATCAAGAATCTACCATACTAGGTCTCCTCCAAATATAAAGTGTCACAAGTCCAAATCAATATCCATAATATGTCCCTATCAAAAAGTATATACTCAACCACATATAGAAAATGTCTGTAGTAACCATCATGCATAATAACCGAATCCAAATCAATAAAAATCCTTGATCTAACCATCATACTAAAACAAAACATAATAGTGTCCATAATATGATCAATAATATCAAAATAAGTATCTGAAAGTGTCAAGGGGAAGTGGGAACTATAGGGTGGAGAAGGTATATCTTCCTCAATGAGGTCGATGTGGGTCTTCTTGGAAGGTGGTGTGGTAAAGCCAATACCACTGCAATCATTGTGTTTATGGGTAGTACATGAAATGACAGTATGCTGGCCTTGTTTGTAAAAATAGAAACCAAATCTTTTCCATGCACAACAATGAAGGAAAGTGTGGGAAAAGTGGAGGTTAGTAAGGGATTGGAGGTTAGCTGAAAATGGTTGTGTTTGGGATGGAGGTTTGGGTGAATAAGTGACAATATCAATTTCCCCATACCTTAGATTAGTGCAAAGGTGGGAAGGACCATAAGTAAAAACCTCGCCTACATAGTAATCATAACAAGGGTGTTGGAAAAGTTTCCCATACTCTTGTGGAGTGAGAAATGTGTTGATATTGTATAGGTAGTACTCCCCCAGAGTGAGGCATTGAAAAACACCTTCTAAGGGATCAGTCGTCGATATGTCAGTGGTAGGGATAGATGAATCACTAGATGATTAAGCAAGAGGGGTAGCTGTTGGCTGGGAAGCAGAGGGATTTTCTATAGAGGCTAAAGCAGCAGTAGGAATAGAATTTTTAGATGTGGGAGAGGTGGTATAAACCGTGGTGGATGGGGTCATGGGAGATGGAGAAGTGGGGGTAGTAGCAGATGCCTTAACCGGTTAAAGTACATCGTTGGGCTGGTACAACATGTTACAAGTGTTGAATGGTGACGGGTCGACGGGGATGGTATATTTATGTCCTTCATGTTTGAATTTTACACAACGATGTAAAGTTGAAGGGACACAACCCATGATGTGAATCCAAGTTCTGCCACGCAATATGTTATATTAGAACTCCCCCTCTAAGACATAGAATAGTTTCAGGATAGTGTGAGGGCCTACGTGAATGTGAAGGATAATTGTGCCAAGGGTGGAGGTAATGGCATCGTTGAAGGAGTGCAACATAACGGGGTTATTATGCATATAATTAGAAGTGATACACATTTTATTGAATGTGTGGGAGGAGATGATATTAATGCTAACACCACCATCGATCATGACATGTCATACACGTATATTATCGATATAGATGGAAATGAAAAGGGTTAGATCATGTTCATCTGACTAGAGAGGTATAATATCTTTATCAGAGAAGTTAAGGGTGGAAACTTCGGGAGTGGGCATGGGGGTAGAAGAAGGAGATGATTTGGTAAGCAAGGCCATGTGGTGAGGGGTAATAATGGAGGCCACTAGTGTTGGGTCATTTAATAAAACTTCAATGGATTGTAAAACCTTGATAAGGGCTTGTCTATGAGATTTAGAAGTTTTGACGAGATCATACAAAGACATATTTAGAGGAGAATGATGTAATTGTTTTATCATTGTATGATGGGTGACCCCATCAAAGATAAGGTATGTAGGTCTACGGGTGGTGATTTTGGGTGCGGGTGCAAACGGTATATTGGGCACTGGGTTGGTTAATGGGTTAGTTTATTTTTCCTTGCCTTTGTCTCTCTGAGCGCGGGTGGCAACGTGAACCATGTTAATATGATGGGAGGTTTATGGAGAGGGTGTGCCATGAAAGGTGTAATGGCATGAGGGATAAAACCCTAGCAGTGGATAAGAGCCTTATGAAATGAGTAAGGAGCACTGAAATTTGGGTGGTGATTTGGAGAACTCTATAATACAGACCATGTTGATATCAAATTATAAAGGTGGATAAAATGGTTGTGGGGGTGGAGATATTGATCGTTGAATGGGTAAAGGGTGATGATGTGTGGTGACAGGTGAAGGTGGAAAATGGTCCTCATCAAGAACGTCATCATCATCTAAATTTTGATTAGGAGGAAAATGTTGGAGAAGAATGGTTTTTAGAGCCTTACAATTTTGTACATCATGTCCTAACACATGATGAAATCTTGGTTTCATCAAACCCTTTTGGTTTGGGTTTGAGAGGATCATAAGGTTGAAACAATGGTAATGTGATAATGGAAGTCTCTAAGAGATTAGTTAAAATGTTGGCATAAGACCCTGCTAATAGATCATAATGGGAAGTGAGTGTGGGTTTGGGTAAAGATGTG
This sequence comes from Taxus chinensis, assembly GCA_019776745.2. NCBI lineage: Eukaryota > Viridiplantae > Streptophyta > Pinopsida > Cupressales > Taxaceae > Taxus > Taxus chinensis. Next base: position 19,416 of record JAHRHJ020003483.1, on the reverse strand, counting down.
GATGATCGTGAGGGAAGAGGCTTTATAGGAGACGGAATGGGTTAGTCCACTAGTCTGGTAAGTGGTATGGTCTTATGTTTTTTTGGCATCTGCTTGGGTAAATGTGAGGTAGAAGATCTGGTGATGGAAGGTTTCATTGGTTTGACTACCTTATTGGAGGGTAGTAGATTCTTATCTTTGGGTTGCACCTTCTTGGGTAAAGGTGACACAGGAGTATGGGATGTAGAAGGGAAAGTAGATGGTGGACAAGGATAGGTCAGCCACGAGGGAAAATGAGTTGTGGTGGAGGTGGTTAGTATAGGTTGGGTAGTTGGCATGGGTTGAATTCGTATAGGTAAGGTTGAGGCTATATATAACTAGTGGAGGTATAACTAGCAATAAGTGCAAGGGTGAGGGTAAGGGTGTTTGGTTACTAGTTGAATGAGGTGTAACAATTTATTGTGATATAGTAGTAGGTTTTTTATCTTTTTATTGGCCTTGGGTAGAAGATTATTTGATCAAGGTTGATGGATGGGGCCCTAGGATGGACGGAAAGGGGGAAGGTGACAAATTTGTGGTAGGCAAGACCATTGTATGTGGCCTAAAAGGTTGGGTTTTCTTTGTAGGCAGAGGGATAATGTTGGTTCGGGTTTGAGATGGTGCTTCTAAGTATAATTTGACATGTGGGTGAGTAAGGCTTGATGTCAACATGACACCCAAGGTAGTGATGGGTCTAGCTATAGAGGAAGACATAGAAGTGGGTAGAATTTTAGGTTTTGAAGTGGTTTTGGTTGTGGGTAAAGGTTTGGATGTAGGTAGATATGATGAAGAAGAAGTCATTTCAATAGGCATAGTTAGTACCGATATGGTTTCCAAAAATACCCTTGGGTAGATCGTGGAAGTATCTTCATGAAATATTTGCATTTGGATCAAAAAGGGGAGCCGAAGACATCCCCAGAGCACAGAATTATCAATTTAATCCAAGAGATCGGTCAGCCATGAAACTAAATAAGAGGATGGAATTAGTTTGGTGGTGATCCCTATTAAATATGTTTTCGAGATAGGAGATTGGCTAGCCTCAGACTCTGTAGGTAAAAGAGCCAAGATCATGTCAATGGGGTTCTGGGATGTTAAGGGGGAACCACCTCTAACAGGTAGTGGCATGTATAACGAGTCTCTCATGGGTAGGAGAGATAATAGGTGGGGTGATACCAAATTATCCCTTGGTAGAAGAGAAGATGATGATGATTCTCTTGTGGATGGGTGAATTAAAAGTGTTGATTGTTTAGTAGGTTTTGAGGTAAATGGTGAAATGGCATTGGTAGAAAGTGTGGGTTCTTCTGTGGGTGAAGGAAGAGATGAAGGGTACTCCTTTATGGGGTGAAGGAGTAGAAGGTATATGCTCCTCTGTGGGTAGAGGAGGTCATGCTATAACTTTCCCAATAAATGAAATAGGTGGGATTTAAGGGACGGATGATACGATATCAAGACACCAAATTCGTGTCTTACGACCCCTTGTGACCCGCATCCCATTTCACAACCTAACCTCATTACCTAAACCTTACACAATTATTTATTAATTACCTCATAATTGATAAATCCACATCGCCTTACCCGCCACCTCACTTGGCCACCTCACCATGACCTAGCCCTAACCCTAAACTAACCTAATTAGGACCCATGACTTGGTCTAGACTCACATCCATAACTAATGCCTCCTTACTCGCACCCAAAGCCGACCTTCTAGCCACTTGACCAAGCCCGCAACTGATCCCTCGGGAGAAAAACAGGGAAGGTGGGCTATTTTACTAAAAATAGCCTACTTTTTCCTAACCGATGCCGGTTCCTACTCGACCGCCGTCGGTTACGCAACCGCCATCGGTTCCCTGTAAATGGGCTCCCCAAACCAAAACAACGGATCGGAATTTCATTTTGGAGATCAGTCGAAGGATTTCTGGATCAACAGAGAGCATTGCGAGCGAGGAACAGAGTCCAGATCTTCACTTGACCAAGCAGAGACGAGTGAAAATACTAGACGTGTTTACAGCCAAGGAGATCAACTTGCACCTTCGTCAAAAACCAGTAAGTTACATCTTGCATGTCCTCCATTATAACATTTCTTATGCTTTTGGAATTACAGTCCTCCCAAATCCATTTCTGAATCCATTATCCAACGTACCATTGCCTCTAACTGTCATTCTTTTGCTTCTAACCATCCCATTTCCTAATACTATCCAAAAACCAGCCATTACAAACACCACAACCAGCCCAGAAGATCCTAGAACCCACCGGTATCGGTTATCAGTAACCGGCATCGGTTATAGGTAACCGGCATCGGTTCCTTTGATCAAAAACCAGGAAAAACAGCCTTTCCCCTACCCAGTTCAGCCAAGCAATTTAATTGATATTTTACAGTCTTTTGTGTTAATTCACGTTAGCAGGGAAACTGACCACCTTCGAAAGGAAGTTTTACATTTCCTGGGCCCAAGGCAGTTTCCTCATTTATTGTTTAATCAAATCTTGTGGTCTTGTGTTCTTATTTGCAGGTAGTCCTTCCCAGACAAAAAGGAGTTCTCCGCAGTCAACCTGATCTTTCTCTACGGTACGCGCACATCATCTCGACATTCTACAGGTATTCCTCCTAACCCTAACCTTATCTGTTTCTAAAAGGAACGAAGCATTTCCGAGTGAAACATTTTGGCACGCCCGGTGGGACCCATTTTGGGTTTATCTTTATTTCTTGCTTGCTTTCATATAGGGAGCATACTTGCTGTTTTCTTCTTCTAGAGATATTCACAAGGTATTTTATTATTCTGGTAAAAGAACTTGCTTTGTTTTTGCATCTTGCATTAGTAAAAGTCATCTCTTTTGCTTCATCGAATATCACTTTCGATTTGGGTTTTAAAACACATGCATTGCATTCCTGCCTGTTGTTTTTCAATTCTAGTGAACATAGATTAAGTAACAGGTCGTACACGTGGGGGTGATATCCACGGTATTGACAGGAAATTAATCTTACATTCACTGCACAACACATACCGAATCACTTCACAATTAACACAACAGCTCAAACATCCCCCCTTTTTCCGCGGTATTCCTCCGCCCGATTGAGGTAACCTTATAAGCCAAAACAACTTGACATTTCCCCTAAGTCTCTTGTTTAGGATTCTGACATCATTCTACGTCTAAAGGCATAAGCCCACAATAATTAAAATTAACCCTAAGGTTAATCTCTGGATTTGCGTGTGCATCTTGCTTGTTTGCTGTTCTGTTTTCTCTGTCATACTCTGTCTTTTGTGATCAATAAGTTGATAAATATACTCAACGTTGCTAAAAATCAAATTAGCAGCCCTTTGTATCTTCTTATCCTAGATTTTTGACACCGGCATCGGTTAAGGGACCGACGTCGTTTCCCCTGTGACCGACAGCGGTTAGTAAACCGATATCGGTTACTGTCTCCATCAGCCCCTGACAAACCAGCAACTTGCCAAATTCATCATTTTGGGGTTGTTTTTGTTCTTGATAGATTGAAACTTTACCGTGAACTGCTGTCCATGGTTGTTATCACTCGAAAACAAGCCGCCGCCATGGTTTCACACGCTTGCTCTGTTTCTTTGCCTGAATCACCCCCTTCACCTTCTATGGGGAATCCTACTGATACCAGTGAGGTTCCAAAAATTCCTGTGGGAGATAAGGACTTTGCCAAGTTTCTGGATGCTAATTCCAGCGCTGTACAATACTATTTGTCTCATACCCCTGACCGTACACCTGATGGTCAGCTCCTTGTAGGTATGCCTATCAGTATAGCTGCTCATTTAGCTCCCACTCCTCCTGATAATACCGCCTTGCTTCCTGCATCTCTAGCCCCGTCTCCCAATCCGACAGCTGCAGAGGTTCATACGACCCCGATTAGCTTTCCTTTTGTTAATCTTGGACCCCACGTATCGTTACCACCAACTGCCCCTACCTCATCTCTTTTGCAGACTGCTCCATTCATGACTTGCTCTCTGCCACCTATCCACACGAGCTTTCCTTCTCAAGCTCCGCCTACCTTTTCATTCCCATACACGTATCCAGTAACCTCAACACCTTATATGGGACATCCCTATTCTGGTGCACCATCATCTCATCCAACCACTGATTTCATCAAACAAATGATGGACAAAATGCAAAATTTGGAGGCTTCGGTTTCGGGAAGTCGTAGCGCCTTGACATACGAACAAGTTTGTCGGGAGCCCATTCACCCTTCTGTCCCCCTTCATTCATATCCTCCTCAATGGGAGTTGCCGAAATTTACTCGTTTTAATAGTAAGGAGGATCCTCAACAACACTTGCGATCATTTAGACATGCTTGTTATTTGATTGCCCATAATGACGCCTTGTTACTCCGCACCTTCCCTATGTCCTTATCAGGACCCGCCCTGGAGTGGTACAGTGCTTTAACCCAGCACTCGATCTTCTCTTTTAACCAACTAGCCCAATCTTTCTTGGATCATTTCTCCATTAACATTGCTAAGAAAGTATCTATCACCGACCTTTATGCCATCCGACAATTTGAGGACGAATCTATCGCAGATTTCGTTGGACGATGGCGGGGCCTTATCAACCAACTTACGTATGCCTTGCCTCAAACCGAACTTATCGAACTCTTTACGCGGGCCTGCGCTAAGCACATCTCCCCTACCCTCCAAATCCAAACTTTCCGTACATTCGACGAGGCCTTTACTATGGCTCGAAAATTAGAAATTCGAGCCTTAGAGGAAGAGAAATTGCGGTTGCGCAACAAGAACTCCACTTTCCGAACTCCTGATTCTACCAATAAACCAAATACCACCACTCCTCACGCGTCCACCTCTTCTAAATCAAAAGGAGCTGTCCACGCGGTGATGGTCAAATCCCAACCACCGTCCAATACTCCACCAAAAACCACCTATAAATACAAAGCCGAACCCATCAACTACACTCCCTTGGGAGAAACCTATGGTGTGATATTGGAGAAATTGCTCAAAGCTGGGGCTATCACCTTGCCCCCTGTTAAACCTCACTCTGGGTTTGACTCCACCCGCGCAATACCTTCCTGGTACAAAGAAAATGACTTTTGTAACTTTCACCGCGTAAAAGGACATAGTCATGAAAACTGCAAGATGTTGAAAAACATAGTGCAGGAAATGGTTGACGCAGGGGATATAACACTCGATAATCCTAACGCCCCTGCTAACCGAAATCTGAAAATTTTCAACAAGCCATTCCCGAATCACTCGTCCAGCAGCAACGTGAACCAAGATATCTTAGCTGAGGAGAGTGTTCATGAGATCCATGCAGTCTTCGATTCTCAGCCAAAAGCCTCTATCGAGAAAATTTTGAATCAAGCCTCTTCACTAACACAGGAGCCCGAACCTCCTTTACCACCATCAAGCCAAAGCGAAATCGTTCCTTTACCCATAGAAGAGTTAACTGCCCAGGCTTCCCTTCCATCAATGAGTCTTCTTACACCACATCCCTACAAGACTGTGAGCGGATGCTATCTAATTTATCTATTTCCCAAACGTCCCCTTCTACCACTCTTGCTACACAAGAGGAAGGCTCATCACTCCTTTTGACATCCTTAGACGAGAAATCTCTTACACTAACATCACCACATTCTTTTAACGTGACAGATCCCCTCGAACACGCCCTCCTACCTATTAGTCCCTCATCGCCTAAATCTTTTCAACGACCGGTTGACCTCCTAACATCTATTGATACAGTGCCTCATCTGCCTCCTGTGTCACACCCGCAATGGACTGGAATTACAACCCACCTTTCTTCCGTACCAAAATTACAAATCACACCTGGAGACTGTCATTCCACAGAAGATAGACAGGCCCTATGGGAACGTTTGAGTACCCCTTTTTCTACTCAAATGCAAATGACTGATCCTGATGTCTCCACCATCTACCCGAAGTGCTTACAGAAGCTTAAAATGCCCCTGTTCTCGCCTTCACCCCCCTCACCTCTACCAAATGCCCCGTCCACTTCTATCAACTTAACCAGATCTTCCCCTACGCTTGGGACCTCACCAATGCCCAGTCTAACACACCCGCCTAAGCGACTCGATCTATCCAAAAATAAATCCGTTCCGCCACCTAGGAGACGAACGCAATCCGGGCCTCTATCACAATTAAAACCCTCATCGTCACACCCACCTTCCATATTGGGACCTCATCCCTCCACATTACACCAATATATCATACCTCCTTTGTTTTCTGCAAAACGACCTACGCCTTCTACACCTATACAGAGATCAAAGGGTATCACAACATCGTTACCCCGCGTATCCGGTCCACCTATCAACCCTAAACCAATCCCATCATCAAAGGATTTATTTTCTGTCACTCCCCTTTCTCCGTGGTTGTTTCCCGCTACCACGCCATCTGTAGCCTCATCATCTAACCAGCTGAACGTAACTTCTGTGTCCAAGAAACCACGTTTAGTGAAAAACATGTGTCAGCACCCCTCGGCTAAACCACCACCCATACGAACCAAACACGCCCAAACATTACCACAACCCGCACAATCAATACCCTCATCCTCTTCCGATTTTGACCCACTCAAAGGATCTTACGCCAAAATCCTTGCTATGTTGGTGGAGAATGCGACCATTTCCCTACCTCCACTTAGACCTTATGACCCGTCTAAACCCCGACCTATGGGTTACGATGAGTCTAAAATCTGCGCTTATCACCGCACACCAGGACATGATGTGGAGGGATGCAAAGCTCTAAAAACCATCCTTCGTCAGTCACCTCTCCCGGATAGAAAGATTAAGAAAGACAACTTACGAAGGGAGAGACCTCTAGCGTCAATTCCCTCTACTATATCATCTATCCCCGCCTCACCAAGATCTATCATTATTACAACCCCACCTCTTGAAGACCATGAATTATCCCAACCATCTTCCTCATCTCAGATCTACGAGATTAATATGATTAGTGTCGCTACTCGAGGACAGAAAAACAATGGGAAAGCGAAAGAAAACACACCTGCGGCATCTCTTTCTCCTTCAACCATCCCGATTACACCACCACCTAAAGTGGTTATTCGCGGACCCGCCTATCCCGTCTCTAATGGAGTTGCCCACCGAACCATGATCAAACAGCTTCATCAATCGCCCGTAAAAATGACACTATATGATCTCATTCAGACTTCTGAATCTCATCGACAAGCTCTCGTTGAGATCCTTCAAGGGATAGAGGTTTTACCCAACGAAACCCTGCCCGTTGCCTCCATTCTAACACCCAATCACGTTGCCTCTCTCACCAAACAATCCATCTCCCCCACCACTTCTGTCTCAAAACAACAAGCCGCTGCAGTTAGTTTCTCAGAAGATGAAATTATCGACTTTGGTGCAGAAGACCCTGACCCTGCCCTTTTCATTTCCGCTTACGTCCGAGACATTCGAGTACGTCGGGTTATGATTGACGGGGGCGCTAGCCTAAACATCATCTCTTCAAAAGCCTTCCAACAAATGAACATCCCTTCTAGTTGCATGTGTGCCAACCCCATCATGTTGCGGTCATTCAATGACGCTATTACTTCTACCTTAGGCACCGTGATCCTCAACATTCGCGTAGGCCCACGTACTTTACCCGAACTCTTCTATGTCCTTGAAGGAGAGTTCCAATATAATATATTGCTGGGTCGTCCTTGGATCCGAGCCATGGGATGCGTTCCCTCAACATTACATCGATGCATAAAATTTGAGTACGAGGGGAAGTCCTACACTGTAAAAGCTGATCCTCCCCCCTTCAAAACTTGCAATATGTTATACCGCCCAAACGATGTGCTTATACCAATTAAGACACCCATACATTCAACCCAACCATCCTCTTCAAATGTACCTCAACCATCCACCTCAACTGCACCTACGCCTTCAACTGATGAAACCACCGTCGCACAAACCACTTCTCTTCCCGCAGCTAACATCCCAACCTCCGACCCCTTAGTAGATGTTTTTCATCGCCTCACGCTGGGGGAGTACCGCCTATATAACGTTAGTTCTTTCCCTACCCCGCAGGAGTACGGACAATTACATGCGCATCCCACCTACGACCGTCGCGTGGGGGAGGTAATCTCTTACGGACCACCCCATTGCCGCACTAACCTAACGTATGGGGGTGTTGACGCATCCTCCATTACCCCTGAACCTCCTCTTGGTGTGGTTCCCTTCCAATCCGATTTTCAATACTTGACAAATCGTCGTTTCGCCCTCACCTTCTTGACTCGCTGTGCGTGGAAAGGCTTTGGTTTTGGCCTTTACGAACAAGGCCGACATACACTCATTCCCGTGACCACACGCAAACATAATGATCGAAGTGGTCTCGGTTTTTCCGAAACACCTACACAGGAGACACCTCCTGTCAGCTGTATCCTGGAAGAGGAAGACGTTGCCCCTACCGAACCATCATCACCCACTTTGCCATCATCACCCACAGAATCGATGGACCCTGAATCTATCCCTCCTAACTTTTTTTTTTCATAAATGCTATCTTCATAGGTCCTCTCACTTATCAACGCGATAATGAGGACCCATCTTCTCTTCCCCTTCTGTATCCAGACATGATCGAAGAGGATTCACCTTTGATTAATGTTGTTGAATGCCAGGATGACGACTCCATCCTCACTTACCTGGGCGCGGATGATTCTTATATTCAACGCGCCCTACCATCTGAAACCCAAACTATGCTGAACGAATCTACTATAGAAATCAACATCCACACGGAGGAAGATCCTCACATAGTGAAGATTGGACAATCCCTTAACACATCAGAACAAGCCGCCTTTTCTACCTTTCTCCGTGCTCGCAACCAAGCTTTCGCATGGTCTTACGCTGACATGCCAGGAATTGATCCTACCATTGCCGTCCATAACATCACCCTAAACCCCGATTCCAAACCAGTCAAACAGAAATTGAGAAAAATGCATCCACGCATTGCTCTCTTGGTCAAAGAGGAGCTCCAACGACTCCTTTCTGTTTCCTTCATCTTGCCTATTGACTATCCTCAATGGATTTCTAACATCGTACCTGTCACTAAAGCGACAGGGGGACTTCGGATATGCACAGATTTCCGGGATCTTAACCTTGCTTGCCCCAAGGATGACTTCCCCCTCCCAAGTATTGATCAACTTGTTGATCTCACTGCGGGCCATGAAATGCTTTCTCTCATGGATGGCTTTTCAGGATACAACCAAATTTTGGTTGCCCCTGCCGATCAACACAAAACTGCCTTCATAACTCCTTGGGGAACCTTCTGTTATCGTGTCATGCCATTTGGCCTTAAGAATGCTGGTGCTACCTATCAGCGGGCTATGACCTACATTTTTCATGACATTATGCACACTATCCTTGAAGACTATGTCGACGATCTTCTCGGCAAGTCTAAACATCGTAGTGAACATCTCGATGTTTTAACCATTATTTTTGATCGCCTGTTACAATATTCTGTCCGCCTTCAACCGAAGAAATGTGTCTTTGGTGTTCTTTCGGGAAAACTTCTTGGCTTTATCGTCTCTTTGCGTGGCATTGAGGTCGATCCATCTAAAGTAAAAGCTATCCTAGAAATGCCCCCACCCAAAAACCTCAAACAATTGCGTAGTTTGCAGGGTAAACTTCAATCCATCCGGCGTTTCATCTCCCAACTCTCGGATCGATGTCACCCTTTTCATCACCTTCTAAAAAAGGACGTTGCCTTTCAATGGAGTGAGGAGTGTCACCAAGCCTTCGAAGCTCTCAAAACGTATCTCTTGCAGCCACCCGTGCTTATCCCACCCCAGGACGACCGCCCTTTCTACCTTTATCTTTCCGCCACTGACCATGCTATAGGAGCTATGCTCGCACATCGAGACTCGGCACGCCGAGAGCAGGCCGTTTATTATATAAGTCGTACCCTCGTGGATTACGAGACTAGGTATACACATGTAGAAAAATTGTGCCTGGCCCTATCATTCGTCGCCACCAAACTCCGACATTACCTCCTGAATCACAAAACTTTCGTCATCACCAACACAGACCCCATTCATTATATGTACGCCAAACCACACCTAAACCAACGCATCGCTCGATGGCTCATGCTCCTCGCCGACCTTGACCTTGAGTTTATACAACAGAAATCAATCAAAGGACAAACTCTTGCAGACCAACTTGCGGAGGCCCCTCTACCTGGGGAACAATTTACCAATTTTACCTTCCCCGACGAACTCATCGCCACTCTTTCGCTCGGAGAAGAGTCGTATCAAATGACCCTCTTCTTCGATGGATCTAAGTGCCAGCGCGGCGGAGGAGCCGGCGTTGTTCTCATCCCTCTTGACGCTGAACCTATGCCTCTTTCATTCCGGCTTGATTTCCCCTGCACTAATAATACAGCGGAATACGAGGCCCTTGTTCTGGGTCTCCAAGTTGCGATACACTTAGGCATTAAATCTATCAATATCTTTGGTGACTCTCAATTGGTAGTCAATCAAGTTATGGGCAGCTACCAATGTAAAAACGAGGAACTTCAGAAGTACAAACACCACGTGGAATCACTTCTAACCTTATTTACTCACTATTCTATCCAAACCATTCCCCGCTCCACTAACAAATTTGCGGATACTATGGCTTGCTTAGCCTCGCAGATTCCCGCCGCACCAACTGACTCTGAATTATTCGTTGTGGTCCAGCAACTTTTTGCACCATCCTATTCAACCCCGGTAGTTTGCATGATAAATACTGTGTCTACTAATTCGCAGGATACCTGGTACCACCAATTTCACGACTACCTTACAATCTCGGTTCTCCCACCTGACCTTACTAGTAACGGAAAACGTGCTTTTCTTAAAAGTGTTTCGCGTTATGTTGTCATGGGAGGACTCCTCTATAAACGTGGCTTTGATGGCATCCTCCTTCGCTGTCTGACCAACGCTGAGGCCACTCATACCATCCAACAAGTACACGATGGGATTTGTGGTGGACATTTTAGTGGCCTTGCCGTGGCTAAACGAATCCTTCGCCTAGGTTATTATTGGCCTACTCTCAATAACGACTGCTACGAATATGTTAAGCGCTGTGTCATGTGTCAACAACATGCCAATCTTCAACATACTCCTAGCCACCCGCTACAAGTCGCTCGTGATCTTTGGCCTTTCTCACAATGGGGTTTAGACCTTATTGGTGAGATTCACCCGACCTCTTCACAACGTCACCGTTGGATAATCACAGCGACCGAATATTACACAAAATGGGTGGAGGCCATCCCACTCATTTCAATCAAAAAAGAAAAAATTGTCGAATTCATTAACCATCACATTATCTGTCGTTTTGGTATTCCTCATCGCCTAATAACAGATAATGGTAAATCTTTCAAAAACAAGTTGTTACAAAACCTTTGTGACAACTTTGGTATCAAACTTAGTTTCTCATCACCTTACTATCCGCAGGCCAATGGTCAGGCTGAATCTTCTAATAAAACTCTAACCAAAATCCTCATGAAAGTTGTCAATGAATCTGGAAGAAATTGGCACGATCACATCCCCTTTGCCCTTTGGGCTTATCGTACTAGCATTCGTACCTCTACTAATGCCACACCTTTTTCTTTGGTATACGGTACCGAGGCTGTTTTGCCTCTCGAAATACAAATACCCTCCCTTAGAATATCTCTTCAGGATATTCTCACCAACGATGATTTCCGCCAAGAGCGGTTAGCCCAATTGGAGCTTCTTGATGAACGACGTCTTACAGCTCTCGATCACCTTCAAATCTATCAAAAACGCATCAAGCGTGCTTATGATAAGCGACTTCATGAGCGTACCTTTAAGGTTGGTGATCTTGTCCTCAAAGAGAATCAACATGTCACCAAACTAGAAAAGAGAAAACGTGGAAAATTTGCTCCCAATTGGATTGGGCCTTATATAATCACTCACACCTATGGATCAGGCACTTATCGTTTAGCTTCGCTTAATGGTAAACCTGAGCCTGAACCCCTTAATGCCTTACATCTTCGCCCATTCTACTGTTGAATCTAGTGTTATATCACTTCTTATCTACCTACTGCTCGTCCCTTGAGCTCATTTACCACTACATACACTTTGTTTTCTATATCTCTAAATAAAATCGAAATCACTTCGCACCTCCCCTTGATAATGCCTTCCCCTTTTTTTTAGTCTAGTCCATGACTTCAAAGTATTAAAATAAGCCGTATTCTTATGGGATTTTCTTGAGTCAAACTTCCTACTAAACTAGATGCTTCACGCCAAAAGAACATCTAGTCATCTAAAATTAAATATAGACTGCTCCCTCGAAGGACAGCTATATGCCAAACTATTGCTGCTACTATAAATAGACTGCTCCCCTGAAGGACAGCTATGCACTAAAATCATCTCTGCTACTATAAATAGACTGCTCCCCCGAAGGACAGCTATACACAGTCAGCCTTTATCAGAAGCTTCTCGCATTGATCAGCTTCGTGAAGACCTCAAGAATAAAACAATCAATATCCCTTGTAGACTTCCCGCATCGATCAGTCTACATTCAATAAAATAAAAGCCTCATTCAAAAGAACTTTTTGGGTCATGGACTTGTCTATTTAGGGTAGGTTCTCTTTCGTTGTAACAAGTTCTTTGTACCTCAGCTATATCATCCACATCACCTCACCATTTGTTTCAACTCAAGGGACGTAACGTACACCTGATATATTGTGATCATACAACTCTTTTCAACTATGGACTTCTCGTCTATGCACGGCACTTAGGGCTTCAGGCTCGTTCTACGTTGTGTGGTTTGTTTAGCTCTTTTCACCTACGGAGCACTCTTTCCGCTTTGCCTCGCATCTAGAATTGTGTGTTGATCTTAATCAGGACACTATTCCCTACTACTTGGGTATGCTAACCTTTGCTTTACCTATACCTACACCGACAACATTATCCTACTAGCACCAACAACATTACCCTACCAACATCAAATTTTTTTTTTTTTTTTTTTACCAAACGACAAATTGCCTAAACCATACCAAATTGCCTAAATTCACCCCTCCCTGATCCTAAGGGAGAACTACATCGGTCTGAGGCCCTTCCTTGCTTTGTGCAATGGGCTATGTAGGCAGCACTTCGGAGACATGGGGTCTCCCAAGGTTAGCTCGACCATCCCCTACCATAGCCTATCATGTGTGGTAAATATAAATATTTTGGTGTATTTCTATTTAATCACATTCCTCTTTGATCCTTTTTCAAAACACCGAAAGTCAAAACACACAACATTCTTATTATTATAACGCAAATCAACATACATATCTCGTTTTATTTAGATGTTAAACAAATACATCTTCTATATCATCGACACGCAGGTCGGTACTCTTATTTATCCTCATACCTTGCTAACATTTATTTAGACCCTCATGCCTCATCCCGACCTAGGAGATGATCGTGATCGTCAACCCCTCTCGCCGGGCCTCTCTGTCCTCAAAGGTACCGCGGCTATTGGTACCGCCCACTGATCTGCCAATCTCTCCTGTAACATATGAATACGCCCTCTCGCATGGAGAACTCCAGCCTCTAGTCTCGCCACCCGTGACTCCGCAACCACTAACAATCCTCTTGTCTCATTCACCTGCGTTTGGAGCTGCTGAACCAAACGCTGCAGACGATCCCTCTCTGCTGTAATCACCGCTATGTCAGGGCGCTCACGTACACCTCGCAGTTCTGCTACCCACCATAATCTATAGGCCTCTGTCATTCCTGCATCCATTACACTGCAATCGGCAGCTATCTCCTCGGGCCGTTCTGGAGGTGTTGGCCGGGGTGGTGAGAATGCTGCCTCGGCATCGATCCTCATATATGGTCTATAAGCCTGTGGTATGTCCTGCACAAATCCAAATTGTCACCGCACGCGATCTATAGGAATCCTCTCATATTCACCTGGCCTGTGCCCCGCGATCCACCTCAATCGCTCTACACCCCTCAACTCCTCAGCTATGTTCTCGGTTACCATATAGTTCCCGTAGGGCCTCCAACAGATATCCGCAAGCCGTCACCTCTCCCATACCTGCCTTATAATACTCAATGTCACCCGGCACGGCCTGAGATCTTGCCTCTTTCTGTCTGGACCCCTCGTCTGAATCCCAACCTCTTAACGCCGGTCCTCTCCTGCCTGGAGGGATTGACCTATTGGTCGTACACAAACAATGTGCTCATAGGCCCAATAGTGTAATAAGTATGAACAATCCAGTGTCGTCCTATGATTTCACCTACAAGCCCATAAACCCCTGTATAGCTCCGCCAAATATACAGGTGCCCACGTAAACGTAACATTCCTTTCTACCATCTCCCAGATACACACCTCAATATGCCTTGGAAATCTTCCTCCTCTGCCCTCGGTAATGCAATAATACCCTACCACTATCATTAATATCACTAGCTAACCTTGTCTCCTCAGGGTGTGCTGCATACATTACCCCATACGTAAAGGATAACCTCGCTGTGTCAAATCTCGTGTGTATGGACCAAATACTGCTGTTATCGCTCCCCATGCCGTGCTAGGTAGTGCCTGATATACTAGTTTTCCTGTAATGGGGAGTCTCAAAATACGAAACACATCTTCCAATGTTACTATCATCTCCCCTGTTGGCAGATAAAAGGTATTTGTCTCGGGATTCCATCTCTCAATCAATGCCTGCAACATAGCATGGTTCCATGCATTCGTGAATAATAGCGGATTCCACTTAACCCCAAACGATTTATCAATGTCCATTCAGCTGGTGTTACATCCGCTCGGATTCGTGACAACAGTGCTGGCACACTATCATTCATCCTCAACCCTGCCTCTGCCTGCATACACCAAAACAACAAACAACCATTCAATCCGTCAGGGTTTTTCAAACATTCTGAAAATTCCTCCAGTAACCGGTATCGGTTATACATAACCGGTATCAGTTCAGTAACCGATACCGGTTACCTCTAACCGCTACCGGTCACTGTCAATTACATACATCTTGCCTAAAACAACCACCTACGACAATAAATTTCTCATTTCTTCCTCTCTGTATACACAGACATACCCGAAACCCTTGATTACCTACCACGTAACACTTACCTCACCTATAACCCTTGCTATCATGTTTTCTTCTTCATATCTACCCACTTAATCTCTTATTCATAACACATGCAAAAATCAGATCACAATCAAAACGTTTACCTCTTGGGTTGCAGCGGCTTGAGGTGGCCCTTGTCTTCCCTCTTGTCCCTGCCTACTGGATGTTTCTCCTCATTCTGCCATGATCACCACCCTTTTCAAATTCACCTTTCTACTTTCTGAATCTCAGATCGCATTCACCTTCCCAGTCTCTTTTCTTATCACCCAAATCTCTCATGCAATTTCCTGTCTCTTTTCTCCTTATCACTCAAATCTCTCATGCAAATATCTGTCTCAGTCATCAAAAAGCGTCGTGTTCGCGTATTTAACCTCTTGCATGGCTCCAAAATTAAAACTTAAGTTGCCACCCTAGCTTTTCTATTTTTAGAAAAGCTCATACCTAAATAACCGGTATCGGTTACTTAACCGATATCGGTCTATCAGATACCGATATCGGTTCCTTAACCGATATCGGTTACACACCTATCTTTTCTCAACAGCGTTCTTTTCTTCATTTCTCACCTAAATTTTTGTCGCGCCCGCCTCTTTTCCTACATAAACAACACAATTTACCACATTTGTTCATCCACCACACATAGCATTACCATTTCATTAACATCATTTATTTTATACAAATACACAAACCATCAACTACGGATATCAAGAAACTATCAATCTATACATCATTTGGATCCAACTCATCAGTTACATATATCACAATGTCACAAAACCAACAATTCATCACATAACCTGTCATTCATATATACGTGTAAAAACAAAAACATCAACATCATCCATTTATCAACATGTCAATTAAAACTTATCATACATTATATATTACCAACCATTAACAAAATATTTAAACACATTTTGAACACTGCATGTGGATCAAAACATCGTCTCTATATATATATATATATACAAGTTTTCAAAAATACAATGTGCCCTACATCGGGGCCTCTGTGATCTCATCATACAACAAAGCCGGCACGCAGGCCGGTCCCTCATATCAAAAATAGCTATATACTCGGCTCGCAGACTGGTATCCACTATACAACCCCTACTCGGCTCGCAGGCCGGTATACAATAAATGAATGAATGAATACATGAATAATACATAGGCACGCAGGCCTCTATCAATACACCCGGTTCGCAGACCGGTGCCCATCTCTAAAATACAACAACCATGTCTGGGATCTCTCAGCTCTCCCCACCGCCCTCAGCACCTCTCCCCGCTGGTCCCTGTGGTGCCTCTCGCCTCCTGCCCGTCACGGACACGCCAGTTGTGGCTGCACCTCCCTAAGATCTCTGGCTGCGAGAGGTCTCTGCCCTATGCACTGTATAAGCCTAATACTCGACTCCGGTACCATCAAGAATATCCTGATAATATCGGGCCTCTGCTCTAACCTCCATATAGCACTCTCGAGCCACTGACGGAGCTGGGGCTGGTCCCCTGGCACCTACAACCAATGCCCCCTGAGCCTGTGCTGGTGCTGCTAGTGGTGCCTGTGGCCGCAGTGGTGCCGATACCTATGCTGCTGCCTGTACCTGCACCTGTGGCTGTGGTGCTGGTGGTGGTGCTGCCTGTGCTTGTGCCTGAGCCTGGACTAGCTGCCCCTGTAAGACACCTATCTATGCCTGTGCTGCAGCTAGCTGCCCCTGTAAGAGCTGCACCTGACCCCTGAGCTGATCTCTCTCTCCTATAACTATAGCCAAGTCTAGCTGTGCAGGCGGTACTATCTTGGCTGCTCTCTGCCCAGCCCACCACACCCTGTATGCTCCCGTGCACCCAGCATCATCTACACCCTCACCTGCTGGCCTCTCTGCAACCCAATCTAGATCCAAAGGCTGTGGTGCAGGCAGTGGGGCCTCTACATCCTCCCTCCTATACTGAGGGAAGGGAGGTGGCTCATCCTGTCACAACCCCATCTACCTGCATACCCTCTCTAGGGGTAGCCTCTCGTACTCTCCCGGCCTCCGTCCTGCTATCCAGAATGTGTACTGGATTAGGCACAACTGTAAGCGGGCTCCTCTTCCAGGGTGGTGACCTCTGTAGAGTCTCCATACAATGTCAACTGCTGTAAGGCCCTCTAGCAAATGTATATAGTATGCCACATCCCGACCTGCAACAACTGCTTGTGGCTGGCCCACGCCCCCCAACCACCTCTGAAAGTCATATCGGTATATGACCTGTGGCCCTGGCTACTGGGGTAACCCTACTGGCCTGATACATACGATGTGCTCGTATGCCCAACAATGCAACAAAAATGTAGAGCAAATACCGAATCACCTCCTCCGGCGATAGCCCCATAGCTCCCTGTACAATTGCACCAGATATACTGGTGCCCAGGCGTAACAGGTGTGTTCCTCCACCATCTCAAGCAGCACCCCCATCAATGCTCGTGGGAAGCGGCCTCCCTCTGAGTCTGGGAGGGCGAAGCAGGTGATCCCAACCATCATCAACACAGCCAGTCGTGTCTCGTGTCGATGCGCATGGTACATGTCACCGTACCCGATACTCGCGCTATGGTAGGTCAGTAACGCGGCTGCATCCCCAAAAACCTGCAGTATGCTGTCCATGGCAGTCTCTGAATCTACCTGGAAGACTGCCTCTCCCTCAATAGGTAACTGAAGGATGCGATACACATCCTCCAATGTGACGGTCATCTCCCCAGTCGAGAGATGGAACACATTGGTCGCCGGATCCCATCTCTCGATCAGGGCGACCATCAGGCTGTGATCTCTCTCTATCGCTCTGTACCTCTGGACTCCACCGAGTCCCACCTCACGCATGATGGCCTAATGAGCCGCAGATATGTGTGGCCTCATCCGCACCAACAGCGGGGGCATCCTATCCCGCATCATCAACTGCTGACGTGCCTGCAAAACCAACCCACATCCTTAGACCTACTCTTTATTACAACATCTACTTTATCATCTAAACACCCCTTTTTATCCCCCCGACCATACCCTGACTCTCTACCACCCCCCTCTAGCAACCTACCACCCTACAAACCCAAAACCATCCCACCCCAAACCAACTCCCACATAAAAACCCCCAACCCAACACCCACACCGACCCACAACCCAACCCAAAAACCAAAAACCCAACCTTACACCAAACCCTTCTCCCACCTCCAACTCAAACCCAACCCAACCCTACACCAAACCCTTCTCCACTCCTAAACCCAACCCCACACAAACCCTTCTCAAACCCAACCCAACCCTACACCCAAACCCTTCTCCACTCCCAACCAACACCCACCCACAACCCAACCCAAAAACCCAAAACAACCAACCCAACCCAACCCCCACTCCCACCCCCAACCCAACCCAAAAACCCAAAACAACCAACCCACCCACACAACCCACAAACCAAAACATACAAGCCATCGATGCCGGCCGATACATGACCGACGCCGGTCACCAACAAGTCTCCCTTTCCCTAAAATTGTGCGACCGATGCCGGTCGCTTTATGACCGACATCGGTCACTGTCTTCTCCCGGAGCCAAACCCCCGCGCGGCCCCCAAAACCCATTTTTTACCTATTTTTCCCCATCTACCCACCCAAATACCCTAAAAACTTACCCACCTACCCACCTTAGCCTATCTAGCCTATCTACCCTCTCCCTTTTTCAAATCATTTCCATTTTCTCATTATTTCCTAAAAAGGTTAATTCCTACCCAAACCCCCAATTTAGCATAATACAACCAAATCACCAAATTAAAGAGTTTCGAATCTACCCGAACGACGACACGTCGTCGTGGTGGGATGGGTGGTGGCGGTCCAGCTGGTCCAGCTCCTCCAGCTCCTCCTGCCTGTGCCATGGCTCCAATCCTGATCTGCTGGGTCCCCGGCCAATCAACTCCTGCCTCCTCCTTAATCGGGCCCACTATCAACTCTCTCCACCAATACAATAGCTCCACCTCACTCAATCAAGCCTCTAATCCCAACTCTCCACGTCAGACAAGTCGATTTGGTTTGCAAATAACAAAAGTGACAATGACAAGCCGTATTTTTCTTTTTATAGGTTTTTCGCCTTTCACCGATATCGGTTTCATTTTCCCCTAAGGAACCGGTATCGGTCCCTTAACCGATATCGGTCATGCAGAATCGACATTGGTTCTCTACACAACTTTCACCCCATTCTTTGCCCTTATTTACTCCTTGCCTCTTTTTCACCAATATCACCTCTATCCACCTTTGCTGCACACCATTTGTTCACTTGTCCAGCCTGACCTAAGGCCTCAACCTACCTATTTGGCCCGACCTAAGGCCTCAACCTACCTATTCGGC